>JALXJV020000011.1:11464918-11913161 GCA_024633595.2 Lepomis macrochirus | reverse complement strand
AACTGAAAGTCAAAGATATAGTGAAAGCTCACATAAATCAAATTCTGACAAGATTTTTTCAACAATTTCTATTGGCAGTGGCCGGTTAGCTCAGTTGGTTAGAGCGTGGTGCTAATAACGCCAAGGTCGCGGGTTCGATCCCCGTACGGGCCAAACTGCTTTTGAGTTAATACCTTCTACCAGTCATTTGAATCCACAGGCACATATTTCATGGTATCTAGTCATGAGGGTTGCTCACCCCTCCCTTTCCAAGCGCGCAGGAGAACCAACAGTGGCTGTCTGCTCTTTCGGTTCTTGTGAATCTGACCACAGAGAGGCTCAACGCACATTTCTCCCATGAAGATAAAGATAAAACACAAAGTACAGAGTCTCTAAACCCATTAGAGTTAAGATTGGAGTTTAATCACAAGTCCTGTGAATTATATGCAGGGTGATGTAAAACTAAAATAGACATCTTATAATGGGATCAGATCTCATTCCCTTCTTCTAGCAAGACATCTGATATGTCATCATCAGTAAATCTACTAACATCTGCAGTACAGAAACACAAAAGTAGGTTTGAGGTGACTTATAAACACAGTCACCATTACAAACTCTACACTAAGGGATCTTTTTAAAGACTGGACCACAGTTCGAAATCCCTGTCACAGCCTGTCACCTTCCAGTGTGGAACAGTGGCAAAACTTTACCGGCCGGTTAGCTCAGTTGGTTAGAGCGTGGTGCTAATAACGCCAAGGTCGCGGGTTCGATCCCCGTACGGGCCAAACGTCTTTTAAGATAGCCAAGACCCTGAAACACCTATCTACCAGGTAAGCGAAGTTGAAAAAAAAAACACATCTTAGGAAAGGAGTTAACCCTGAAAACACCCGGTTCTGACACATTCACCCTGTGTGGTGTCTGATGAGGAATCTGAATCTCATGTTGCCCTGATGGAAACATCATTTTCTGCCTTCTCTCACCTACTTTAACAACACACCTGTTAGTCCTACTCATATCAGTACAAATCACAGAAATACAGCACTTCAGTCGTCACTCGCTCAGCTTTTTAACACAGTAAAGTTTGGATTCTACAAATGTTGAGTGGAAAGACAAACAACGATCTAACATCCTGCTGCTTCTGGTGTCTTTTTCTCTCATGTGACAGGATTGATTTCAGACTTGAGTTTGTTTGAAGCGTTACAGGTCCGATCTAGTTTTTGCTGAACTCACGGGTTTATTCAGACATGAAAACATGTTGAATTAGCTTCAAATGTGCATTTCTGAAAGAATCTTATGCAGCTAACTTAGCAGCAGTTTTTCTTGTAGTAGCTGTAGTATCTCTGTTACCCAGAAACTGCTGTCTCTCAGCTCGTCTCTTCAGCGTGGCTCTCAGGAGGTCAGAGGTCACGTCAGGAAGCTCAGCGGCTTCTCTGTAGGTGTTGATCGCTCTCTGCAGCATATCGTTACTACGCATCTTCTCAGCCAGGTCGTCCTCCGTCTGTCAACATATTGTTGTAGCATTTTGACACAATATCAGTGCAGTGCCAGTTCACTGTACCGCAGTAATGTGCAGTAGTACTGTAGTACCTGGGCTTTTCCGTAGCGAGCGCGGGGGCTCTGCGGATGCTGCTGCACCAGCGTCTCAAACGCTCTCAACGCCTCCTCCAACTTACCCTGAAAGAAACAGAGGACCGATAAATTAAGACATTAATGACAAAGTAAATCCATCAATTGCAGGCATCCACGTGCATCATTTTAGCTCAAAGACAATATCATTAAAGACTGATCATACTGGTACAGCGTTATGTCACCATTAAAAAAGACTTTGTCCACAGGGGATCAAAGGAATAAGACACTGATGTTGAAAATCAAATAGAGGAAAATAAATATTCCAAGTATGCTGTCTGGTAGCAAATAAGCTAAATGTCTGTATGCCAAAAGGTCTTTGCAGGAGAGAAGACAGGCGTCTGAGTCACGTCTGTACCTTCTTGCGAAGCTTTTCTGCAGCATCGATTTCTGCTTTAATGGTTTTATCAAATTTATTTAACAATTTTGGCTTCTTCTTCTTTGCTATAGGAGAGAGAAGACGAGACATCAGAGCAACGAAATGCCACATATATACATGGTTCACCTGTCAACATTAAATCGTTACTTCAGTTTTTACCTTTTTCTTTTGGCTTCTCCTCAGCCTGTTTGCCCGTTATTTCTGTGACAAAGGAGAGAAGACGGACTTTGAAAATGGACGAAAATTGATAAAAACACTGGTCGGTTAGTTCAGTTGGTTAGTGCGTGGTGCTAATAACGCCAAGGTTGCGTGTTCGATCCCCATACGGGCCAAACCGCTTTTGAGTTGGAACTCACTGACAGTCATTTGAATGCGAACACAGAGAGACTCAATGCACATTTCTCCCATGAAGATAAAGATAAAATACAAATTACAGAGCCTCTATAGCCATTACAGTTAAGTTTGGAGTTTCAGTGAAATGCCACAAATATACATGGTTCACCTGTCAACATTAAATCGTTACTTCAGTTTTTACCTTTTTCTTTTGGCTTCTCCTCGGCCTGTTTGCCCGTTGTTTCTGTGACACAGGAGAGGAGACGGACTTTAGCATTTAATACTCACCACGTTGAAAGAATTTGGTTCGGCAGCATCAGTGAAAAGAAAAAGAAGGCATTTTTAAAATGTGTGTTTTGACACTACTTTATTGTTTGGAGCCAAATGAAAGAACGTAGCCAGTGTACCAACTTTCAAATGAGACTGAGCACGCAGAGTTATATAAAAACCATATTCACTTCTATTGTCTATGAAGATTCTTAGTCATCCAGGTCATAGTTATCCAACAAAGGTTAAAGTCAAGGGCAACTGGACTTGGTTGAAGATACTGGAAGACGTTTCGTCCCTCATCCAAGGAACTTCTTCAGTCCTGATATTCACTTCTACTGTTTTCAGCTGAGACAAGGACTCTCTTTTAGAGGAGCTGCTTCACTGAATCTGTTTTAACCTTCTGTATTGCTGTCTGTTTTTTTATCTGTCCAGTAACAACAGACTTGGTAGTCTTTTTTAAATTGGACAGCAATCTCTCTGGAGTCTTGCCAAGCTTTCAGACATTTATAACAGGCAAGTCTTTAGGAGGGCTAATGTTATACTGGACTGCCAGGACCATCCACTCCTGAGGCAGTTTGAGCTAATGCTGTCTGGCCACCGTTTCAAGATTATACTGTCTGCAGGACTAAAAGACTCCATGTTTCCTTCATCCCGAGTGCCCTTAAAGGCAGATAGATCTGATACAATGGTTTGAATATTTCACACAACATAAAAAACATCTGTACATTTTGCTCAAGTGTAAGATCTTTGACTTATTGTGTGGATGTTACAGCCCTTCTTTTCCCAAAAGAACCCAAAGTATAAATAATAAACCCTGTAGGTAAAAGGTAGAATAACTGTAATCTGACAACTGGCCACTAGATGGTGGAGTTTTACTGCTGCTGACAGACAGGCGTGTGTGTGCAGCAGTTTGTTAATAAGGCCTCAGTAGATCTTAGGAACAAATATGCTTTGTTGCCCTTGTTTGCTCACCATTCATCATCAATCACATATATAATTTACTTTGTTTACTGTTTTTTTTACTAAGATGAATAAAAGTGCCCACTCAGCGCACTCGTGTTTTTGCAATAATGAACAACTGTGAACTGTTTGGTCTTAGACTAGTTGAATGTTTTATTAATCTGTTTCTCAAATCCTCTGCGTCCCCCTACGGTGTCTTCCACTGTGGATGATTGACATGGAATTTCCACGGCCGGTTAGCTCAGTTGGTTAGAGCGTGGTGCTAATAACGCCAAGGTCGCGGGTTCGATCCCCGTACGGGCCAAAACAATTTTCAAATCAACTTTGTTACAATTATACTTCAAGAAAGTGTCAACATTACAAGTGATAAGAAAAACAAACTGTGCACACAAGAAAGAAAACATTTGGGATATTTGAGGACGTCATCTTGGGTTTTGGGAAACACTGATCAATATATTCTACACCATTTTCAGAACCAAATAACTCATTAATTAATCAACAAAATGATTACAGATAAATCGATACTGAATACAGGGACTCAAGAATACTCACTTTAATGCCCCTAACTAAAAGTGTACTCTAAACTTGATTCAGTGCTACTGTTTGTCTGCAAACTAAGTAGAAGTCTAAGCCGCAGACTGTGAGAAGAAGAAAATTACTCACATATGTAACTGAGTTTGTGCTGAAAAGCAGGAAACGCAGCCTTTCAGTTTCAGTACAAAACATCACCACTAAACTGACTGCAGAGGAATTGTGACGTTAATGTCTAAACAAATAAATGTTTGCACTGATAATTAAATATTAACGTCTCCTAAAAAGTTATTTGCACGTGTGGTTCATGTTCAGGTCAGTTAATGTGTGTGTGCTCACCCTCTGGACTGGTCTCCGTCTCTATGGGGGTTTCACTCTTTGGTTCTGGTTCTGCTGGTGGTTCAGACTCTGCTTCTACAACTGTGTCTGACTGGGGATGAACAATACTTCAGTGTTTATGAAGTTCCATGACTCTGGTTCCAGGACATAAAACGTTCTTTCTGCCACGTTTACTGATGTTGTTTTTTGGTTTGTCTTTTCCAGAAAACAACCATCTTCTAAATTCCTCTAAAGTGACTCATTAACATTCACTGATGTCTCCGGCCTTTCCAAAGTTATTCCATCATATTCTCTGTCTGGAATACACTCCTCAAAACCCACAGATATATTTCATGGAATTATGATCCCTAACTTCATCCATAAAAAAAGAAAAACAATCTTCTTCATTAAGCAGTAATCCAGTATTTCCTGAGCTGTATTTCTGGTCACTGTAAAGAATGACCCATATTTAAGACTTCCTACCTGCTTCCTGTGTGAATTTGGAGCTTGTCAAGAGTTGTCTGGACTCCTCTGCAGAACAAATAAAAAAAGAAGAGCAACATCAAGGCTAATGATTCTGACTGGTGTCTCTATCACATACAACACACTTCATAACACGTGTTATCAGAGCCACAAAGATCACAAACACTGGTATCAGTGATAACGCCGGATAAGACTATAACCAGAGGTGTGAAACAACTCTTATCTCTTTTTTACAACTCTATTAGTACTTTGATTTAGCTTCCTGTGGGAATGAAACTACTACCTGCAATTTCTATTTGTTTCCTTCTTTCCTTCAACCTGCATCCTTCTCAAACTTTTGTGTCATGACCCCCTTTTAAAAGCTGTAAAAAGTTCATGCCCCAACAACACACATAGATGGACTGAATTTTTATCAATCATTAACAACACTGGGAGAGCAGCAAACAAAAAAGGAGCTCTGTTAAATTTGACTGAAATAAAATAAATGATTCAGGTCAGCAGAGTAAGATCAGCAAAGTGTTGTTATTTTGTTTCCCTAAATAGTTTCTCTTAGTTCCACTCCATATTTTTCCCCTGGTCATATTAATTTAATATTTTACCTTTAGGAAAATTTGCTTTTTTTGAGTATTGATACTATTCATGTCTGTACAATCAATGTGAAGCTACAGCCAGCAGCCGGTTAGCTTAGCTTAGCTTAAAGACTACAAACAGCTTGTCAGGCTGTCCAATGGTAACGAGTTCCACCTACCAGAACCTCTTAGCTTACTAATTAACACATTACATCTCGTTTGTTTAACCCGTACAAACAATAAGCTGTGTGCAGTGATTTCCTTCTGGCTGCTTCCTCACAGTGATAATACTCCAGAAACAGGAATGGTCTATCTGTCAATCCCCCCGTTTCAACTGACTCTCGCTAAGAAAGCAGATAAGTTTGTTTCATTAAAGTCAAATCGTTACTGTAACAAACTAAACTTAACCAAATAACACCAAAGCTAACAAACATCAAACCAAACAAACAAAATCTAAATTTAAATCAGCTCAGATACAAACAGTGAATCTCGCCACATCCAATTAAACCTGAGCGTTTTACATCCTGACTGAGTTTTTAACCCCGACGGTGCGTCTGACTCACCTACACTCTCCTCCGGCGGACGCTCCTCCACCAGAACTGCAACACAGAAACCAGCTCAGTGTTTGTCTACAGCTTTAAAGCTTCATACCGACAGAGGAAAAGTCTTCAGTCAGCTCTAACTGTTATAATACCAGTACTACTCTTGTGCATAGTTGCGACTACAGGCTGTACTACTGCTGGTACTATGACTGCTGCTTCTTCTACTACAGCTCATGCGTGACGTGACATCCCAGAGTCAACTGTCTCACCTCCTGTTGTGTCTATGGTGTCAGCTTGATCCTCTGAAATAAGGAGACAAGCAGAAGCAAAATATTATGAAAACTACAAACATTTAGTAAAAACAGAGAAACAACAGACTTTACTCACCGTAAGGATGCTCGCTGTCTCGAGGATCATCTGTAACACAGACATGTAGGCGTGTAAGTAACAGTTTAATTAATGAATTAATTAAAGTTTGATAAAAAAGACTTGCAGAGTCTCAACTAAATATTCATTTCCTGAATTCACACAAAACATTTAGGCTCCAAGGCAAGGAAAACAGGAACTGTTACAAAACAAGGACTAAAATACCCTTTTTAGAGTCTTTATATATGTTAGTTTAACACGCAGCGGGCTGAATAATTCAGATAAGTATTCAGATATTTTACTTAAGTAAAAGTAGCAGTACCGCAGAGTAGTGCATTTAAAATCTCACTTAAGTAAAAGTACACAAAAGTACCAAAAGTGAAAGTAAAGAATGGGCAGTTTTGGAATAATATACATTTTATCACTGGATTATAATTAGTGATGCTTTAATGTTTTGTTTTGTCTTCTTCTTGCAGTGTTTTAGCTAATATGTTGTGTTCATTACTTATTGTTGTGCATTGTACCTGTTATTCTGGAAATATGTCCCTTTTACATGCTGTCTGCAGAAAATCATTTGATTTAATTTTAATTGTTTAATTATTAACTTTATGATGGATTTTCAATAACTGGCCTGGGACAACAAATGAAAATTAGCCTCTTGCGCTAACTCTGCTAGCTGTTCTGTTGATTAATGAGAACCGTCTCTGTCAAATAAACAAATAAATTTAAAAAAAGAAGAAAATTAACTACTTTATTTACTGCTGGCGAGATTAATCCATAACAATACATTATAATTTATTAGTTGATTTATATTTTGTATTTATAATCTGAAAAGTAACAAGTAACTGATGTCAAATAAATGCAGCGCAGTAAAAAGTATAAACTATCTGAAGCGCAGTACTTTGGTAAATGTACTTAGTGAGCTTCCACCACTGCTTCTTGTTTCCTTTGAACACAACTCCTGATTTCACCATCATCTTCATCATCACTAGCGGTGCTTCCCACAATAAAGGGACTGTGTTTAACCAACCTGGCACAAAGTCAACGTCCACCACTGGAGGGAGAGGGACGGCAGCTGGAGATACCAAAACACACAGGTTAAAACACAAACACACACAGTAATGTAATCAGATAGTTAGTCTGCAGCAGATAAACAGGATGTGTGTGAGCACGTTTCTGATGATGTTTCAGACTCTGAGTGAAACAAACTGAGAGTTAATGTGACGCCGTGACTCCAAACACAAGAGGATGAGACTGAAATGAAACAACTCAAACATGCAAACAGCTTCACAAACACACAAAGTGCAGCAGCCGCTAAGCCAGAGTGACTGCAGGACCAACCTTGGATTTCAGACTCCACATCGTGAGATCTAGAGACTGGATCAGACACAGACAATGATGTCAGCATGTCAGCTGATCACAGAGGCCGATCACAGTGAGGCCAGACAGCAGGTAACGTGCACACAGACATCACAGGCAAAACATTTAGTACTGACAATGATAAAAAGATGGTGGGAGTAAAAGTATCTGCTGTATATACACACACAATACGGCCGTAAGTATGAGGACACTGAACATTTCAGACATATGTGACGGTGAAACATTTATCTGTTTCTGCTTTTAATCTTTTCACTAGATGTTGAACCTGCTGCAGGGATCAACACATGGTTTCCATTCAGACACCAGAGCCACATTGATGTCAGTAATCAGGTCTGGCACACAGTCAGCGTTTCAGTCCATCCCCAAAGGTGTTGGAGGGGGTTGAAGACACGGCTCGGTGCTGTAGTGGTCTACAGAAATGCGTTTTTCAGTTGCTGATATTTATAGAGCAGCGCGACAGATGGCCGATATGTAAAACTGATATGAAAACAAAGGAAGTACAATCTAATATACATGTTTTCTCAGCCAGTAATGTGTTGTTTTAGATAGAAGTTTAATTAATGAATAATTAGAAACATACTTTGGGTTCTGCTTTAGATTTTAGAGCATGGCTGGTGTTTAAGGGAGAGCAGGGTCCAAACTCCTTCTTTAACACCTTCCCAAAACTCACAAGGGGGAGGCACTAACATCGCTCACCAGCAGCTCCCTGACGAGGCTGCCTGCAGATGTGTCTGCAGACATCTTCTGTTTATCGGCCCCATGACTGCAGGTATCAGCAGATGGGGATTATCTCAAAATGCCAGATATTGACACGATTAATTAGTCGACTAATTGATTCGCTACTGTGTAGACCAGGTAAGTGCTTCCACACTAAAGTGGGAAAACCATTTCTTTATGAAGCTGGATTGGTGCACGGGAGAAAGGGCACAAGAAGCAGCCTGCTCTCTAAACATCTACATTATCGCTGTGCGTGCTGTAACATTAAAATGTCCCCTCATGCATGCATTTGGCCGAGACTAAAGGTATGCGCACAGGCGTGTCCACATAAATTTGGCCATACTGTTTATGTGATACTTAAGAACAGGCAAATAATCTGAAGCACAACAAAGAAAGAAAAAAGTAGCATCACAGCAGCTCACATACATTCAGAGGCATCTAAATACAGAGTTTAGCTGCTTCTCTTCTGCGTAATCAGAGAGAACAAACAGGAAACACTGATTATCTGTGTTGACTATGAATACAGATATAAACAGAAGGCTTTATGGATCCACGGCCTGATCTTATTCGCTCATTTTTAGATGTCATGTTACAAACCACATACCTTCATCTTCTTGGACAGGCGAGGGGCCGCTGTCTGAAACTGACAAATTAAACAGACGGTTTGAACTCAAGAAATCAGCATCTAGCGGTAACTGTACGTACAGAATAATGTGGTTCTAATTAAAATTAGGAATAAATGTGTGTGATGGCACAGATCAGATTATTTTTCCGTGTTGAATTGTGTTTTTCTTCCCATAAACGTGTTAACAGCCAAAACATTCAGAACAATATATTATTACACCATAAAACAGTCTGGCTCTCAGTTAAAACTTCAGATTAGACAGACACTTCATTGGATTAGAGTAATAGCTACTCATTATTACGCTAATGATTAATCAATATTAAAATGCGAGGGATGGAAATTTATTCTTACTCCACTACAAATTCTTATTAAATACATTTTTTCATTAGTTTTTAATAAGATTTCATCAGCATTTATTGAGTTTTATTTCTTAATTTACAGAAAGCCATACTTGTAAGAATCTATATTCACATACACACACCTGATGCAGCCTCCTCGGTTGGGGTTTCAGGTAATAGGGCCTCTGTTGGCCCCGCCCCCTGTGGCTCTGCAGCTTGCTGATTGGCTGGTTCGAACAAAGCCTCGCTAGTTTCTTTGGTTTGTACCACTTAGAAAATGAGGGACACCACAGAGACAAGATAGGTATAAATGTAAGTATGATATCTTTTATTTAAAACATTGCTTATAACTTCTAGTTAAATTACAGCCACATAACATGCCCTCCAGTTTTAAAAAAACAGGCTGCAGCTAATATTTGTTGCAATTATATCTAACTAATACTTTAATTCATTATATTAATTGATCCACTTTCTTGGTTATAAAACATATTGAGATGTAGAAAATGTCATAATTTCCCAAAAACTACAATTTAGTTTTCAAGGAAAACACCAAATCCTCAATTTTTGAGGTGGAACCAATGAATGATGAATGTTGGTTGTCGAAGTGTTGCTGCGTTAGTCAGTCAGCCCGTCAGTGAGCCCCAAACAACAACAACACACCTTTAAAATTGTTGATTATAATTCAGATTCTTGACTAATGGTTTCAGCACCTTGAAGGCAGCTGTTACAGGTTCAAACCAGACTGAGAGGATCAGGGTAGGAAATGACTTTTTGTCAAATGAAAAGGTTAAATGAGACATGTGCAACATGCATCATGTAGAGCAGAGGTTTTATGCAACAATGGCTGAGTGTTTGTGGGATCAAATGACCATTATCCCATAGGCATCCAGGAAGTGAGTCTGACTAAACAAGTACACTAAGGGGGGTGGGATGGGGGCGCCTTTTACCAGGCTTTGTCTGAGGGGTCTCCGACTTTGCAAACCCCTGATGTAGAGGACATTGGGGGACCAGGGGTCTCATTTATAAAACTGTGTAGAAACCTCACTAAAAGTGTACGTACGCCAAAGATTATTCAGACTTATAAAACCGTGTGTACGCACACTTGTAAGCAAGTTCCCTTTATAAATAACAATCAACTTAAAATGTGGTGCACGTGAGGGAGCTCCATGTTCGACCTTTCAAACGCCCATAGTTGCCTATAAATGGTCAGTGAAACGCCCCTCATTAATATCAATACGTCCTGACTGCATGGCAAATTCTTACAGAGAAGCTACAGAACGAGATTTAACTCAGTGTGACACTGATGTTCCTTTTGGTGAAGCTGAGGCATGTTTGGTGGGTAAAAAAAACGCACTTTGGTGCAGCGTTTGGGGGCACTAGAGCTCCACCCCCTTATAACTGATCTGCAGGAAAGGTCATCCCTCGAGTAGTGACGTCACTGACCGGAGGGACACACACGCATGACGGGATGACGGAATTTGAAAAGAGAGTAAACCAAAAGCATTCCTCTTGTGTTTTAACATTTACTTAGGCTATACAAACAGTCCACTCACTTAACGAGACTGCTGATGAGGTAAAAGAAATATGACTTGTTGTAGGCTAAATGACATAAGCTGAAAGATTTACTTTCCATATTGTGTTTTCACAAGCAGCGGATCACATCCACACGCTGGCGCACAGCGTTTGGCTCAAAATTCCTGATTAACATATTTGAGGCGTTCTTCTGCAAAAACAGATGGACAGATCTCCGTTCGTCTTTATGATGCTGAATCTGGTTCTTTTTGTGTGCGCTGAAAATATACTTAAATTTTTTTGCGCACAAAAATCAATCAATCAATCAATCAATCAATCAATCAATCAATCAATCGGTAGGTAATATTTTGTTTTATTTTACACAGTAGTGGGCCTATTCATTTCAAACGTTTATCTTTCTGCCATGTGAGTCGCCGTTTCTCATTTCTCCTCTTGATGTGCGTACGCATGGTTCAGAGTTCACTTACAGGACCGGACATTCTTCCGTCAAGTTGTTATAGATCACAACTTTTGCTTGGAAAGTGGCTACGCATGTTTCCAGCCTTGTTTTGTACGTCTACACAGTTTATAAATGACGCTCCAGAACTGTTTTCATTTCTAGTGCAGGTGACGTTTGGGAAATCAGGTGTGCAGGAAGGAACTTTCATGCCACGCCCTGAAGACGACCCAGTATGAGTCGCAACAGGTCTGCTTTCTTCTTTTGCGATTCTTTACTTTAAATAAATAAAAAAATGTTTAAATAAATACACTGAAGCTAGCTCAAAGACTTCCCTTTTTTCTGGCATCGGGTGTGCAGCCTCTCTCTACATGAGATACAGGAGAGCCAAAGAGAAAGGATCTTCGCCCTGGCAGCTGAAACTGAAGCCGGGTGGAGCCGATATAAAGCCTCAGATTGTTTGTGACCCAGGCTTTGTTGGTGTAACACAGTTTTTTTTAGTCGTGTCTGATACAGAGCTGGGACCAGAGTTACGTTCAGTTGATGTCAGGCGAGGCAGACAACACGCCCTCAGGTCTGAATTCACAGGTGGGAACAAGGCGAAAACACCTGCTGGGTGGTTTTCTCAGGTATCGTGTCAGTGTCAGCTCATTTGTCAGGGAGACAACAGTGTGTGTGTGTGTGTGTGTCCTCACCTGTTTTCTGCTCAGGTGAAATTCTCACATGTGGTCTCTCTTTCAGCCCTGTTCAGTGTTTAGAAATACAAGTGCAAAATATGAGAAACATTTTCTCACGTACACCTTTCAGAGACCTGCGTTATCAGTGCTGCCGCCTTCCTCCTCTCACTGGTCACCAGGGCTGAGTATTACTTTATTATTATAAACATTGGTGCCAATGGAGAGGAAACAATCCTGAAACATTTGACTTAACCTGATAATTATGAGAGCTCATCCATGACTTGTGAAGAAACTTAACTGCTAAATTGACCCTTGGGCTTCACGTAAAGAAGTGAAGTAAAGAGCTGATGAAGACCTCTGAGTATGTGGGTTTATCAGGAAGACAAAAAAAAGACAAAAACAGTTTGAGAAGGAAAATAACAATGTGCAAAACTAATTCATTACTGATGTTGGTTTACAGTTCAGTTACTGCGCCTTAAAGAAAACAGTAGGTGTTCATATTCAATCAATTCATCGACCAAACATTTAAATTTCTCAATTCAGGGAGGAGAATAAACGTTAAATAAATGTTAAGGAGGTCAGGAGTTACAGTGCCAGTAATATTCCCTGGTGAGGAAACAAGAGTTGACAAGAAAAGAGAACAGAGTGTGAGAGCGAACAGAGGAGGAAGTTGTGGTGGAAGGAGATAGACCGAATAGAGGAAGGAGGATGTGATGCTCATTAGTCCTTCTCAGCACCGATCCAACTACATTTTAAACTGGGGAACGCATTTTAAAAAGGGTTTGCATGTAGGGCTGCTTTAGGTTACAACCTCGATACTTCAATTACACCAAGAAGGAAGACAAAACTATCTCAATTTGAAAACCAAGATTTATTTATCAAAGATGTTCTCACATTTTGAAGGAAAAGCTAATTTATTTAAGAGCCGGTTCAATGCGCTTTGGGCTAAGTGGCCACCATCACTCTTTAACTCAGCATCATTCAACCCAGCTCTAATGCTTATAAGATGCGCTACATGACTGACATTTAGTCACTTAATAAAATAAAACTCCTATAAAACCATCAACAGGCAAAGATCAGAGCCAGAGGAGGGCAGAACAGAGGAGGGACCAAAACATTCCTGCGTACAAGGAACTGACAAGTAAATCTGAGTTAAAGACAAAAAACACTGCAACAAAAACATACAGTACATCTCAAGTACAGCTCTTTCTGTAAGTTCATCTTTAAGTGGGCTCTTAAATTGACCCCTGAGTTTCTTTTCAACACTGATGAGGTTGTTAATAACACCAGAATTCAAACACACTAACTTATTTTAACGTCTAAACACATATACGGTGTCCGTGTCCTCTAAGATGACACTTCTTCCACAGCTTCAAACTATATCACAGACTGATGGGAACGTATTGAATACAACCGAAAATGTTTGCCTCGAACAGTCAGTGCTCCTTAATTCTATCTGTATTTTTAAATTTGGCATTAATCTTTTGTAAGAAATTCTTATTCACACAGGCATCGTAAGGTAAGACAACAGGGCTGAGTCACTTCAGCTCCTCAGTGACATGTTTATGTCACCAAAATGAAACTCAGAACTAAAATCTAAACGTTTCTACAGATACATCGACCCAACAAAGAGGAGGAAGAAGACAGAGAGATTGTTTAGAAGAGAATATTTATGTTTACATATTCCCTTTTTAGCCTGCACACCACATTTCAGCATTTCCAAGATTTCTTTCCACATTTTAACTCTACTCAAAACTAGAAAAAAAACTTAAATTACTTCACCAGCAGAGTATCAGAACAAGATGGTAAGAATGATTCACCAGAATGTCACTGATGATAAACTCTATTACTGGTTGAAGAGCCGGTCTGATAAATTGGTGTGCTGATATCAACAGCAGATAAAACAGCTGATGAACGACAGTTGAAAAAAAAAAAAAAAAGAGAGGCTGATCTTTGAGTGTCATTGCATAGTTTGTCTTTTTTTATACATGTTCATACGTTGTTCATACAACATGCAATAAATCTTCTTGTACTTTTGTCCAAAGTACTATCTCTAACAGTAAAAGTTAAACTGCATTACATCATGTTAGCTTGGTGTTTCTGAAAAGAAGGGGGGGAAAAAAGAATATCGGCCGATATGTCGGATTATAAAATCCTCAAATTATAAACATCCCATTTCGGTCTGGTTGCTAACGAAGGACATTAGCTAATGTCATCAGGAAGCTAGACTCAGTGAGCACAGCTATTTCTGCAAATACAAAAAATGTTTACTAACCACATTGTTTACAGTAAGAGGATGGTGTCAGTGTCTAAAAATGACCCAGTGCAGAGGCATCAGGTGTGAGAAACAAAATAATTGCCACCTTGTCCCTTACCAGGAACGACTTTTATTGTTCACACATTATTATTTTCAGAACATTTAGATGATAGCAAATATTTTACACGATTAAAGCAAGAAAAGCTTCTGCTGTGAAGCAAAATGAACTGAAAAAACTCTTGTAAATCTGTTTCCTTATTCTGTGAAGTGAGGATTCAGCTGCTCAGTCACGGACTTTACACATTATTTATCATCGTCACAGAGGAAGAAACTCTCCTCTTCCTCACTTTAACCCTTAAGCCAATCAGAGCTCTAGCACCATTAATGAGATAGTAACCGTGGTGTCATTTCTTCGTCCCGCTCTTCTCCCTCCTGACGGCCGACACACTCGCTCTGCCACTTTTCTGCTCTGCTGCCTGAGCTTTCGGCTGGGAAACGTTATGTTTTCTCTCTAGAGGCTCTTGTTTCTTCATTTCTACCTTCACGGGGATGCGTTCTCTCTCCGCTCTCTCCTTCGCCAGCTTCTCCGCCTCGATCTTATCCCGGACAGCCTTCTCCCTGGCGAGCCTCTGCCTCTCCATCAGCTCCTTCTCTCGAGCCGCTCTCTCCTTCTCGGCCCTCTCACGCTCCAGCTTTTCCCTCGCTGCCCTCTCGTTCTCCAGCCTTTGCTTCTCAAGTCTCGCCTGTTCGATTCTCTCCTTCTCCCGGGCGATTCTCTCTCTTTCCTTCGCCATTCGTTCCCTCTCCATCCTCTCCCTCTCTGCTTTCTCTTTAGCTGCTCGTTCTCTCTCAATCTCTCTTTCTCCTGAGCTTGTCTTGCCCTTTCCCTGGCGATGCGCTCCCTCTCCATCTTTTCCCTCTCTTCCTTCTCTCTTGCTGCTCGCTCCATCCTTTCCTTCTCCCTAGCTAGTCTCTCTTTTTCCAGTCTTTCCTTTTCTGCTCTCTCTTTTTCCCTGGCAATTCTCTCTCTTTCCTTAGCGATACGTTCTCTCTCTATCCTTTCTTTTTCGGCTCTTTCCTTGGCCAGTCGCTCTTTCTCTTGTCTCTCCTTTTCGGCTCTCTCTCTCTCCATCCTCTCCTTCTCCCTTGCAATTCTCTCCCTTTCCTTGGCGATGCGTTCCCTCTCCAGTCTTTCTCTTTCTGCTTTCTCTTTGGCAATTCTTTCTTTTTCTTGTCGCTCCTTCTCTCTGGCGACTCGCTCCCTTTCCTTGGCGATGCGTTCCCTCTCCAGTCTTTCTTTTTCTGCTTTCTCTTTGGCAATCCTTTCTTTCTCAAGTCTCTGCTTCTCTAACTGTTCCTGCTCTGCCTTCTCTCTCTCCACCCTCTCCTTCTCTCTGGCTATTCTCTCTCTTTCTTTTGCGATGCGCTCCCTCTCTATCCTCTCCTTTTCAGCCCTCTCTCTTTCCAGTCTTTCCTTCTCCCGTTGTTCCCTCTCCGCCTTTTCCTTGGCTGCTCTCTCTCGTTCCCGAGCCAGGCGCTCTCTCTCCATCTTTTCCTTCTCTGCCCTGTCTCGCTCCAGTCGTTCCCTCTCTTCTTTGGCCAGTCTCTCTTTTTCTGCCTTCACTCGAGCCAACTTCTCTTTCTCCGCCTTTTCCTTTTCAATTCTGTCCTTTTCCCGCCTTTTCCTTCTCCATTCTCTCCTTTTCAATCCTCTCCTTCTCCGCCTTCTCCTTCTCCATCCTCTCCTTCTCCACTTTCTCCTTTCCATCCTCTCCTTCTCCGCCTTCTCCTTTTCAATCCTCTCCTTCTCCGCCTTCTCCTTTTCCATCCTCTCCTTCTCCGCCTTCTCCTTTTCCATCCTCTCCTTCTCCGCCTTCTCCTTTTCCATCCTCTCCTTCTCCGCCTTCTCCTTTTCCATCCTCTCCTCCCCTTCTCCTTTCAATCCTCTCCTTCTCCTCTCCTTTCAATCCTCCTTCTCCGCCTTCTCCTTTTCAATCCTCTCCTTCTCCGCCTTCTCCTTTTCAATCCTCTCCTTCTCCGCCTTCTCCTTCTCCATCCTCTCCTTTTCCATCCTCTCCTTCTCCGCCTTCTCTCTTTCCATCTTCTCCGTCTCTATCCTCTCTGCCTCCCTCCTCCTCTCCTCCCTCAGTTGCTCCTGGGCAGCCTCCAGCGCCTTCGTTTTCAGCGCCCAGGCCGCCTCCCTCTCCTCCTCTTCTTCGGCGAGGAAGGCCCTGATCTCGGCCAGAGCGATGCGAGCAATCCTCTTGGCCTCCATCTTCTCGTGGATCAGCTCTCAGCTCGTCCCTCAGGGCGGAGCGCAGCCTGACACCTCTGGCAGGGCGGTCTGAGGTTTGGGTTTAAGGTGGCTCTTTAACCGCAGCATAATCAAAGAGTTGCATTCACAAACTCTAATCAAACACACCGTTCAGCGACGACAATGACTTGTTAAATGTAACGCAAAGCAACCACGGAAGTGTTAAAAGGATGTGACATCACTGTCAGGGGGGCATGACATCATCACACAGTACATGCGAGAACATAATCTGTCATGATACAGCACACCAAAAAGAAAAGTCAATCAAAAACCTGATGTTATCACAATGTTTCAGAAAACAAACTTTCATTCAAGCCATCGGACGAAATGAAATGACTGGCCAGGCCCATGACATTCCTGCAACAGCCATTACTTATTATCTTGACCTTTGCCTTGCAAATAAATAAACAAATAATAAGTGAAGGCATTAAATTCTCATTTTTGAGAGCCTAAAAGCAGCCAATATAATTAACAAAGTAGTGGTTCGTGGCATCGTATGCACTAACTAATATTTAGTGTATTCATATGATTTTTGCATCAATGTAATGAAGTACATTTATTTATTTATTTATGTGCATTTATAATAATAATAATAATAATAATAATAATAATAAATAACAACCTTTATTTGTAGAGCACTTATCAAACAAAGTGCTTCGCAGAGAGACAAAAGACATAAAATAGGAGTAAAAGAACGAATATAATTATAAATGCACAAATAAAATAATTAATGCCATTCAAAGCCCAACAGTCCTGCTTATTGATCTGCAACTTTGACCACAATAGGTCCCATGGTATAAAAGTATAGGTAAAATATCTAAAGGGAGACAGATTTAAACTTCACAGGATATATCATCATATCGCCCACCCCTAGAAGTTCAGTGTTAAATTAAATAAATTATTTATGGGTCTGCAAGGCTTCAACAAACACGAGACGACATCTGTTTTATCGTAGAAATTAGAGTGCATTAGAAAAGTGTAAACACATCACTGGACTTATTCTGTTAAACCAAACCCATGCTCTTAAAACATCAAGTCCAAAAGAAACTTCTGTATTTTAGACGTGCGGGCGGCAGGTTTTAGTACCTCGAGTTGTGTTCGTTCTATCAGGAGTCTCCCCAGCTGTCTCGTCTAACACAGAGGAGAACAAACAGCCTTTCAGCTCAGACTCATCTCTACACAGAGTTTAACAAAGAGCTCCACGTAACAAAGAGCTAGATATCAAATACAAGAGTATTCATTCACAGGATGAGCTCACGTTGCCTATTTTCTGCTTAACAGACTTCAGTCAATCTATTTGTCAAATTCAGATCAACAGATGGATCAGATCAAGGATTAATTAATCAGGTCACACACAAACCCACACAGACGGGTCACCACTCTACCTTCTGGGAGTTTTATTTCTTCATCAGTGGCCTCTAACGTCTTGACTTCTAGGATGACACACACACACACACATCAAACTGGTTGATACTGAAGGTCAACATGCCGAAATCAAAGGTCGAATCATCACACCAGGCGAAGCAGGCTGCTACCAAAACACGCTGGACAGCAAACTCAGTCCAACAACAGACTTCCTACAAAGTGAACTATGTCTTCACCACCTCAAACACAACATCAACAAACCTGATCTTCTGGATCTGACAGATGGATTTAATGTTCAGTAGAAGTTTGTCTATTCCGATATTTTTTAATGGGAAGGTCTATTTTAATATAGAACATTTTTGAAAATCCAATAGAGAATTATTTACCATTAATAACAGGGTGCTATTTAATACTTTTTATAATCTACTGAATGCAAATGTGATACAAAAACTAAATATGTAAATCCAATCTTGCCATAAAGGAGACCTGCTGATTCATTTGCACCTTTGCCCGCCACGTCCTACAACCAGATGTTTAAAAAAAGATACATCACTAAACACACATTTACTTCTTTCGCATCAAAAGACAGAAGAGGAAGTAATTAAAGGGGAACTTTGTGATGTGTTTGTTGACTCATCATGAAGTTTGCTGAACCGCCTGGTGAGCCACTGAGGTCCGCGGTGAACTAGCCAATATTATCTAATGCTAAGCTATAAACTCTGCAGCCACCTGAAAGCACCACTTATTTACAACTTAGGTCACTTTAATATGACATTACATGGCAGAGAGAAACAGGGGACAACGAGTCACCTGCACTATTTCTAGTCCTGAACGATGTGCAGCTTTGTGTGTTATATTTTATTAGCTGAGCAACGACACGACAAAAGCAATGAACTTGTTTCTGAACTTGTCTTGAGGAAATATTTATTCTAATATTCCCTCTGTGTTGTGAACATGCACTTTTAGATAGTGAATCATCTGTGATGTTCACACCTGTTCATTGTCTCCCACTGAAACCCTGCAGAGTCTGACATGCTTTGAGACTTTAGCACAGGTGGCCCCGGTGGGAACTCAAAGTTAATGCCTCACTCATTTGGTTACGCAGGATCGAACAGAGTCGTGCAGTAACTGGGACAGTACCTTTACTTTTACCTTTCTTCTTCACCTCTTTCCTGTCCTCTATAAAGTTTAGAAACAGACAGGTCTGTTAGGAGAGCTCTTAGCGGAGCACCAGAAAGGGGAAAGTCTGCACAGAGATCAGCGTACACACAAAACCACACAGTACCTTTTCTCAGCCTGTCTCTCCTGAGAGCAGGATCTTTTAACTTCCTTTCATCTGAACAAACACACAGGGGAGGAAGTTAATTAAAACTAACAGCTGTATGTGTCAGTGTCCATTTTAAGAGAAATAATACTGTTATAATGAGAATAATAAAACACTGACATTTTCAGTTCCTAACAGGAAACTCCTTCTGAGTTTGGACATGAACGTGCATCAGTAAGGTCGTCTGTTATCCTGAGCTAAATATAATTAATGCAAATGTAAAGCTGCAGTTCACATTATATCATTACAACCAACTGTTGACCCTAAAGTTACATGAAAACCGTCTACGGTACCGGATGTGTTATTACATACTCTCAGAATGTTATCATGTATTGTAACTGCAGCCTAAAACGCATAAATAAGGCCGAGACACCAACAAGATCAAACAGGGTAAAAGATGAGCCTGCCAACTATGCATCACATTTCTAAGATCTTCAAACACAAAGCAGAATATAGTCTGTCGATGTGAATGTTAGTGGTTTACAGGCAGAAAAGTGTAGTGTTTGTTAATGTGAAGTAAGTAATATAAATATTAGAGAACAGAGAGTAAAATATAGGAACAGTCACATCATCCTTAAAACTGGAACATCTCTTATAACTTGAAGATGTATATAAATATTATAGTTATCAGCAAAAGAATTGGATTAATTTAATTAACCAGCGACTGGAAACTGGATCTCCAGCTGAGGCTGTTCACTTGCTACAGCTGGTAGAAAGTCTAAATCCACCTGCATTTGTTTGGTGGTTGTTTCCCAAACAGTCATAAACCGTGTTCTCTCTGTTCTATCGAATAACACTGTGAAGCTTAGGAGAGCGTCCAACATCAACATCAGCTAAGCAGTAGATTTTTACAGAAATAGGAAATCAATGGATAATATAGAAAAAGGTCAACATTATAGTAAAATATAAATAGCTTGTTGTTAATAAGCTAAAAAATGTGAAGCCACGTTGATGATTATGGTCCTTAAAGAGATATTTCAGTGTATTTTGTCTATTTAAATAAATAACTAATGTAGTTTCATTATGTTCAGTTTGGGCAACATTCACACAAATTCCCATATATTTCATAAGCCAGTGCAGACTGATTCTATATTATTGGATTTACTCTCAAACAAACAAACATCTAATACATTTACTGCATTCTTAAATAAAAACACGTGTTTTACTTTAACTCTTGTTGAGTTTCCGTGTCTCTAGCTTCTTTTAAAGGACTGTGCGAGTGCCAGTTTGCCCAGTTTGTCCCTGCAGTGGAAACCAGACTGTCCTCCATCAGCTCCTCCGCACCACAACATACACACTCCCATCCTCCTCCAGCTGGACTGGGCTACATCCCAGTCTGGTCCCCATTTGTCGGTAGTGGGACCAGGGAGCCTTGCTAGTGGCTGTGACTCTGCTTCCTGTCCTCCTATTGGTTCTGGAGGTCCAGTGTGACCTCTTTGACCTCCCCGCCATCAGAGGAGGTCGTGCCACCCTCCTCCTGCATCTCAGCTGCCGCCTCCTTCCCCTCCGCCTTTTCCTTGCCCCGCTCTACGGGCGAGGCCACTACGTCATAAAGGAAGGTGAAGAAGCCATAGATCCAATCAGAGCCCTCCTCAGCTAAAATATTAAGAACCTCCTCAAGCGACTCGGCGTTCGCACTACCATCGCCATCTTTGGTCAAGCCTGACGAAAGAGAGAGAGGGAGAGAGAAAGGGAGGGGAGAGGGGGAAAAAAAAGACAGGATGGCGAGCAGAGGTGGAGAGGACGAGGGTGAAGCAAAAAGAGACGGGAAGGTCGTGAAGGACAAGGAGGAGGAGTGAAAGGAGGAGAAGGAAATGTTAAGGAGGGAGGAAAGGTTGAAACAAAGGAGGCGAGAAGGAAGGATGGAAGGCAGGATGGTACAAAGGAATGGAGAGCGACCGTAACAAAAATAAAGGATGGTGATGCGGGAAAGAGAAAGATAATGAGTTAAAGAAGTCGCATATGAATCATAAACACATAAGCCTTTACTTCCTGTCTCAGTCTCGTCAGGCAATCTCTCACTTCCTGTCCGCTTTACGAGGAAGAGAGGCGGCCATCTTTGCTGTAATGGCACTGTTCTTCAGTGTCTTTAAAACACTACATCTGTACAAGTTTCTTCTTCTTATTTAACCCATCCTACGGACTCTGCCAGCTGTCTGTGAGGATTCTGAGGTGATTCATTGTGTTAACAGTTATTTTTGAAGCTTTACAGGATGATGCCGCATGAATAAGTATCTGTATGTGTCAGAGGAGCAGATGGGAAGTCATCTGAACCAAGCAGTAACATAGGTAGGACGTGTTTGTTCACGGCCATGACTTTACTGTCAGCTGATGCTGGTTTGAAAACATCAGTTACATCCAGAGTTGTGGTGCGTTCAAAAACTTCTACATAACCATTTGTTGGCAGCATTTCTAGTGACTATAGTTTACTTTCATAGTTTGTAACAGTTTAGGTTCAGTTGATATTAAGACGTTTAAGAGTATTGAGAGTGTGTATAAAATGTTTGTATTGATGTCAGTTTGGAGGACCTAGTCCTGAGAGAAACCACATTTCATTGATTCATCTGTATTATAAAGGTTAAAATAAACCTGAAGCTAAATGAATTATAACAACACCTTAAGGATCACAGTGGGACCAAGCTTTTTAACCTGTGGCAGTTACAAACATACTTTTCGCATTGAACATAACATTAAATTCAATGAGAACATTTTTCATTGAAACTTTATGAGAAAGCTAAAGTGTGATTGGACGTTTATGATATAAATATTACCAAGATTTCTTGATTAGTGATTTGTCTTTCTGCTTACAGCACAAGTATTTGAAACAAATACACCACTGACTTGTCTTCAGTTGGACTTTAAGAAAAAGACCAAACAGCGTTCATAGTCACGCTGCGGACAGGCGATCAGAAATACACGAGCGTGAGTTGACCCAACAAGAAGGCTGGTTTTAGACCCACTGACATACCTGATCTACCTCACTGCTTTAGTAGGGTTCAAACCACAGAGTGAGACTGGTCACTGTTTAAAACTGAGGCACTGAAACACAACTGTAAACCACATCAGTCAGTTAAAGTAAATTAAAGCGGACTTGCCGAGCAGAACTTTGGCATCTTCCACGTCAAAGTCTCCGTCTCCGTCCGTGTCGTACGCCGTCAGCTTCCCTGAAGGAGGAGGAGGAGGAGGAGGAGGAAGGCTAAGTAACACACATATACTGTAAACCCTAACTTTTAAAGTAATAAAAAACCTTTTAAATATGTATGTTGAGCTGGTGAGTATGACATGTAGATCATTATTAAACTAATAAACTCTTCATTAACAGGCCTTGCTTTGTGATTTTGTGTTGATGATGCAGTTGTTTCCTCCAGTAACTGTTGATATTTTATTTTTATTGCTTAGTCATTTCAAGGTAATTGATATTTTATTAAGTTTTTCAGCATTTTTACTATCATGAGACACAATAAAAGTCAGGATTCCAAACTGATAAGATATCTGAAATATAGTGATATAAATCATGACCTCCTGACCTGAACAGAGTCCATACACAAAATAACCTCTATGCATTCATGGAACTGGAAAGAGCGTTTGAATAAAAAGCTCACTCAGCAGGTTCTAAAGAATTTAAAACTCAATATGAAACCTGGTGCTTTATTCTCTATTCTCCATTACTGACTGTTAGCTTGCCAGGCTAATGCTGCACACTGGCAGAGAAAGATTAGAAGATTACCTAACCTGGACGGAGCCCAAAGCTTTGCACAGCAAACTGGCTCGGGTAAAGGAAGCAGAGCTATTAATAAGAACCCACAACTTAGCATATGAACAGCAGCACTGTGCCAAAGTGCAAAAAGTATTCATTTAATACGGTGAAGCTGTAGAAAGAGGAAGGATGTGGTGGAGGAGGGCAGTGATGTCTGTAACAACTCTCAGCTGTCATGCTGTTCATACATTTTCTGTCATCGTATCTTTTATGACTCATCAATCTCCACAATAATCTGTTTATGATTTTTATTTCAGAATCTGAAATAATTACTACTGTGGATGTGTCACATTGGGAATCAAACTCTCGAAGGCATGTGTCTTATCCACTGTTTCATCTCCATCCATCATCTACCAGCATGTTGGCAGACAATAAACCATCACATTACCATCCTGAAGCTCTTGACCACTGGTTAAACTGTTATCTTATGATCATTTACAACTGGGTTCATGTCTGGAATAACATTTGTAATAGCATGGTAAATAAAAAAGAAAGAAATTAGTGAGTGTTTAAGGCTCGTGCAGACTACGTGAAAAGGGTTTTGCGGTGAAAATGTAGCAGCCTGCTCTCAGTGGCTGGACGTGGATGTCGAGTCGGCCGACTCCATCAGATACCTGGCGTGCTAGATATCTGATGCATCAGAAATGTGTCGGGGAGCCGTTTTGATGAGTCGTGGAATAGTTCACACATAACGACTGGCGTCCGCCGATCAACCGCTGATTTACTCTCCGATCACAGCCTGACAGTGGGGCCAAAAATCGTGTAGTGTGAGCTAGGCTTTAGGGTGTTAATGGAAATAAAGCCCACTACTAGTATAATGTTAGTGTTACAGTTGAAAGATGTAAAGTGTGAGAACTGCTGCCTAAAACCAGTTTGTTGAATGTGGAAGGAAGTTCTTTAGTTATAGTTTCTGGTTACAACACGAGGACAAAAACACAGTACAAATCGCTAAATATAACAGCAGCATGAAACAGATGCTACTAATGATGTCGCCATGCTCAATTTACTGCAGAAGTAAAAAGGAAGAACTGTTCTAAGAGTGCTTTCAGTTTGTCATTGAGTTCATTTCTTGAGTAATCAGCATTCTTTACCCTCGGCCGTAAGTGCACCTCAACTTACAGCTCATTTTCTTACACCATGTTAACTTTTACCTCATCTTATCCTCTTTGACTCATTCTATGCTTTGGAGTAGTTTGGTGACACCATTTGCTCTGATGGAGGCACACAATGTAATATGGAGGTGTAAAAATGTTCAAATCTTGAGACCGTACCTTGTAAAACTTCAGAAAAGTTCATGCGAAACTCCTTTGCTCTGGCTGCATGCAGAGATAACACACGGAGAGAGAAAGTGAAGAAGAGGAGGGAGGAAGACAGATTACAGCAGCAGGATCTTTACCTCTGTTGTGCAGTGAAAGATGACTGAATTAGTGCAAAGCAATACAGAATTACAGAGGAGAAGCAGGGCTGCATGATGTGTCATTTTAAAAACAGGAAAGGTGTAAAAGCAGACAAAATATTACATTTAGCCTGCAGCTGCTTTGGTTCTATGACTGCAGGCACACGTGACTAACATACTTTCCAGCACAGATATTGTCGTCTCTCTAACAAGGACAGTTTACATCAGAGAAATAACTAGAGCTGGAAGGTCAGTGAACACATGTGGGGTCAGCTAATGGCTCCACGCTAATCTTTCCCTGTTACATCAATTAAGACCAATAAGAATATTCTTCAACAGACATCATCTCAGTTAAAACTGTAAATACCCAACATCTGCAGGATTTCTGCCCTGGCGTTTCTTATGCTAACGACTGACTGCATCAAATTCAAGAATAATGCTGACTCACAAACATTTGCACGTGTAAGAACTATTCAGTGGTTTGTGGAAAACTTTGTTGTAAAACTTTCTTTTATGGTTTTTTTCCCAGATCATGCAGCCCTGAAAGACCTTATCTACAGAACAGAGAGGGGAAACACATCTGTTTAACTTTACAATCACCACAAGTCATTTGTCACTGCTGTCATGAAGATAACCTGGCTGAACAGGGAGCTCTACATAAACTAGGAAAACAAATGCATTTAACTGATGTGTGAGAGATGCAAACCATAACGTCTCAAACGTGAAGCAGCTTATCAGTCAAATGGGAAATGAGGTTTAAGAGGAGATAAACTCGTGTTATGACACGTACAGCAGAGGTGCGTGCATGTGTGTGCGTGCCTGTGCGTGTGCGTGCCTGTCTGAGAGCAAGAGGATGTGAAAGCTGTCACGACCACATGAAGGCAGGCTGCTATGTGAGAACCCACACTTTTGAAACTGTCAGTGCATTGTGTGTATGTCTGTCTGAGTGTGCGTCTCAGTGCACGTGTGTGTTTGTGTGTGAGTGTGTGAGAGAGAACCAAATCAAGCCGCTGCTATGAACCAGAAACTAGGCCAGAAAATGTGACGGTGTTATTTGTTTTACTTGTAACGTGAAACGCCTCCGTTTTCTAAATTAAAAATCCATATTGCTCCAACGACCGTTTAATTAAATTTCTATGCCCTTTTCCTCCAGGTAAGATTGTGTCCAGGTGAAAAGTTTGATTTCACCAAAGCACAATGCATCCACCAAAAAAAAAACACATAAAAACTTCTGTATCTCATAATAACCACAGGATGAGATATATATCTTGCAGCTATAAGATCTGTACTCATAATCAGAAATGTATCTGCAACATACATATCTGTTAATTACAATGACACGCAAAGTCACCATTACGAGATGATCTTTTTTCTTTGGCAAATGCTTCTGTGTGATTTCAACATCTTGGTTTTTAAACAAGCATAAAAACTGAAAACAGACGCTTGTAAAATAATGAAATATGTTTTTGGCAAAAGAGTTACCCCGAGAAGAGAACGACATGTGTATTTGCAGTTTTAACCTTTTAATTTAAAACCCTTCTCCTCAGACGCATCAACGAGATTGTAACATCCAATATGTCTGTAATTCTTCTCTTGTATGTTCTGAACATGATTGGATCTCATGGTTCAACAGTGAAAAGCTTTATGTATTTAAATATTGCTGTTGGTCTTTGAATGCATCATGAATTGCAGTAAGTCAAATTTCTTTTGTTACCTTAATGGTTTTGTTGCACATTGATTGTGTATTTGTAAATCTGGTCCGGTAACATGAGTCCACGTATGTCAGTTAGCCGGCGGCTCGCACATTGTGTCGTTCTCAAATCCAGGAATTCACACCAGCCTACATTTAGCCTGTGAAGCAGTTGACAGCTTCTCATCCCGGACTGGATAATCTGCACTTCATTTTTGCTCTGGATTTATTGAACCACTTAGGTTCTCGGTTAAAATTAGATTAAATTCTTCTCCTGAGCCGATCATGTTGGTTTAAAGGTCACCGCATCTGTATTTCAGACACATTATAGAAGAAAGAAGGATGTCTTTGAATGCTACAATTAATGTGTTGTCTAAGGTTTTTTTACTTACCAGCATACTGTCTGTACTTGGAGGGTTAAAATGAAGATCCACTAGTGGGAAGATGAGGAACAAATCATCCCTGGCTGAATGTCTTCTTAAGAAGTTTTGCACATTTAAAACATAACTAAACAAATCAACCGGGGCAGTTTACGCTGTTTTAAAGCAGCGACTACTGTTTATCAGCGCTTTTATACGAGGTAAAAAGCTTTGTGAGCACCTGAACCCTGTACTTGCCGCTGACGCTGCTGCACTCACCTGTGATCACTCCCGATTTCTAAACCCAGCGCATCTTTCCTCACGTTGCACCACATCCCCCGTGATCAAACTCATCTTACTCACCGATGACGCTGTCGTAGTCCACAATGTCGAAGTAGACCACAGCCACGGAGCTCCAGACACCAAGCAGGGCCAGGACCACAATCCAGGTAAACATGGAGTACTTCGAACCTCCACCTGCTTCTTCACCCCCTCCTCCTCCTCCTCCTCCTCTCTCCGTCCTCTTTCCATTCTTGCTTTCCACCGGCGGCCTCTTCCCCTCTGAGGACGTGAAAATGTTAAAATTGTGTATTATGTGTCTTATAGCAGGACCACTGTTATTTTTATCATGTTGGCCATGAAGTATGAGTACTGTTGCTATGGTTAATTTACCTTGCCACAGAGCATTGCATTAAACGTTTGTCTGGAACTATGTTTGAAGACGTGTCCCGTTATTGTGGTGTAACCCACAGCCAGACAACAGCGCATGGTTAGAGGCTGTGAGAGGTGTGTGTTCATGAGAATTAAACACAGGTTGAAAAAGAAAGTGTGTCACTGTGTCTGTGTGCGTGTGTGTGACAGTGAAACCGGTTTGTGTCGTTATTTCAAAACTCAGACAAAAAGTCAACAGCATGCGAGTAAGCAAACAAACCCCGGACTCAAAGACTAGAGCAAAGGCCAAAAGCTACTCTTGGGAATTCTGAAAAACTGCATGCTATTTTTGGGAATACCTCAATCTGGATGATGCACATAATAAACTGTAAGAGAATAAAAATGTGTTCACCACCCCGTATTTTCACCACAGGAACCATCAAATGAATATCTCTGGGTTTATTAAGGCATGAGCAGACTAAGCTAATATTGGATTTTCATATGACTTTTTGCAGCAATACAAAAAACTTTGCTGTGTCAGGAAATTTGATTTGCTACATTAACCAATAAAAGATAATTCTGTGAGGTTACAACAGGGCTGGACGATTAATCGAAAAGTAATCAAAACCGAAATTCAGAGCCTCAAACAGACGTAATTTTACCATGTCGGATTTTCGGTTATTTAATCTCATTAATGTTTTCCCGTAAGGATTATAGTTTACGCGTCCACGAGTACGTGAGGGTCACCTAGGGTTCACGTGACGACTACGTTTCCAGGGCAACACCCGATCTACTGCTCATGTGTGGAACGTGTCCGCCAAGCTGACTGCAGAAGGTAGTATGAAGCGGTCCGCGGGGTCCGAACCTGTTCATATCCACGTCCGCTCCCAGGTATATTTGAGACTCCACCCCGTCCAGTCTTGCTCAGCTTCCAGACCAGAGTCTGAAGCACAGAGAGATGGGAACTGGCGCTAGTTACCTTTACCACTTTACCGCATTTAGGGAAACAACAGACAATTGCTGACATCCGTTTTATTAATGGACATTTCAAACGTCCGCTTAAAATGTCGCAAAAAAAGAAAACAAAAAGTAAATTTGGAATATTTGCTTTTCCATCAGCTGGTTTGGAGCAAATAAACCAGACTACGGCAAGCGCAATGTCATTAGCTGAAGTTTCACATGGCTGTAATAAACAAGACGTGTGGGTTCCAAACCAGAAATGGAGAGAGCTCCTCGGGAATGTGTCTGAAGCTTTTGTTTTATTGACACAGATCTACATGCAAGCATTTTCTTCGAGGCTATCAAGTATCAAGGGCCACGACTGACAAACGCTGGCTGAGGAGAAAAAGACAGCGTGGGAGGAGCTGAAAAGGGCGTGCAGACCCAGGAATAGAGCGAGAGACATAGAGTCAACATGACCCTGACAGAGAGAGAGTTGACGGCAGCTGTTTGTCCTCCAACACTGAGAGCTGAAATAGCTGTAGCTAATGATAACAGCTGTCTGCTTTTACATCACGATCACATCTAACTAATGGCCTTAATGCTCAGCACCGACAGACACCAGGAATAGTCCGGCCCTTTATCAGTCCAAACACAATAAAGCCAGTGAAAGGTTTCTTTGCTGTGACTGCAGAGGCAGCATGATGCAACAAGTGCTTTCAAAGACCCCCTCAAGGCTTTAAATGCCTGTTATATAAGATGTGAGCTGTCTGAAGAGGGCTTTTGAAGTTGAAATGTCAACCATCAGAGTTGCAAAGTGTGAAGAGTTACTTAGCTAGGAGTCAGTTTAGATGTGATCATAATCATCATGAAGCTATTTTCAGAGCAGGTTGCCCACAAACGGAAGATGGTGGGTTGATCACCTGGCTCCTCCTGTCTGCACGCAGTTGGCATCTTAGCCTCTGCCATCGGTGTGTGAACGTGTGCGAATGGGTAAAAGCGCTTTGAGTGGTCAGAAGACTAGAAAGGTGCTCAGACCAATTATCATTTTACCATAATATCAGCTTAAATTAATTCAGTTTCTGATTCTGGGGTCATTTCAGATGAATCCAGCAGCTATGACACCGTGGTTTGTTCACAACTGCAACGACGAAGCTTCTTGAATTTATTACAGCTCTGATTCATGCCTCTGACTGGTTTATTCCTAAAGACGATGTCCAAGGCTCATGGCTGACTGCCACGCCAAACTAAAAGAAAAACCTTATGTTGGAGTTTGCTTGTTCTCCCCACGTCTGCTTGGGTTCTCTGCGTGTACGGCTTCCCCCCACCGTCCAAAGACATGCATAGGTTAACTGGTGACTCTAAATTGCCCTTAGGTGTGAGTGTAAATGGTTGTTTGTCTATGTGCGGCCCTGCGATGGACTGGCGACCTGCTAGGGTGCAGGACACCTTGCTTCTCGCCCAATGCCAGCTAGGATTGGCTCGAGCCCCTTCCATGACCCTGCACACAGGATAAGCTGTTGAAGATGACTAAGTGAGAGTTAAAGTATCAAAGAAACTCCTGTATTTAAAAAAACAACTTTGAAATGGGAATTCAAAGCAGCAAAAATACTTCTGGAACCAGCGGATCCAACTACATACTTAGCTGTGATTGGTTAATACAGTTAAAAGGCAACTTGAAGCAATGTAAAGCCACATAATCACCCAAATCCTCCCACAGACACTACACCTGAACCAGAAACCATGCAGTGGCCTAGTCAGGATTATTCCTGGATCCAGTTTCACTCAGGACTTCCTGTCACTACTTCACTATTATAATAACTGAAAGGCTGACACAGCTGTCTTTACAAGAAGGCTTTTACTGTGAAAATAAGCTACAGGATGTATTGAGTTTGCAATAAAAGCATGTACATACTGCAGAAGGTCACATTAAACCAATCAATAAAAACCACAACAAACCAAACTGTCGAGCTACAAAACCAAACCACACCTAAAGACATGCAGTAGTGTAACATCGAGCTCTACTCCTCATGAACACATCACTAACCACGCCAAACCAATCCACGCCAAACCAAGCTCATGCGCCTTTCCTACCAGTCTCCTCTACGACAGGCTGCACTTCCTCCTTCGTCTGAGGGACCTCGTCCTCGTTAAAGCTTCCTAATCAGGCCAAAGTAGGCCAGATAAGAACCAAACCCAAACCAAACCAGGTCAAACCAATACAACAATCCTACCTGTCTCCTGGACCACAGACTCCGCCTCCTCCTGTATCAGCGGCTCCGCCTCATCCTCATACACCTCCTCTTCAGTATACACCTCCTCCTCTTCCTTGGTGTGGACATCCTCTACAGGAGCTGAGGAGGAGGAGGAGGTCCCATAGTGGCGGTAGCGCTGCATAGGCCGTCTCAGGTCTGAGCCAGACCCAGAAACAGGACCAAGCCGGTCCTTAATCAGGCCAGACAAAGCCTCGTGACCAGATTTGCACAGTGGGCTGCACACTTAACCACCAGAATTAACAAATATTTATTTTAGGATATAAAGAGATGGACCTGAGAAGTACCAGACGAAACCAAACTATTTAAAAAAAAGTCCTTAGAAAGAAAACAAGTACAAGTAAAAAAAAATGAATGAGGTAAAAACTATCTGAAAGAACAAATATTCCAAATTACTGATCATCCAAACAGGCAAACAGAAAAGCAGTGAGCTGGGAGAATGACAGAAAGTGACTGAGCTAAGCAGGAGAAAGAAAGAGCTCCTCCTCCTCTTCTTCTTCTGCTACAGTCTCTACTGGCCATCCAGAACCTGATCCACACTATTATTAGAGCTGACAAACCCAGGGACACTGTGAGGGGGGGGGGGGCAGAGAGGACAGAATAGCCCACCAAATAACCTTGACACTTGTTTGTTCACACACACTGACTCTTGTTCCTCTATCCCTGTGGGGACATCTCATTAACATAATGCCTAACCTTAACCTCACTGTAACTTCAACTCTAAAACCAAGTCCCTCAAACAGCATCTCTACCCGTTCCCGTCGATAAGTGTGCATTCAGGTTGTTGAAACACACATGAAACACACCAGAGAAAGGGTTTTATTGAAAACACCAGTAGGTGATCATACCAAAAATATTATATTTTTAGTTGAACAAGTTACCACTTTCTGTCTTGAGTTGTTAAAAATGTTTGTCATGACATGCCTACTTACTTTAGTGCTGAAACAATTAATTGACTGCTGAAAGATCACTCTGAAACTATTTTTGATAATCCATTAAGTCATTTTTAAAGTGAAATTGCCAAACATTTGCTGGTCCCAGTTTCTCGGTTGTGATGATTTACTGTTTTTCATTTTTTTGAGTCAAAGTAAACTGTTTGAAGATCTGTCACCTTGGGTTCAGGCAAATCTCTTTAATCTGTTAACCTTAGCATAAACATTAATGCACGATATTTACCTGTGCTCAGTAGTTACTAAAAATCAGAAAATATACAAAGGAAAGAATTTTAAAAAGAAGATTCCTGGGAATGATGTGTTTGACTAAGACAAAGCACACTATTTTCAGGCAAATATTCTCTGTTGCACCTTAATCCTGCTTTAACAGTTATTTACTTTTACTACACATTTTGGAGTGGCCTTTTATTGCGGCCAGCCTAAGGCCTTTTATTGCGGCCAGCCTAAGGCCTTTTATTGTGGTCAGCCTAAGGCACACCTGTGCAATCCCCATGCTGTCTGATCAGCATCTTGATACGCCACACCTGTGAGGTAGATGGATTATCTCGGAAAAGGAGAAGAGCTCACTAACACAGATTTTGACAGATTTGTAAACGATACTTGAGAGAAATCTGCCTTTTGTTTACACATAGAAAGCCTTGGATCTTTGAGTTCAGCTCATGATGAATGGGGGCAAAAATAAAAGTGTTGCGTTTATAATTTTGTTCAGTGTAACAATTGTAGTGGCAAAACTCAAAATGGTGCAGTGTAAAATTCCTTTTGTGGTGAAGACGAATCCTGTTTCAACACAGCAAGTTTCACTTTTACAAAACTACTTGAAGCAGCTTCAAGGGACAGTATAAGCAGTCAGAAATAAGATGGATGTTCTCTCCTGCTCTGTATTGCAAGTTAAAAAACAACAACCTGGCTCTCTGTGTTTGCAGTAGATCTGCTGTTGTAATTTGCAAGGTAGATCAGAGCAGAGGTTGTTTGCTTTTCTGTCTCCGCCTTTAAAAACTGAACACCAAGCAAATCCATTATGATCACTGGGTCTAATAGAGTTGGGTATAAATTAGTTTTTGAAAGTGTAATGTGTAAATGTCATGATTACATTAGGATAGCGTGCAAATATCACAGCACATCTGTAAGCATCACAGGAATAAGTGCAGTGACAACATGAATAATTTAAATTGTAAGCAGCGTTGAGCGGGCCCTCGCACACGTAGCGCGTTGAGGTGTGAGGCAGCCGCGTTGCAGATTCTGGAGCTCTGTCAGTGTAGCTGTGAATTTCCAATGCGCTTCAGACGCTGAACAAACGTGTTAATCATCACTTCCTGTGTCCCCTTTATGGCGTTACATAGCACTTTGCACTACGACTATAAATGGACATGTAGATTCGGGGAATGACTGCTATCAAGCACAAAAAGTTTGGTGCAGATGTGAGCATGTACACTTAAGTTAAAACAACTTCCTCTTTCATGGTGAATCAATGATTTTGGACGCCACGGGCACACAGTTTCACAAAAACTCACCGTTTGTACAACTTTCAATCGTCAAAGGCTTTAGAGTAGACAGGGAAAATCTGATGTCAGTTGGGCTAATTCTCTAGGAGGAGTTTGTTAAAGTATGTGGTGTGTAAAAAATCCAAAAAGACACAAAATTCAGAATGGCCGACTTCCCGTTGTGTTTAGGACATCGCTCCAGGACGCTCTTTTGTACATCTGGATATGATGCATGTGTCACAAAATTTTCGTAAAACGTGCCGCAGGGGATGCTTCGTCGAAGATCACTTCCTGTAGTAGGCAGTAGGTGACTATGGGTGAATGCTGTCTTGTACATGTGTTTAGGGCAGGACTCTTTTCAAACGTGTAAAATGTGGTACAGGTCTGAGCTTGTACAGTCATGTTACAACAACTCCCTATGTCATGGCGAAGTGTGGGACTTTGCCGCCATGCCACCGCCACGCCGTAAACCGATAACTCACAGGTTTTATATCATGGACTCATCGATGTGTTAAGGGTTTTCTGGGACAGTTTTGAAGTTGATACCTCCAACCTGCCAGGAGTAGTACATTTCAGCGAAAAATGTGTCAATTCCTGTTGCCAGCAGGTGGTGCTATGACTTTGAGTGAATACTGGCATATGGATGTGTTTGGAGCGTAACTATTGTTATACTTATAAAATTTGGTGCAGATGTGATTAAGTGTACTGAAGTTATAATAACTTCCTGTTTCATGGCGAATCACCAATTTTCGATGACACGCCACAGGCAAACTAGTCAACTTGTAATAACCGTTTAAATAACTTTTAATCATCAATGGGTTTAAAGTGCACAGCGAAAATTTGAAGTTGATCGGACCAAATCCCTAGGAGGAGTTTGTTAAAATACAAAGTGTGTTTAAATCGGCAAAAATGACCATTAAATCCAAAATGGCCGACTTCCTGTTGCGTGTCGGGCTTCGCTCCAAGAGGCTTTGTTCTACGTCTGTACATGATACATGTGCCACAGACACGTAGGTGAAACTTATGCTGCGTTCCAGGCAACTGGGAACTGGGAAATTTCCGACCTCCAACTAGAAAAACTATCCTGGAACGCCACTTGAAGTCGGATTTCCTAATTGTGAACTCGGAGAAAAAATTTGTACCCCGACTTCACGAGTAGCAGCTGAATGACGTCACAAAACAATGTCAGCGTCCATGGAAGCGCACTTTGTAAACGGTAAACCATAAACTAAAAGGCAACAAAACGTATATTTGCATGTATTTAAATTAAAATAATACGATCATATAGTAAAACCTGTTCTGCATGTATATTAGGTAGCTGGTTATAGTAAAGAATCTCATAGTCATCTTTTCTGCATAAAAGTTATTGTTAAAAATGCCAAAATATTACAAAGTGCAACCTACAACATTGACTGACTTGAGGGCTACCAACTTGTATAGCCAGAGGGGTTCACAGAACTAGTAAAGTTTGGGCTATTTATGTCATTTGTTGCAGTTAAACTGCCATCCTTTAAATTAACACCTAAAGCACAGCTGAGGGTGAAACTGTGTGCACACTTTGTCACGGTCACCCAAGATTTTCGTTCACTTTCGGCGTCATGCAACACCATGCACCTGGAACGCTTTGATGTCGAAGTTTCAACTGGGAAATATCCCAGTTCCGACCAGTCTCGAACGCGCCATTAGTCCGGGGGCTGCTCTGTAGTCACGTCAACATTTTGCCACGCCCATGCGCGAAACCCATAAAATACGATTTTTTTCGCCGCGTCTGAATTATGTGCAAAGTTTGGTGAGTTTTTGAGTATGTATATTTTGGGCCCCCAAAATTGAAGTTACTTTGCAGAAAAAGGGAAAAAAGTCCCTTCAGTTTCAATAGGGACCTCGCACGGTTCGTGCTCGGGCCCTAATAAGGTCACTGAACTCAACACTACAACAGAAATACATATAATAAATGGCAAACATATATTTTTCCCAGTTGTATTGATAAATGACAATGAAAAAGGTAATGATTATAATAACCTTAAAGCTTGAGGTCAGATTTATAAATTTGTAAATAAGGTGAGAGAAGTGTGTTTATCTGAGTTTGTTGTCGACTCCATCCCTGGACCTGGTAAAACATCAACTACAGACCGATTTAACACGTTAATAAAGTGTAAGCTAATGTTAGCGGGCCATCACTGAGTTATCGCTAGGTTAGTTTAGCATCATTAACAGGGCCACTGTCAGGCTACAGCGGGACAGGCACGCCAGCGGTCACACAGAGCATCCCTCGATAACAGTTAGCTAGGTTGGATAGTCCTCTATATTGTGGATATTCTGACATCTAGCAAAAACACTGCTAAACTGGCCGCGTTCTCTTCTATCGCGAGAACGTTAAACCAGACTCTGTTGAAATTCTGCCAGTTACATATGCTTTTGGTTAGCAGCAGAGCGAACACCATAGAAAATACGAATTAGGACATTTCCATAGACGTATAGAGAACAGTAGTCAGTTCGGCATCGGTAAAATACACCAACTGTGTTTGCTTTCATGACATCCTAAGTTTTCCTCTTGGTAAACGCTGCTTCTAGCCGCCCAGAGGGACGCACTTTTTCCCGAAGAAGACCGTGGGAACTACGAGAGATATAACAGTGAAAGCTGTAGTTTACGTTGCACAGTGTGTCGGTATGTTAGCCGCATTGAAGAATGTACATAAACGAGTCTCAAAACAGCTTCCGTTTTTTTCTAGCGAATGCACATATTTGCCGATTGAGAAAACAACCTGAAATAGCAGAATATGAAATGGAAATATGTACAGAATGCACAGAGGCGCGTCCAAGGCTCAAGGAATCTAGCAAGGAAAGGATACTGACCTTTTCTGGAGTGGGTTTTGGAGTTCTTTCTCTGGGTCATTGCTTCGTAAAGTCTCCAATGATGTTTTTCAGTTGTGCAGCTGCGAACTAACGACCTAATTTGTCTATAATTACGACAAAAATGTGAACAAAGCAGACGCTCCTTGTTGCTTTATGTTCTCCGCTCTGCGACTTCACCAAAAATCATGTCCTCACTTGGATACCAGCATAGCCAAAGTCCATGGTAACCGTGATTGACTTTATGTTTGACCAATCAGAGGCCCTGAATCTGCTCGAGGGCGGGATCAAAGGCGGGCTCTCGTGATTTTGGCCCAATCAGGTTGCGGTACAGCTTCCCTGTCTCGTCCTTCTCTTTGGAAAGGAGCAAAAACGTGGCAGAGGAGGAAGAGGAGTTTTAAACATCTGGGGCGGAGAGCAGCCGTGACTGAGGGAGAAATAGTGATATAAACTTTATTGGTACAGCTCATGCCTGAAGGCATATGTTTTTACAGAATGAGTAGCAAAACAGCTGACTTTAACTTTACTTCTTTTCCAATATCTCCCCCTTTCATTATGATATTTAAGGATATTTATGATCAATTATCATCATCATCAGATTTTATCACTGTAATGGGCTACTGAATAAAGTGAGCAGCTCCACCTGGTATATTAATCCCATACTGGGCCTGTTGTAGCCTATTTAAACGTGCGTTTTATGCAGCCCATGAAACATATAATTTAAGACTGCTTTACAGATGATTTTCTGTTTAAGCCCTGATTTTTTTTTTAAAATGTGATTTTAATTAACAACAGTGACATTTACAATAATCACAATTTGGAAATGTTTGAAAAGATACCGTTGACTCAAGAGATCTAAACTCTACTTTAAGTTTTCTTGGTTGCATGTGGTGCAGTGATTGATTTAGCCTACAGAGGGCGCTGTAGTATAACATTTGGCAGACCTGGAACCGTGAAGCAGAAAAATGGACAGTTCCTCCTCTGTCAGGCTGAATTTGTTAGGTATATCATCACTCTTATATACTGAAATGTACAGCTTTCTCCTGCAAGGAAAGTCAGATTGAGTCGTCACTCCTCAGATCGATTTATTTGCTTTGCAACCACAGAGCAGACAGTAGACACATGTTTCAGCATCTAAAAAGCTAAACCAAAACAGCAAACACATTCCATGTCTTAACAGGAAGCATTTATAAAAACATCTTTTAAAAAATAAAAAAAGACAACATGATCATGCAAAATAAACTAACAGAGGTCAGAAGCGGTAGCAGTGGAAATTAAACTTGTGACCTTCTTTTCAAATGGTCTTAACTGCATAGAAACTTCATCTTAAATTAACCTGAGTTACCTGGAGATTAAAAATAAGCTGTTTATGAAATTCTGTCTATTCATAATATGGTGACTCAATCTTTAGTATGATAAGTAACAGGAAAAACTTCCCTTAGAAGTTTTGCATGTAAACCAAACAACCAAAAAATTAAACAAAAAGGAGGACTGGCTCTCGAATCTGTCCAATCAGGCCAGTTTGGATTTTTAAGAAAGTACTGCTTTCTATAATTCACTAATTGTTATTGTACCTTTAATGTACCTTTAATGTTTTTATTATCAGTTCATTGTCAAACAAGAAGAAAGTTCAACCAGGACAGCAAAACTTTACACTAGAAATAATAAATAAATAGAATACCAAAATGGACCTAAAACTAAGCTGTGTCAGAAATGTTGGCGTTTAAACTTATTTAGTAACTGTTAAAAATTATCGTTTGTAGATAATATCACAAAAAAGTTCAATATAGGTACTGGAGTGAATGCTTATTGGGCCCAACCAGACTCCAGCACTGTGAGGATTAATTTAATGTAATTATAAGTCACTGGTCTAGAATGGTGCTATTTAGTTAACCAACTGTATTTCCTTAATTCAAGTTTCAACTTTAAATAAAACTATTATTTGCAGAGTATCGTGGAAAAATTTACACAGGAACTACAAAACTAGAACGTTTCAATGCTGAAAAGTAATTTCACACACCAAAAGTTCTTCTGTCAGTCGGTCAGTGACATTTCCTTGTTTGACTATTTTTTCTCTCACAGAATTACTGAGCAGTCAGTGTTTCCTCAACAGGGAAAGGAAATCATTCAGAGCATCATGTGACACCGAGACTCTCCACTGAAAGCAGACGGACAGGACACGTCGTCACACAAACTCTTAACGTCTTATCACCAAATCTATGCTGAAAAGAAATAAAGAAATAAAATAACACAATGGCAGCTGGAGCGTTTGGGGTTAGAGATATTTGAAAAAGAACGTGAACGTTTTGGAGCAGAACAGTTAGAAAAACTGCCGTCAGCATTGTGTTTTTTCTGCTGTTGTCAGTTTGAGTTTAGATTGAAGCTTTGAATCAGACTGACAGGTGTCCATGTTTCTACAGCGCACACACACACATACACACATACACACACACACTAAAGGCATGTGCACACGCACATATACATGACGTCTTTACAAACACACTAAACATTCCCACAGTTTACTGATGAAGATCATGTGTCACATACCAGCCATGACCCATGAATTAACCCCTCAGCAGACACACACACGCACGCACACACACACACACACACACACAGCCTTGTGGTACTATCTTTGTTGAGACCTGTCATTGACATGATGGATTCCCTGACCCTAACCTTAACCTAATTCTAACCCTAAAACCAGGTCCTACCCCTCAGACAGCCCTTTAAACTTGAGGGCTCCAGCAGTTTGGTTTCAACAAAGCTGTCAGACCCCACATGTAAAGTGGAGTTCTGCTCTTTGGAGCCCACAAATATAGAAAAACAAGCCCACACACGCAGAGATATTCTGTCAGCTGAGAGATGCCTCGTAAAATCTCATTAAGATGTGAATAGTTTCTTAAAATGAATATAAATAGATGTCTGTGAAGATGTTGTCAAAAGAAGGTTGAAGTCAAGGGCAACTGGACTTGGTTGAAGATACTAGAATGGAAACCCTAAATGGACTTTTGTGTAATCAGCCACAAAATCCAGGAAGAAGACCAACAGGGACGAGGAGAAGAAGGTCAAACGCAACAACATTGTGATTCTATATGTGTCTGGAGTATCAAAGAAACTCAGGAGGATTTTCAATGTGTATGCGGTCCAGTGCAGGGAGGAACGCACAGACCTGTATACTGGGGAGACTAAAGAACCACTACACAACACAGAAGGGCCAACTCCTCAGGTCAAGACTCTGCGGCCTACTTACATCTGAAATACAGAGGACACTCGTTTGAGGACCATCAGGTGCACATCTTAGACAGAAAAGATGGATGGTTTGAAAGAGGCGTTAAAGAAGCCAGTTAGACCCGGGTTGAGAAGCTGTCACTTAACAGAGGAGGGGGGCTACACCACCTATCCTCCACCCACAATGCTGTCCTTTCATCACTTCCCAGGACACTCAACAAGCCTCACCTCTTGGCCTTAGGTGAAGATGCCAACGAGTGTTGCTCAGACTCGGCCACGGGTGTCTCTAACGACCATGACAACTATCGTTACCACAGCAGAAGCACTAACGAACCAGCGGTATCGACGATCCTGACAAACGACCCGACAGAGGTTAAATAGCTTAGTTTCCCTACCAGTCAGTCAGAAGTGAAGAAATCTCTTGGATGAACTGAAACATCTTCTAGTATCTTTAACTAAGTCCAGTTACCCTTTACTTTAACCTTCTTTGGAAAACATAACTGTAGATTAGTTTTGTGTCAATAGAAAACTATATAACAAGTTTAGATAATGGGAAAACAGGTGGTACAAGTCTTAATGTACTGTATATATATAGACATAGACAAAATCAAAGTAATTTAAAGTGTTGTTTGAGGTTTTTCTAATGGTGAGAAGCTTGTCTACTTCACACTGTGGACTCAGGAGCATGCTGGGAAATAACTGATCGCAGGTGGACGGTAGAGACAGAAAACAATGGACAGCAGAAGAAGTTGTTTGAAAGAAAGTTGAAACATTTTTTACACATGTTCCATTACAAACAAAAGGTATTATCTTGAAATCACCACTTAAATATCTTGTGACTCCACTCATCTTGAGATAAAAGTTTATGTTCTTGTGATTAAGTTGTCATCTCAAATGTTTCAAAATGTCATGAATGTAATAGTTATTTTACTACTTAGGGATAAAAGAGGATCATTTGTGTCATTTTTAATGTCTTTTTTTCTTTGTATCACCTCTGTTATTTTCATTTTGTTCTTTACTTTGTCTGAAACCACCGTTTCAACAGGTTCAACCTTTTTTTCTGCAGAAGATGAAGTCATTACTATAAGTAGCAATGACAGAAGGTCTCAGTGTCTGAAAAGTTTTTGTTATCAAAAGTTAAAGTAGTAATGTTTTTTTATAGCCGTTTTAAGGTTTAGTCATTGAGACAACACTGTAAACTAGATGACCAAAAGTATGTGGACACTTGAACTTGACAGATGAACGTGAGATTCTGACACGGTGTTCATTCGTGTGCTGCGTTAACAGTCTTGCTTCCATTCAGACTGATGTTGGTGATCAGGTCTGGCTCTTAGTCTACGCCCTACTTCATATAAAGGTGTTGGGATGGGTTTGAGGTCAGGACTCTGTGCAGACCCGTCAAGTTCTTCCACACTGAACAAGGGGAAACAATTTCTTTATAGAGCTGCTTTGTGCCCCTAATGTTGAAACAGGAAATGGACTAACACACAAAGTTGTTGTGGCATTAGGATTTCCTTTCACTGGAAGTTAAGGGGGCAAACTCAAGAGAAAAATCAACAGATCAAACAAAAGTATGTGGACAGGGTTGTCCCAATACTTTTGGCCATATAGTTTATATTAATAAAAGTTTGGTTACTGTAATTTTATGATGAAAAAAGTCATAGCCTATCATTGTGCTTCAGTATAAAGCGCCTGAGAGCAGACACACTGCTTTGCAGTGAATTAAAGGAGATCAATACATGTCAGCTGTTGACCTTACAGTAACAATGCGTGTGTGTGTGTGTGTGTGTGTGTGTGTGTGTGTATGTGTGTGTGTGACAGTAATCATAGATGTCAACAGCGAAATCTTTACCCATGCAGCATGTCCTATAATGTAAGTCTATAGCTGCCTTGTGTTTGTGTGCATGAAAACTTCTCTGTGTTTCATGTGCTCCGTGCGCGTGCACGTGGAGGTGCCTGTGTGCATAAAAATGTGTGTCCTCGGTCGCCACAGCGCAAGCCAAACGGGAGTAAGGGCGTATCCTCGCGATACTCCTCATCTCTCTCAGTCTGTCTGTCTCTCTTTCTCTCTCTCTCCCTCTCTCTCCATCCGTGTCCAGGGGGCGATCAAGCGGCGGGGATGATGGGAGTATTGGCCGGTCAGACCCTACCAGCCTACCCGACCAACCGGCGCACCGAAACGCAGCAAAACACTCCGGTCTGAAAGCAAAACTTCCCACTTTCTCCAAAAGAAAAAATAAAAGCAACACCTGGAGCCGCGAGGGGGGACTTTTATTTTGGAGGCGTGTGCTCTTCTTGTTAATTATCACACCTGACAAGGATAAGAAGAAATTAAACATCTCTTTTCCCCGAGGTGCAGAAGTGTGTTTTTTTCCGGAATTAAGGGCTGAATAAAAGAAAGATGAAGCCGCTCCCGGAGGATTAAAGCGGCTGAAGTTGTGAAGATGCCGGAGGAAGCGGAGCAGACGGAGTGAAGCAGCCCGGTGCGCACTTTCCGCTCCCGCTGGACTGAAGCGCTACAGTCCGCTCCCCTGCCGCTGCTGGAGGGACACTTCTGCGCTCCTGCCTCTCCTTGTTAATTTCATCATCATTATCGCTTTGCTTGGATTAAAAAAAACAAGCTTTATCTTCTTCTTCTCCAAGAGTTTTTTTTTTCACTCTAAACACTTTTCTTTTCTTGTGCTGCGCGGAGTTTTTCTGCTCATGGATCGGCCACTTTGCGCCTCCTCTCCGGATGGGATTTGGCAGCTGTGAGCGGGGCGCGGTGGAGCGGTGATGGTGTCAAAGCGAGATTAAAAAAAACCCGCAGTTTTTTAACGCAGGAGTTTCACATGTGAGTACATGCGCTTCTTTGTTATTGCCTATGAAAGGTTTGGAATAACCGTGATGTCATGGTGGGGTGAACTCTGACCTTTTAGAGCCAGTTGATCTTGACAAGGCAAAACACCTGCGACAGAGTGAAAATCACTTCTGTCAACGAGATATATTTCACTCAAATTTCTTTCCCTGGCTCAGATAAACACAACAGGATCTGACACCGAGTGTAGGCATGCTTGCAGTTAACACGCGGATCAAACCAATTTTAAAATGTGTTAAAACTAACATTTCTGCACACATCCTATCAATATCAAAGCAGTAAACTAAATTCAATTAAGAAAATAACCAATTTTCAGATATGAACTCTACTGTCACATAGTTTAACTCTTCATGCTGCTAAAGGTTTTGACCACACACACTTGTGTTTTGGATGACGCAGACTCGGCTTTGTCCAGAAAACAGGCTCTTTAAAGTCAAATTCAGACCGGTTCGCTCTTCTCTCAGTCGCTGTTTTGAGCTACTTTTTTCGTCCTCCAGAGACTCCCGTTTCCCTCTGTTCCTATGCAACCCCGCTCCTTATCAGCCGTGCCGAGCCGAGCTGTGCCACCACTTTCCATTAATTAACCGTGTCTGTTGATGTAAGAGGTGATACATTTGGGGCTGCTGGCTGCTGCTGGTTGACATATTTTGACCTGTTTACTTAACTGTAATATATCGAGAGTATTCCAATAATATTTCCTCTGAGACCTGAAGTGCGTCAGTGGTGCTCAGTAGAAACCGTTTAGTACTTTTATTATATTTTATTCTTTATATTACTGTAAATCTGTGATTACATTGCTTTAATATTCAAAATTTCTATAACTTTGAAGGACCTAAAGGGATTGTATCCTCCATATCTCCATAATATTCATATTTAATTCTACAACATTCCCATAATATTCATGATTTTGGTGGTAGGCTACTTTATAATAATAAAATGACCTTTTAGTATAATAACCGACTGTATAGGCCTATTATATATAATTGTTAATGTCTTCTGATATTACTGTAATATTTGTTTTTTATGTAGCTGTGTTTCTGGTGGACTTGTTGTGCTCCGATGCCTTTTCTCTCCTATATCTCCATAATTTCCTTTAGTGTTCCTTTATTAAATGGCATTTGAAGTGCATGTTTAGCGGTGAACAACACATTTACAGCACTGAAAATATTCTTTTTGTGTTTGCGGACTAAATCTGTGTTATCTGTGCTTTCACTCTAATGGTGTGCTGTGTGTGTGGTTGGTTTGCTGGATTTGGACTTTCACCACAAGCTGCATTAAATGAGGCTTTTGGTCACGATGCTTTGTCGGTTCCAGGGTCCGTTAATGCAGAAATATTAAGATTTTTGTCTATTTATTCAGGATGCAAATGGTTTTGATTTGAATTTTTCCTGTTTGTGAGGATGCTGAGAAAAGAAAATAGCTTAAATGCTAAAACAGAATTTCAGTCAGACCTGCAGCTGTATTCATTGGAGTTGCCTGATGACCTCTGACCTTCCGCCTTCTGGATGAATCTGTCACACATACTGACCTGACTACCACAGATTACTGCCCAGTACATGGTGTGCAGCCCGATCAGTTTCATATCTGTTATGACTTCTTTTACAGTTAACGGCAATAACGGAATTATTACATGATTGAAAATAGAAACACGGTAACAAAGACAAACAGTATTAAATATTTTTACCTTCATTTTCCTCATAAATGTAATTCCTCAAAATACAATCATGTTTCTATATTACGGTAAAAAAACTTGACATTTTTTGTGCTGTAAATAAAAAGCTAAATGTTGAGTTTAACATAATTAAGCTTTGATAAATTAATTAAAAGATTGACATGAGAAATCACCCCACAGCGGCTGCATGTCGATCTCAGGCTGTGCTGACCCCCCAACCCCCCACCTCACTGAAGTGTCCTTGACTTGGGAAGGCAGTCCTGTAGCTCATGTTATGACCTTCAGTCCTTCAATTTGGTGGGAGTACTAACAAGAATTTATCGGTTTAGAAATACAGTACTCATGTGTTTGTTTTTTTTAAGGCTGCATTAACTTCTGACTGCCTCACCTGCAGAAACTCGACAGGGCAGGTGAGTAGGTGGCATGGGGGGGTGGGAGGAAAGAAAGGAAGGAAGCTACAGTATGAGAGAGGGGAGATGGTCGGGTGATTGATAGCAAGATAGGACAGCATGGTAGGGCACAAGGTAGGAAGGACGGGAGGTAAATCAGAAAAATAAATGGAGGTAGGAAAAGAGAAAGTCTGTCAGGAATAGGCAACATTGTTGATTGGAAAGAAGGAAACTAGACTGTAAGGAGGAAGGGAGGTAGGAAAGAAGAATAAATGGAAGGTCACAGATGATGCTTCACCTGCTGCAGCATCCTTGACCCTATCATTTTATTGGCTATTCAATGGTGTGTTTACTGCCCTGAGAGTTTGTGTCTGCTTCCTCAAAGTGTTTCTATTCAACAAAAAGAGACTTAAATGTGCTGAAGGACGCATAAAAGAAAGAGCCACTGTAAAATATCTGGCGGCACCTTTACCCTGAGACAAGTTAGAGGTGTAAAGGAAGTGAGCATTCTTTGCAAGGTAAATAGTTCAAACATATAAATAACCAAGTTCAAAAAATCTTAAACAGTCAGCCAGGCTGCTGTTTCACGTTACTCGAAATCTCAGCCCGTCCTCACCAGAAAAACAGCCGTGTAGGTCGATTCTCCAGCAGCTTATTACGATATTTATTTTTGTTTATTGTTAGGTTGTGACCTCTGGACGGGAGCAAAAGAGGAAAGAGAGTATAAAGACGGAGAAAGTCACACCTAAGAATGTGACATGGGTCAATAGATGGTTCAGACAAGCTCAGGATATTTACCCAGAAGACTGAGGTTCAATCAAGGCAACATTGACTTATTTAAAGTTTTAAGTTAAATAATGCCAAGTAAGTAATTTACCTAATGTGAGAGAAGTCATGTGGTTTAGTTACATAACGTACCTATTTGAACCCAAACCATGTAGTTGTGTTACCTAAATCCAACCAAACTGCATTTACCATGTGACGCACTGAAAGTCCGGTACCACCGGTACTTTCCAACAGTCATACATGTCATTTTGGGAGTCACTGACCTATTTTGTTGTTTAGCCATGAGGACATGTTGCAAAATCTGCACTTCTGGACACATTTCTAACATTTAGAAACATGTCTCATATTTGGTAAATTACCTACTGAACGTTTAGTCATGGGCAGCCAAGGATTCCTTAATAATGCAAGGATTCTTGGACATATTCATGTGGTCATTTGAGTGAAAAAATGTAGCACATTTGATCATATCACTGTGTATTTTCAGTCACGGTTGTGCAGTATTGTCCCATTTTAAAAAACACAGTGAAACCAAATACATTTTCTAAGTTCTAATCCTGTTCCCCCCCATGTTAATATTGTCAGTTCTTGTTACATGCTCAAGTATGTATGTTGATGAGTATTTAATGTCACAATCTCTCTTTTCTCTTATTTATAAAGATGTTTTTGATAATTTGTCTGTCTTGGGTGATTAGCTAATCCCGCCCATCATATAAAAACAACACTTGACACACTGCAAAAACTAAAATCTTAGTAAGATTAGTTATCTTAATTGAAGGAATTGAATTGTTTTTTGTCTGACAAGATATTTCTTCTTACCAGGCGGCTTTTACGTTAGGGAATTTCACTTGTTTCAAGTTTTTTTTTGGGCCTTAAGTAGAAAGTGAAACATTCCTGTTCTGTTGGCAGATCATTTTGCTTATTTTAAGTAATTTCCCCCCAATTTTGCAGTGCAGTGGTAGCAAGTTGGTAGCTTGCAGAGCAGCATCTCAGTAGAAGGTGTTTGTTTGGATTTCAGCTGGTAAACATGGAGAATGTGGCTGAGGTTTAACTCACGTCCTCCTCCTGATCTGTAAGGTGGAGGCCAACAGTCCTTATGGAAGCCAAAATGCTCTAAACTCCATTTCATCGTAAAAACGGCAGCTTAACAGCAGCTGACCTCCAGTGGTTGAAGTTCTCGCCTCGCTGCAATGATGTGAAGGTGTACTCAGAGAGCCAATGCACTTTGACATCGTTGATGGGTGTGGCTGCAGGTTAACAAACGTTTAATCAATCAGATTTGAAAGAAACAATGATTCTCAGTGTGCGTCGTCATGGTTGAAACTCTGCAGTAGCTGTTGTGTCAACACCTCAACACCGCTCAGCTTTAGCCCTGCAACAGGTGTCCCAGCGCTGCACCGCCTGCCTCGCATGCATTACATTTGTGTGTGTGTGTGTGTGTGTGCCTACGTGAGCCCACGGGTGTTCAAACCCGTATTTGGTGTGTTTGTGTGTCTGCTTGTGTGTAGGTGATAAAGCGTGTGCGTGCCTGGATGCGTCTCAGAGTGTGTTTCTGCGTGTGTGTTGGAGCTGAAAAGCCCCACTCGGTGTTGTGCTGTTTGTTCAGTGTTGGAGCAGCAGGCCTGACCTTTCCTGTGCCGGGCGCTGAGACAACACGAGCTGCTGTTTGACAGACGAGGCAGCGCTGTGGCTCTCTGTTCTGACATCAGTCCTGCAGGCTGAAACCAGCTTCCTGCTTATTATCTTCAACCTTTGTGCAGTAAAAGCGCCGTATGAAACCCGAGAGCAGTTCTATAGCTTTTATCATGGAGCTCGAAAGCCCTCCTGAGTCCTCACAATCCACCTCTCAGCGTTTGCTTTGCATTCATTTCTTTTTTTGTGTGTTTTCATGGCCATTAACTCCCATGAAAGACACAAACGTCCATGTCGCATACTGTGAAATGTGAAAGGCCCATTTCTCAGAACATTACAAAGAATCAAATGGTGCGAATCGTTGACCGAAGCTTGTGACTAGAACATTATTGTCCCTTTTGACCACAAGAACCAATAAACCTTTCTAGGGAACCGATAAACCTTTCTAAGAGCTCAGACACATCACCTGCGTTTCGATGATCCAAGGTTTAAATTTAGCTCCTCCTCCAGAGAGTCCCTGCTCTGGAGGTAGAGCCTGTTGAGAAACAAGAGAGCTGAAACTTGACAGTATTTTAATGCTGTTACATTACATACGTGTTCCTGTTACGTACTAAAGAACAAATTACAAGAAAACACTCAACAGATTGTTGCTTTGTTGCAGACAGGCAAAAGAGCAATCAGCAAAAAGGGACTTCTAGTTCCAAAATTAAGTTAACGTTAAAACCCTTTGAGTCATCCCTAGAAATAAGACCTGGACCAGGTCCATCTATCTGTCAGTAGATAGATGGACCCAACTGAACCTAACTGCTACATCCGAACTGAGAATGTCGCTGCACAATTTCCATTTCCAAATACAAGTGAATATGGTTTTATTTAACCATGACCACGATTGTACCATAAACCCATCCTCTATGATCTTTCCTTAAACCTAACTAAGAGTGCCTCAACTGAGGAAAACTTTCTGTTTTAATTTGAATATGCACTGTCATTCTGTTGAAGTGTTTCTCTGGTGGACATTTGAAAATACATTTGAAAATAACAACCTTGAAGGACTTTTGCAATAAAAAAAACAAGCCCGATCCCAATTTTAAACCACGTACTTTGTCTACCACTACGTCGAGGAAGGACATAATTGAAAGATAACGCTTCAATCTTGCAAGGTTTTTTGTTAGATTGAAGTTGAAGAAGATCCTTGAAGAAGAGTCTTGTGTATTCTTGGTCCTGTATGGTCGCTTTCTGATAAACCACATCAGGATAGGGTTTCGGTTGTACTTTTGCAAACCAATTAATACATGGCAAAGGTAACACAGGTAAAGAATAGTAAGTAAGTAAAATTATGTAGGTATTATCAGCTGAATGCACTTACAGTATGAAAGACACAGTACTCATAGTCCAGTAAAATGTTCCCAGTCAGTGTTATTTCATCCGATGTTGCTGGATTAATATTCTCGTTGCAATAATGTGTACGTTGCATTTTACTGCTGGAGATGTTTTTAAGGTTGAGCTCATTTAAACTGATATATCATGTAGGCTAGTTTAATCTGCGGTAATGCATCATGGTCTATAAGATCATCATAGTTTGTAGAGTTGCTGTTCTGAGTAAATGTACATGAGAAAATGAAGTTGATGACTGTGAAAGAAGGAAAAGCAGCTTCATGAATGCACTGACAGAAAGTTACCGGACAGACCTCAACTAGGTTCTGACAACCAGTTGTTTAGTCCGATCTGGTCCGGCCCAGTTCAGCCAGCAGGGTCAGCTGAGCCGAGGACGGGAAGGTTCAGACCGAAGGCTGTGACTCAGCGTCAGCTCCGTCTCCAAGCTGAGTCAGGACGGACAGTTGAGCTCCCCTCCTGCTTTAATCTCAGTGATCCTCTCTCCCAGAGAGCGCAGAGCTGAGAGCGCTGACAGTTTAATTATCTGTTATTCTTCTGTTAAAGCAGCTCGCAGAAATAGTCCTAAAAAGTGACGCTCCCTTTCCTTCCTTCAACAATTTTACTGTCCAAATCTGGAGAGACGGTCGAGTCAGCAGAGTGTCGAGAATTACAACTCACAGTAGATTATCGTGCTCTTATTGATCCACTGAATTTGAGAGTTAAATGTGAAGTTATTAACACATGAAATCTGTTGAATTAACCTTTTTAATTTAAAATGTACAGTGTACCACTGATCTTTAACATAGTTTGGGCTCTGAGACACACACTTGTGAACTGTTTGTTGATATTTTGAAGATAGTGACAGTAGTTCTTCTTCTTCTTCTAATGATGATGATAATTTCATTTCTCAGCCTTTTCTTGCTACAGTTTGCTGCTCGATTTCATCTTAACAAAAGTTTCAGATGATCCCAGATTAAACTAATTGAAAATGAAAGTTAACTCCTGAGAAAGATCTTGTCACCTCTCCCGTGTGGTCTGGTGGTTAGGATTTCTGGTTTTCACCCTGGCAGCCTGGGTTCCACCCTCTTGGGGCGGCAGCAGCTCAGTCGACGGGGACTTGGCTTGGGAACCAATGCCATGCTGGCTCGAGTCCAGTACGGACCCTTCATACAGAGTATGGACTGGTAGCTGGACAGGTGCTAGTTCACTGCCCTTGAACAAGGCCCTGAACTCCTCCTAATTAGGAAGGGTTAAATTCAGAGAATTTGCAAAACAAATTTCATGTTTAATTGTTTTATAATTTTTGTAGCTCTCAACTTGAGCTGTATATTAAGCAATGAAAATATAAGCATAGTTAATTTATAGCATTAAGACACAAACCTCAGTGAATACACTGATGAGGGTGTTACAAGTCATGAGAGCGTGTATGTGGTCTATTAATAGACAGGCCTTGGACCAGCTTGTTGTTGTTTTTGTTGATGTTCAGAGCAGCTTCTCTTGTCGAATCACAAAACATAAAAATCTGTTTTTAAAGAAATGTTTTTTTAAGTGCAAATACTCTGCCACTACTCTCAACACACTGTCACTCCCAACTCATCACATGGACGCTTGGTCAAGAGCTCTTGGCGTCACTTTTTAACGCCCTGGTTACCACTTTAGTGTAATTTTTGATACATAGGGCAAGTTAGCAACAATAAATATGTGACATCCAGTTAGACTTTCAACTGAAAAGTACTTTAGAGTGTTGAAAAATTCACAATTTGGTTAGGTTTAGGCACCAAAAGTACTTTGTTAGGTTTAGTAAAAGATCATAATTTGAGTAAAAAACAACTCTTACATTCATCACTTAAAATACGTTAGTTAAGTCACATTACTTGCTTAACTTATGCAATTATGTAACCTATGTAACTTAAATTTTTGTCTCTGGAAATGAACACCGGTTGAAACTCTGCTTTTGTTTTTCAATGATTTTCACTAGTATTTGTATTGTAAAATTTACATTATTGTGAATTTTTTATCTTGTCCTTTGTTTGGCATAAACAGCCTGCAGCGACTTTTTGTACTTTCGTGTGAATCAAACCTTTAGTACTCTGACCACATCTCAAGTGCTCATGTAAAAGAACTTTTTTTTTTAAAACATAAAATTTGACAGTAAAAAAAACATTCTTTACAGGATCCTGGTTTAAAAAAAAACAGTGATACATTCTTTAGTAAGAGCTCCACATGCAGCTGCACCGCTGAGTCATATAAAGTGAAATACCAAAGAGCAGCATGTGTCAGCTTTAATAGAGGTCTGACAGTCAAGATTTTCTTAAGTGAGTGTTCAAGGCAACATAAGGCAGCTTACAGACGAATAAAAGAGTCCAGATCGCTGTTGCCTGAACTGTTACAGCTTCAGTCACAAAGAAAAAGAAAAATAAAAAAATAAAATAAAATTATGCAACATGAGGAAAAAGCTACAAAATCTTGATGAGTTTTGGCAAAATGACGGAGAGGAGGTGAAGACGGAGGTAGGAGCTCACTGACAGATACGTGAGAGGATATTTGATCCAAACATTAGTGAGGGTCACAAAAAGTCCTCTTTGTCTTTATTTCAGGTGCGTCCCACCTTTAAAAAAATCCTGTTTTTGTTTGAAAACAGCATTTTAATGTAAGACTGAACAAACAACACGCTAGTTTAAAACACAGTGGTGATGCATGATTATGTTCTGTGTAGGCATATAGTGTCTTTTATGCTTATTGTTTTCTAGATTTCCGTACTTTGACTTCCTCTCTATGAGGTGAAACAGTACCATGTCTTCTTCTGTGGTCTTCTAAGTTTCAAGATGGACGAAGGAGAAGTGATGGAGATAGAAACAGGAAAAGAAGAAACACATAAAGATTAGTTTCGTATTGTTTTCTGTGGCTTTTACAGAGCTTCTTCAAACGTCTGAAAAAATGACCCTGATGATGTCATAGTGATGTCATCAGGGTTATCTCGGTGTGAGCTTGGAGACTTGTAATTTTTAACAAACAGTACGGAGTTTGAAAGACTTGGTTGTTTAACAGGTTTGGATGAAGTATACATTTGCATTATGGGAAATGTAGGAAATGACACAAACTAGGGATTAAAAAGTAAAGATATCTCAACCGCCGTTACCCCGTTTTCACCCTCAGGTTCCCTCTACTTTATGGAACTGCAATACTAAATCACTGGAGACATTTCCAGGAGAGCTGTGGCTCCTCGGGGGGAGAAATCAACTGAAAAAACACCAAATAAAAAAAGCTAAAATGCATTTCCAGTGACAGTTTTCTCTAACTCCCCCTTCCCCATCATTTTATTTTTTTAACTTTTGCCTTAACTTCACTTGCTTCCTCCTTGGTAAAATCAGAGACTTCAGTTTCAGTCTATTACTAATAATCAAAACAGTTATTAAAATGAGGAAATATTTGATCAAAATCTGCTGCGACAGGCTTCTGTCTCCTGCATCCCTGCAAAAGATAAGGGGGATAGATGGATGGAAAAAGTAAGCGAAAGTAGGATCTGACTAAGCAACTTTCCGTACTTGACCGTTTTTGATACAACAGACACATTTTAAATGGCACCTGAACGCACCAAACAGCTGGAGGTCTGATGAAATGTTGTTAAAAGAGTAAAATGTGACACTATAATCATGAAGCTTTAGCTCAACGGCAGCATGAGCTTCTCTGTAATCTCCAACACTACAGGCAGCCAGCGGCGTGAGGGTCAAAGGTCAGAGGTCGCAGCCTGATGACATCAGGTGTGTGATGAAGAGGTGTTGTGGATTTTTCGGCGCCGTGCAGCAACAGCTGATTTATCTCCACTCGCTCAGTGACATGTCCACTTCTCTTCAAGTGTCTGTGGGCGTAAATCAAACGCTCCTCGAGCCGCTCACATGCCTCCACGTCTGGGTTTAGCAACGAGACGATTGGCCGTTGTGTGTGTGTGTGTGTGTGTGTGTGTGTGTGTGTGTGTGTGTGTGTGTGTGTGTGTCGGTCTCCATATGTGTTACAGTGTCTGGAGTGAACGAGAGGCTGGTGACAGAATATTCCTCCATCTTTTCATTAGCGAGTGTGTGTGTGTGTGTGGTGGTTTATTGCTTCACAAGTGCAGAGCAGAGTTATCAATCACACGCTGTGGATGTGTCTGCTTCTCAATCATCACAAAGTCATTGAATTGTAGAAAACACTCACACTCACACACACACACACAAACGTGCTATGATTTCACCTGTACATCAGGTTCACCACTCTGTGCTTTGGGACCAGAACGCACAGCAGAACCATAGCGACCGTGCTCTGTCACCATCAACAGCAGACCCAGCGGAGTCTTTCTTTACATTCGGTCTAAACCATTTGGGATGAGAGCAGCGGGAAGTCGACCGTGTTTTGTTTGGATTACAGTGGAGACTTTGGGGTTTTCTTGCCTTTTTTAAATGAAGTTCAGTCACTTCACTAACTTCACTCACACTCTGTGTTTATTCCCTCTCTAATCCAAACCAGGCTGGATGCAGGCTGAGTTGGCTTAAAGGTTGATTATGCTGAAAAATATTTCTTAATAACATTCAGTTTGAAGAAGAACCTCCTTACATCGTTAAGAGACGAACCCTCTTAACAAAACTTATCTACCTCATCAGGACTGTGTGGGAGTCGTCTGATCAGATTTGATTGACAGAGCTGGCAAAATAAGCAAAAAGACCCATTAACTGTCATCAGATTCAAGTCCGATTCAAGATTTGTGCACAAATGTATGTGACAATACCTTTTTTCCCATCGGAGTCACGCCCACTTTAAACCAGTGAGAATTCCACACACAGGTTGTTTTATATTCCTGTTGTACCCTGTTGCTTTTCAGGGTCTTTAAAGCATTTATCAATGTTTGTCTCAAGCTACAAAATAAACCAATAAAATTAAAAGTAAAATCCTGGATCCATCCTTCTTTCCTTTCCTGATCCCGGTTCCCGACCTCTAAATATCTGCCCTCATAATTATTTTTTCAAATGTCTCTGCTCACTGTTGTGCAAGTCACCGGTGCACGACACATGGGGACAGAAATCTGTAGACAGTGAAAAGTAGCCCGTGAAAATACTATAATAGTTTTACATAGGTGACTGCAAGAGGTGAGAAGGAGCGAGTTCATCTTTACTGTTTTATTAACAACAAATAACAAACTGGATTTTACGCTCTTGTCATTTTTACTTTCTGAAATTGCAGAATTTACAGTGAAATGGCAGATTTATTGTCGAGGTTGTAGGGTCGCTCTGAGTACGTGGCATGTTTAACAGCCCGTCACGACCCCCCACCACCACCACCACACACACCCAGACACACGTATGCTGTCTTGTTTAATGGCTGCAGGTCGGCCTCTGGTTGTGTGGTCAGCTGACCTTGGACACAGTTCGTCCGCTTATGATTTATTAGAGACACATGAAGACATCGACGACGCTCCTCCTCCACCTGTTAACCCTCACACACCTGCTCCTCCCGTTTCCCCTTCTTGTCCTCCCTACTTTTTCTTCTTTTTCTGATTCTACCTCACTCCTGCCTCAACTCAGAACAAACAGACGGTGAGGACGAATCTTAAACTGCGAGATTGACAAGTATCTCTGGGAAGCGAGACAAAGACAAAGGGACCTTGAGCGTCAGGGCAATAAAGGTGCTGCTGGTAACCTTGTGACAATAAATTCTTTACAAAAATATGTTGGCAAGCTGTATTTCTATTATTTTTGAACAAAGGTTAAGTTATCCCCACTAAGTTATAGGTATAGGGTGCTGCCCTTATAGATGGTTTTTGCTGACCTGCCACCTGTGCAAACCGAAATAGTCATCATGAAAACATAAAACACAGAAAAGTAAGATATTTTCTGCATGGCTGGATTAACTTGTTACAGGGTCCTGGGACAAAAATGTGCCCACCGACCAGCTGCCACACACTGTGGTCTGTGAAAGCATGCTGCCACCTCAAAGTTTACATTACAATACAGAGTAGCTCTTATATGGACCTGCTCTGTGCTGTACGGTTCAATGTACTGTAATATTATAACAACTTTACATCCATCATATAACCACAAAATATAACCTAGTCAGTAAAGGTGTCACAAATTCACAATAAAAAATACTCAAAAAAGGAAGCACAATTTAAAACTAATGACTATTTATGTATTTCTACATTTATTTATGTCAACTGTATGTTTGTCTACGTGTAGCGCCTCATCTCCAAAGCAAATTCTTCGTACGTGTAAAAAAAAAAACTACTTGGCAATAAAGCTCTTCATTAAAGCTCTTAACAGCATTAAACAGTCATAACAGCAATATATAAAAATAATGTTGACAATGTGAAAGGTGTCTCTGGTAGTTACAGAGAATTATCAGCTGGATCTGCAGGTTCTCAGCTTTGCGTCGCTTTGTAGTGAGTTTCAGCTCTTTGTTTATCTTTCTGGCTGCCACTTCACAGTTCACTTTCTCCGCCCTCATAGTGTAGCACAGTCATTCTCCAGTTCTGGCGCTCATTTCCCGGCAGCATCCCCCGCTGGGTCCCCTGCCTCTTGGTCTGAAAACCCTGTTCTCCCAACGGTCCAAAAGCTCCTGCGCTAGAGGTGTAAACAAACACCAACACCTCCCCGATACTCTGGGTAGAGTCAGCTAATTGGACCGCTAACTAGCTAATGGAAGCTAATACAGTGAGCAGCGGTGTGTGCCGTGTTACAAGAAAAAAGGTCTGTGTTGCAACAGTCTTCATCTCGTCAACGGTTTAATCAACTATTAGGGGGCTGCCTTACAAGGCCCCTCTACAAGACAGGGCCACAAGATCACAGGACCTGCCTTAGTTCATAACTGACTTCAGAGGTGCATATTTCCAAAAAAAATCCAAAAATCAATAAACACTCTTCCAAAATTCAAAAAACATGAATTTCTAATGTTTATTATAAAAAAAAGAAAATCCTAAAATAAATATTTGCGGGGCGAGCCGACAGCTGGTTGTGGAAGCATTTTTAAAGTCTTTGCACTTTTCAAGGAGGAGATCGAGATGCAGGAGGCAAGGGGGCTGATGGGAAATGTGGTGTTGATTTGGAGAAAGCACTACCGCCGATCTGCAGAGGTGACCGGTGGTCTCTGTGTAGCTCTGGTGGGTTGACAGTCATCAGCCCACAGCCGAAACATTAAAGGTGACTCAGATCCGCTGATGATTAAAAATCAACCTTGTTGCAGTAAATCACCGCTGCTCTCTCTCTCAGCAGCTGGCCGGCATTTTAAAACACTTTGCAGTTCGTGATTTATTTTGACAATGGGCGGCCATGTCAAAGACCACCATCGCTCTCTTCCTCTGTCCTCTGTCTCATCTGCATCACCTCGGTCTCTGTTTCCTGTCTTTGTGCTTTTCAGTCTCTATCTTTATTTCCATGTCCTTCATACTCCCTCTGTCTCCCAGCTCTCCTCTTCCTCGCTGTCACTCGATTCCAAAGGATGCTCACATTTACATTGATTTATTTTTATTTATGGCCACTTCCACTTAAAATAAATTACTGGAGTCATAAATTGTGATGGGTATATATTCATTTTACGTTACTCTTGGAGACCACCCACGAAACTAACCCTTATCTGAAGCCATGGTATTTATAAATTAATGATTCACCTTCATTTAAAAGTTAAATTAAACAAATCTCAGATATTAAATAATAGAACAACTAATAACATAAGTGCAAACTGCAATTTGCAGGAAAGACTTAATCAGAGGTGAACAGATGATTTGATTTAGGAGCCAAAATGCGATGCATCTGGTTGAGCTGAAAATACAATGCGTGGCCAAAAGTATGAGGACACGTGAACAATCAGTCTGCTGCTTTAATGTCAGAGAACAACCGCTTTTAATCAAACTTATGATCCCTGATTTGCTTGCAGTCAGGAAACATAGGCTGTAGACAGAATAGAAGATTCAGAGGAGATGAGTTAAAGTGAATTAAATGTCATGGGGGCCGGTGGATTTGCTTATTGCAGCTGATAACAGCACGTCTTCCACATGATGTCTAGCCGTCTAAAAAAGCTGATCCATAAACTCTTTAAGATGTTTAGATTACAGCCTTTATTTCAGTGACATTTTGATGCCTATGTAAAAGGTTTCAGAGGACCTCTGAATTTTTTCTTGAAAAAAAGCTGCAGAAAGAAAGACAAGTTTAAAATGTCATGTTTTTGTTTACAGATTCTACTGCGTGACTCTTGGTGATAATGATGGTAGATGTCGATGCTCTCTGCCGCACAAATTGCTTCATCATCTGTAAATATATAATTTGCACTAGAGTGCACACAGGTAGACAAAGTACAGAAGTTTTATTGAAACAGTAAAATAATTTAGACAGTTGTCTTTATGAACCTGTAAGAGTCCTGAAAGGTCAGTAACTAAACTAAACAAAAAAAACAAAACAAGGATCAATAAATATCCAGTAATGATTGTAAAACTGACATTAAGAGCTAGTATCAAATGTCAGGCTGCATTGTTTTCTTATTTCTCCCACTTGTTCTGTCCATCAGCCCCTGCCCTCCAGTTTCTGACCTTTCTCTTACTGTCTGTCTTTTCTTTTTCTCTCTCAAATTGCCATGACCGTACATATCAATACATTTATGTTGCCTGATTACACAGGACTATACTGGAAGAGCGACGGAAAAGCCATAACAATAAAACCTGTGGACCACAGTAACAGTCAGGAATAAAAAAAAAAGTGGCCATAAAAAAACAATCAAATGATTTGTCTCTGCGTCTCAGATGGACTTTATTTTAAGGTTTCGGAGTGAAGCGGGTGGATCAGCTTGCCAGTAATGCAGTCGATCGGTACTTTGGTATTTTGAAGCTCCTGTTTTTTCGGCTCCCTGTCCCATGTGCAGGGCTGGTGTCTCTGCTGGCTCCCGTACAGACTGGGAGACGAGCAGCAGGCGCCTGCCAAGTGCTGGTCCGGTTTTGGCCGCGGTCGATCCATTCTCTTCTGGCGGCCACTTTGGCGGCTCCCCAGCCATCATTTGGAGTCGTAAAGAGGACTTCCAGGTGATGTAAGTCACCTCGCTGGCAGCCATGACGGGGGTCCTTGGCCCTGCGAACAGCTGATAGAAAAACATCCTATAGAAAACATTCCAGCTCAGGGTTGTGGTGCGGCTGGAGCGTATCCCAGCATGCACTAGATGAAAGGCAGGGAAACACCTAGGACAGGTTACTGTGTGTCTCTAAAGATGGATTCTTTTGTAGTCAGATGTATCAGTTCAGTTGCCTCTGTGTGTTTGAACTACCAAAGTGGAAAACACATGGCTGTCAGCATTAAACTGTTCTTTGTGCACCAAAATCATTTATATACTTGTGCTTTTTCAGAAAGGTTTGGACATTTCAGAAAAAGTCTTTTTTTCTAAGTGTTTACTTTTACTTTCAATTATGAATGATGTATCTCAGGAACAAAAGGAAGTAATGTGATGTTATAGCACCGCAAAACTCTTAGAGAGGAGGTCGGGACGGATGCCACTGACAAATGTTGTACAGAACATAGTGTCATACTTTACTTTAGTATGTATTTTATGCTTTTTTATACTCTTAGACACTTATTTTCAGAGGCAAATGTACTTTTTTATGCCACACTATTTATCTAACAGCTGTAGTTACTGGCTTCCTTAAAAGTTAACATTTTACATTAAAAAGCACACGATAGGCTTATACCTTAAAATGAACCAACAAGGTTTTTCACATTTTTTCCATTTATTTTGCCTTTTTTTTAACGTTGCATAAATTAAATGTAAATGCGCCATATTTTTATAGCAGCTTTCTAGTCTTTTCTACCACTCAAAGCGCTTTTACACTACATCTGAATTGACCATTAAAGATGAAATATAAGATGAAACCACTGTTTACAAGCATTGGATGTGTTATAATAAAGCAGTGTCTAGTTGTGTAACATGTTTCAGATGGCATTGAGTTGTTTTCACCAGAAACATTTCTCCTATAAACATCTCACATGATTACAGTAAAATTATACAATGTTTTACAAAAAAAGCAAAGAGTCCAAACACAGTTAAAAAAAAATCCGAACGGTTTTTCTTCTTTCCTCTGCTATTAGAACAATGAATTATTTTGCACTTCTGTAGCGAGAGATAGGTGCGTTGGAGGGGGACAGGTATAGGTCAAAAGTTGCAAAGAACTCCCCCACACTGTCTAACTTGCAAAAAATATATATGTAAATATTGACACGAAATATTTGGTGCTCGACCTTTTTGCCTGATGAAGGTCTTGCTCCGAAATGTTATGTCATGTATATTTTTTGTTAGACAGTGTGCAGGATTTTTCTTTGCAACATTCCTCTGCTATTAATCATCCCACGAACCCTCAGATTTGTCGGGTGAACCAAACTGTGTATAAAATATAAAGTATTTAGTGTTTTTCAGAACCAGGAGAAAACTGTCCTTCACATACCGAAGCGGTGAATCTGAAGTAAAAGATGATGTCACTTCCTGCTGTGGTCTGTATTTTCTGAGAGTCAGATTGAAAAATAAAAACTGCAACAAACAGCAGCCTCACTGGGCGCTTCAGCAGGGAGGAGATAACATGAAGAGACGTGTGTGTGTGGCGCTCAGTGGGCTGAGGTGCTGTACCTTTTTGTTTTGACCCTGGAGACCTGAGCACAAAATTGTAAGAGCACGACTGCGGTGATATTATATTGGAACACACTTTAAGACACCACACATCTGTGTAAATCAACAATAATAATGTCTGAAAATCATAAAAATGGGATAAAATCAGAATATTTTTCATGTGAATATACATTTTTTTAAAAACAAATCATAGAATCATATGAATCTGAGGCAGCTGGAGCAACAATTATAGTAGTTTAAGTTAAAATAATCCTTAAAAGCAAATATTTTAAAACCACACAGAGAAAAAAATGAATGAAAAAAAATACTCAAGTAAAGATATGATAAGTATTGTTGGCTTGTCATTGCATGTCTTTCTGTTCTTGTTTGCAGTGATGAACAGCCTTCAGCGGGTGTTGGAGGGAGGGGTGTGTGGGGGTGTAGTTCAGGGGTCGCCGCCGGGGTCGGTGGAGGGGTCGGCGGGGTTAAGCTCGCTAGTTGTCCCTCAGGACCAGAATAAGCTGCTGGTGGTTCGTAGCAGGAAAAACATTAGCATTTATAGATTAAAGCAGTGAGCTAACAACCAGCTGCCCACACACACTCGTGTTTCCATCACTTCAGAGGACGTTACATTGACTTACATTCATTTTCTGGAGACTTACCCCAACATTATGTGACTAAACTAGGGATGCACTGAAATCAAATTCTTGTCCAAAGCCAAATATAATGAAAAACTTCCCTGAACAGGGATTTTCACATTTTTTCCATTTATTTTGCCTTTTTTTAACATTAACTAAATAGTCAAAATGTCCTTTTCCTCGGTGTTTCCCGCAGGATTTGGAGAGACTGTGGTAAAGTAAATTACATGTGTCCATTTGCTTTTAATGGACACATGTAATATGTTTTATACTTTATCTGAATATAATCCAATTAATCTTATTTCCGTATTGTACAGACACCTTATTTTGAAAACCAGACGTTGTCTCATGTGTATCCTCGAGCAAAATTCATCCAGTCCGATCCAGTTTGATAAATTATATTGTATGCAGTTCTCTCTTCAGGTAGGACTCTCATACTGCAACACTTGCCTTTGTAAAGAGACAAACTGACAGGATAAAGTTGCTAACCTGCCTGTCAGCTTGCACTGGTCCGTTACAGTGGATTTACCACAATGGCTTGAATACGTGTGCACTCCAAATTTAGTTGCAGCTAGCTTAATCGCCTTCTCACAGTCGAGTGACAGTAACACTCAAAATGGTTCTTTTCTAAGAAGTCAGCCACAGATTGAGTGGATGTGCTGGGCGACAATTCAGCAGAACAACATCTGCAAACGGCAATTTTTTGTCTTTCTCAGCCACTTTAAAATGTTAATGCTCCGCATAATGCCTTTCTAGTCTTTTTGATCATTTAAAGGGCTTTTGCACTACATCTGCATTCACACACATACACTGAGCATAAGTGCTCAAACAGAAACTATCATTCACACATTCATACACTGGTGGAACAGCCGCCAGGGGCAATTTGGGGTTCAGTATCTTGCCCATGGAGGGCAAGATACTGAACCCGCAACCCGTTCTTTTGACTTATTAGGCCAAACGCCAAAAGGTGTTTTGCTATTTTCAGCTGATGAATTTCGGTAGCTGAACATTTGGAGGATCCCTAATGTAAACAGATTTAAATCCCACAACATGAGTAATACATGTTCTCACACACACTGAAGGACTGTTGGGGTCTGAAAGAAAATTTGCTTCATGGCAGACAAACCTCTTCCATGTTTTTATCCACATTTAAAACCTCATTTAGTGTTTCTAACCAAACATCCCTGTGTTAAAAAGCATTTCCGTCATCTCAAATCATTTGCAAAGCTTGCTTGCCTTTTATTGGCATGTTGTTGCACTTCTTGGTTGTTACCGCCACCTGCAGATCTGTGGGATAGTGTGAAACCATAGGTAAGACTGTGCATCACGTCATCCACGTGTGTGTGCACGCTCACATTTATGCTCGTGCACAAGATAAACAAACCAGACAATAAACATCTCCATAGTGCCGCTGGAGCGCTGGAGAGAATCCATAGGGAATATTAAACACGGGGAGCTGACAGTCACTATTTAATTCTGATAAATGAGCACCATCATTACGGATCATATGTAATGGGTTATGGGAAATATCAGAACTCACTAATATTCGCTACATCATGCAGCTGGTTTGATTTTGGTTTGAATCTCAGTTCAGTAAAAAACAGGCCGACTTCAGGAAATGACTGGATGATCAGAGATGATGAACTGAGAGGGATCGATAACAGACTGCCGTGTTCATCAGCATGTGATAGACAAGGCCACTGTGTGTGTGTGTGTGTGTGTGTGTGTGTGTGTGTGTGTGTGTGTGTGTGTGTGTGTGTTGTGTGTGTGTGGTGAGTTATAAAGTGTCCTTGGGGCTCATGTGCAGCTTCATCCATTTACTGGTTCAAAAGCAGGCTGAACAGGAAACAGTCAGTCAGACAGTCCAGAGTCCTGTAGATCATCCATCAGCTCTCATACAGACTGCTGACATGGCCTTGTATTTGTGTGTGTGTTTGTGTGTGTTTGTGTGTGTTCGTGTGGGTGCAGGGAAAAAGAAAACACTGTAACTTGGAAGCGCAGGACTGAACAAGGCTTCTGGTCTCTGTTGGTTTATTTGGCCTGCGTTCAGGTTTCAGTCCAAAGTGACCCAAATGTGATTTTTCTTTTTACTGATGTGCGAACAGCCCAAGTCACATGGAATCTGATCTTTTCCAGTTAGTGTTTCAGCCTCTTGTCCAAAATCAGATCCAGGTCCGAGTTTTTAAAACGCGACCTCAGTCTGGACGGTCAGATCAGAGTTCACACTAGAGCCACAGTCGTCACAATTCTGCGTCACGTACATGCAACTAACCTGTTTGAAACAGCAGAGAAAGAGAGCTGCAGCACTTATATTGCTCTGTACTGTGTCAGAAACTGTAATGAATGCGATGAGAAGGACGCTGGTTGGGAACACTTGTCATTAATCTGAAGGAAACCGAGAGAGGGCGATAAAAATGGGAGTCTCCAGTGAAAATCTGGAGGGTTATGAGCTAACCTCTGAGGCGTCCATGTTTACTCCTGTTCAACAACGGAGTCACTGGAGTCTACATTTAAAAAACACATTTAACAAAATATGACCAGTCATCAAAAAAATCTGATCTGGGCAATAAATTTAAATTAACATTAAGAACATTAAGCACTGCAGTGTGATCATACCTTTAGTTGTTTCATGGTCACCTCAGATTACTGAGTACTATATTCACATGACAGAGCGAAGCATCATTTTATACATTTAAAAAAATACCCGGCTGATTTAACAGCACTTATTGCTGTTCTGAAGGTATTTCCAGAATCTTTGAACCATCTAGATGAAACAATATTTTTAACCAACCTCTCAGGTTGTGACTTTATAAAATATGAAATGTTCATTTGCATTTTGGTTCAAGTCACACAAATTGATCCATTTACATTTATTCATTTAGATGACGCTTTTTTCCAAAATGACTTACAACTGCTATTTATGTCAGAGGTCGCACGCCTAGGGGTTAAGTATCTAACTCAGGGACACATTGGTGTCTCTCAGTGGATTCAAACCCAGGTCTCTCACACCAAAGGCATGTGCCTTATCCACTGCGCCATCACCACGCCATCTTTGTTTGTATTTGGAAACAGTAAGGCAACTTCAGAAACAGGGTACAGATTATTCTGCAGCTCATGAAATATTTTTTCATACATATAATTAAAAGAGACTTTGAGGATTTGAGGAAGTGGGACCTGGGAACTGGGTTTGTCAAAGGTCATAAAGCTGGTGTTTGTCTGCCGATCTCTCGTTGTCTCAAAATCGTTTCCCCTCCTTTTTTTTTTGTTCCTGGTCTCCACTGGTTTCTCTCTGTCCTCCTTTTCTCATCTCTGCTGGGTTCTTCTGGATCTTCTGTCTGCTGCAGGCGTCACAAGTTGGTTGTAAATATGTGAAATGTGATCGTCACCGGCTAATTCACAGTTCTCACAGCTCAGCTTTCTCATTGGCTGGCCTGATGAATATCTGTCCAGTGCAAGAGCTGCAGTTGGATGCTCTGTTTACACACTAAAGTTGTGTATTTGGCTGTAATTTAAAAGGAGTTGTTGATGTTTTGATTCTTTTCTTCCACTGGAATTGATTGCTTCCCTCCTCGTGTGTCGCCGTATTAACTTTGCGATGACTCCGAGTCTGTTTTCTGCTGCCATAGTGACTCTGTGCTCCTGTGTTACTTTCAGAAAAGTTCCACCTGTTCTTTGGTCCACACAAAAATAACAAAAATGTGCTTCTACGCCATTGTTATTCTTCATTCATCTATAGTAGTAGCCCGCTGTCTTCTTTTGTAGAATGTTCTGCAACTGCAAAGTAGACAGTCTTTTGCCTGTTTACACCGGCCCAGTGTACGTGAATGTACGTTTTGATCGTAAAACACAGTAGTGTGGATGAAGCCTAAGTCTTGTTGGAGCTTTCAACTGAATCTCACGGCGGAGTCTCTCAGGAGTGGGTGATGAGACTCCCTTACATGACCGGGCTTTGACAACATCTGTGTAAAATCTTTAAATCAAAAATGTAATGTTAAATGTAAAAAGCTCTGAACTTAAAGACTTTATAGTGAATTTAAAACCTTCACAAACACCGATTTGAATAAAAACATTGGCAGCTGGGATGTGTTGACAAAACCAGAGAGAGAGAGAAAGAGTGTGGTCCTAATAGAAACTGATTTAATCAGCCACGAGGGACGACAGTGAGAAGAACAAGAGAACAGCATGACACACACACACACACGCAGAAAGAATAACAGAATTGAAGAGACAAGGTGGGGAGGAGAGAGACTCAAATAGGATAAATCTAACTGGGTCGCAGAGTGTGTGTTTGTAGGTGTGTGTGTGAACAGACAGGAAGAAATCAATAGAAAGCCTATTAAACTGATCAGCATCATGCCAGGTTTGTGACAAGAGGAGGGTAGAAGAGTGTGCTCTCTCTCACACACACAGAGAAGCTGCAGCTTCACTTCTCTCTCTTTGTTTGTCTTTGCTTTCTTTTATGTTTCTTGTTCTGTCTTTCGGTTCCTATTTCTTTTATGTTCCTTCTTTCTTTCATACATCCTCATGTCTTCGGACCATTAAAGGTGCATTGAGACTCTCCACCTGTTGCTCCAAAACATAGGGGGCAGCATATCACATATCAGGTTATAACTGCTGCTAACTGCTAGTTACCTTATTAGCTGAGTCCAGAATAGGCACGAGAACCAAAACCGGGCTCAGCAAGCTCTGAGACCTACATAGACCAGTGTGACGACAGGAAATACAGTAGCAAGGTGATTTACAGCAGCTACGACCAGGCCGCCGGGGGTGACGAAGACATGGCGAGTTCGGGCCGGGACACGAGAAGGCGCTAAGTGGGAGAGGAGCGAGAGGCAGGTCTGGCAGAGACAGCATCTAGAGCCAGAATATTGTTTTTGTTTAGTATAGAAAAAGGGTGTAAGAATATTTCTTTTCTCTGCGTTTTGTGAGTTTCCTTTATGAGCATAGCGAACTTGCCACTCGCACACATCTCCCAGCTGAAACGATGGGAGTGAGCTTTACTATTAGACTATCGCCTCTTGAGTGTGAAGTGTTATTACATACAGAACGGGCCGGGGCTAGCCGGTTAGCACGCTAACTTCAGTAGATATCTCTGCAACACGATACATGGACGTCTTTGACACAACATCAGAACTTCTTCACATTCTGTTGATGATGTCTTTAACTAAAATTCTGGCCAAATCTTAGACATGGTATCTTATAAACCTCCAGTGGAGAGCATGTTTTTTAAAGCTGTGATCAAGCGTCACTATTTTCTGCCTTTGTAATTTTCTTTGTACAGAAGCATCTTGTAGGTTTTGAACTTCTGGGTCAGTGAGCTGCGGTTACTTTCTGAGCAAGTCATCACAAAAACATGGAGTCTTACCACAGGGATCGAAAGCAGATTTAATATCAGCTGCGTTCAGACTGCAGGCCAAAGTGACCCAAATGTGATTTATTTGGTCTAAAAGTCTGTGACTCAGATTTGATTTGTTGATAATAACAGTGTGAAAAGCCCAGGTCAGGTCAGATCAGAGTTCATGTGACTTTGGCAAATAAGTCTGGCATCAGGCCAATTTTTTCAAGTCATTAGATGGCGGGCCAGAACATTATTATATAATTATTCCGCTGTAATTATTATTTTTTTGCCGCTATCAAAGTAATCTGCCCATAGGCCAGATATTATTGCTGGCGGATTTGGCCTGCGTGCCGCCTGGTGCCAAGCACTGCTCCAGAGCATCGTCACAATTCTGCGCTAGATGGCTTTGTTAATGGAAACGCTCCTCAAAAAAGCGTTAACAATTATTAAAATGGCAGCTCTCTTCTCCTGCTCCTTGACCTCAACATCGTCTGCTCAAGAATTCCCTTTCTTCCACCTGATATCCACCTGGTTGCGAGGTCTCTTCTGAGTCACGTGGTCGCTACTTGTCTCAAAGAGAGAGAGAGTTGTGGGGCTTATGTACAGAGTCAGAAACAGTAATCAATGTGATGAAAAGGACACAGTGTTGTGAACATTTGTCATAAATCGGGAAAAATACAGGACATCGGGAGAATTGTGACCGCGGGAGGAAACCGAGAGAGGGCAATAAAAAAACTGGAGTGAAATTGGGACGATTGGCAACTTCTGTGGCCTCCATGTTTACTCCAGGACAGTGTGAATGTAGCTTTAGTTAAAAGTACTTCATATGAAGAGACAAAAGACATAAATGACTTGCAACAGAAAGAAAATCACAGCTTTATACAGAGCTATTAACTGCATGTCATGTTTGCATGTCAGTTTATTGTCCTCAGATGACTCACATGAAACAGCTTGACTGAAAAAAAACTCCAACCACGGACTAAGATATATTTTTTAGTTTGTTATTGTCAAAAAACTATTATATAAGAAAAATACTGAAGGCCGAAGACTAACATCTGACATTTAATAAGACAGTTTTGGCTTATGAAGATTTGAAGAAGTAATTTTAAGAGCCTGTTTGTGACGATAGAAAACTGAGAAAACGTCATTCATCCTTGGTGATTTGTTCCCATCAGCTCTCATTACAGAGACGTGCTACTGTCGGTCGGTGAGTCAGAGAACAAACACACAAAAACTTTAAAACAGTTGTAAGGCTGAACACAAAGAAATGATTAAATGCTTTCTTTGATGCTACAGTATTTTTTATTACACTTATGGCGTGAACACTTTGTAGCTGCTGTGTAGTAAAATGTTTTTGAGAGCATCGATTCAGTATCTGCTTTCTTGCCAGTGAGCCTAAAACAATTTATCAAGCTGTGCACCAGACACCAGTGGTGGAAGGTTAAGAACATTTAGCCGACGACTGTGCAATTTTGAGGTATTTGGTGGAAAGGAGCAAAAACAAGCCTTTGCCTCTGCTGACAAGTCTCCTTGCTGCAGTCATTACTGATCCTCATGTCATTACTTCCCTCAGTCAGGAATGAAAGATGTCATTGGCAACACGTTCATAAAGGTCTGAGTAGTTTTGTGGAGCATCTTCCCGTTCTTCCTTTCTTTGTTTGTCCTCTCTGTCTCTCCAGTAGTAGCAGCCAGTCAGACTGTGACGGCTGCAGTCGATTTACAGCCTCCTCCGCTATCTGCAGCAGAAGTAGAGCAGAATGGATGGTGTCTGTGTGTGTGTCTGTGTGTGTGTGTGTGTGTGTGTGTGTTAGCACGCGTGACGAAGCTATAACAGGGTGATGAGCTCGCTCGTCTGACCTCCTTTAGTGCTAAATTAAAATGAACCTGAATATTGATGCCTAATGAAGGAAGGTGTGTGTGTGTGTGTGTGTGTGTGTGAGGCAGCGATGATGAGGCTTAAAGCCGGCCACTCTGGGAGATTACCTCAATATGAGTTTGGAGGGAGAGGACACACACACACAGGATTAGACATTAGATGCCTGTCTCCTTTCTCATTTTGAGTTTTATAAAAATTCAGTGTCACATTTTTGCCTCCATCTCGTGTAGATTTGAGATGGTGACGACACGTCCAACTTTCAGGAAACGGCGTATTCCTGCCACTACTGACGTGTAATCACAAGACACCTTATCTGCGCGTTTGGGTTCTATGTCCTGTTGTTTTAAATGTCTGCATTGGGCTGCTTCTCTCTCTCTCTCTGGCCCCCCTCATCCCTCTCTGCCCCATCCGGTCGAGGCAGAGCTTTGGCCACCCATGAGTCACGGTTATGCTCGAGGTTTCTACTTGCCTCCGTCGCCAAGTGCTTGCTCATGGTGGGAACTGTTGGTGACCAGATGAGAATAGATGAAATTCGGGACGGGGTGCGTGGCTACTGGTATTTTTAATTCAATGAACATTAACACATGAAAATCAAAACACATCACTTGTTCATGAAGTCACCTGTAGGAAAAAAACAACTGTGGATATGTAACAGTGGGTAAATCATTTTTATTTTTATTTGATTAAGTTCATCAGTGCAGTGTCACATCTGTCTGCGCAACACGCACGTTGGATGTTGGGTTTCTGTAAATAATATCACAGAGTACGGTCTAGACCAGCTCTTTTATGATTGCTATGAGATAACTACACAATGATCAGTATTTAATGAGGCTGTAATCAAAACCCACGTTAAGTCTAATTTTCGGGACAAACTGGACAGGAATCAGGACAACTGCTTGTAATTCGGAACTGTCCCGAATTTTTTGGGATGTCCGGTCTCCCTACTTGGGTCTCTTAATAATATTGTTCACGAAGAGTACAGTCCAGACCTGCTCTATAAAAACTGCAATGAGATAACTTCTGTTATGATTGGCGCTATATAAATAAAATTATATTGAATTGCGTCTTGCATAATAAAACAAATATAACATTAAATTCAGTGTCTCATATGCACCTTGTCAAAGGACTGGCTCTGCAATTAAAGCAGGTTGATTTGAGCCTTTTAGGCTTTTGCTTCCAGGATTCGGGGGTTTTATCTAGACTGTATAAAACATGGGCTTAATCTCTGCGACATCACACATCGGTTTCGCCATTGTGAAGCTCAATGTGGCCGGCATCTTGGCTGTCACCTTACTCCTGGCTAATCCAAAAATTGTCTAGGAGGTGGAGCATCGTTGCTGCTTCGTCAGGCTGGCCAATCACTGTGTGAATGTTAAGCGAGGCATACACTAGGGGTGGGAATCACCAAAGGACCCACGATACAATATTGTCATGATACGATATCATTGCGATTTTAAACACATTGCAATCAGTGTTCTTCTCACAGCGTCTGCGGCATCTGTAAAACGCTGCCAGCTCACCTCTAATTCTCTCTGCGATGTAGTGTCCGAACATCCCAACCACCTGGTAGCACAGGCGATCACGGCAGCACATTCTGCCATGTTAGCATTATAACTAGGAAACACACTTGCACATGCCTCAGAATATTCAAAAGAATCTTTATTGACAATTGTCAACGGGCTGTTTTATACACAAACAGTGTGAACACATAAATCGGGAACTTTGGCTTTACAGTGCAGAAGAAATGGTCCAACTTTACAGAAATAATCAGATGCAGCCCCCTGTTTCCCATGTCAGTAAGGTTTGAGTGGGGAGGAGGTTCCTGAAGTTATTCATCATTTAGGTCTCTGGCCTACTTGTTTTTATAAAACATGAAAAAAATTACCTTTTGCTCAAAGTAAATTCCAATAATCTAATTCAAACCAGTGAATGAATGAGAGCTTGGGGTCATATAAACAATTATAACTACACGGCATCCTGGTAATCAAGTGAATAAGACGCACACCATGTAACCATGATTTTCCCACTTCCCTGACCCTGCTTGCTCAGTCATACCTCGGATTATCATGTTCCAGGTTTCCTTTATTAACCTTTTAACCAGATGAGTGGTGGTGATTAGACTTATTAGTATGTGGTTGGACTCTAAAGGGTTAGAGGGCAACACATATTCACATTCACTTGTAAATTGACAACCTGACCATCCATCCATTGTCCAGCTGTTTGAGGGGTGGTGTGATTAAGCTCTCATTCAGGAAATATTGATTATTTACATTCTTGTTTATATTTATGTGACAGAGGTTAATGACAGGAAAATGTTCGATAAGAGGCTGAATAATTTATTTTTATATTTACATATATTTCCTGTCTGCCTGCTTTTCGCAACATGACAAGACAATGTGATGATATCTGTAATCATCAGTGTCATCAGATGTTGACGGTCTCACTTCACTTAATCTCGACAAACATCTGACACATGGCCGTTTAGAGCTGTCAGTCATCCGGTCTGTTTTAAGAGATGAAGTTGTGATGACGATGTCAGCTGTCAGTCCTGAGACAATTGATTACATGTTATTAGATTAGCATTATCTGTATTATATCACTTGCACCGTAACATAATGGATTCCACCTCCATCTCCTTCACGCCTCGTGCTTTCTCAGGGTTTCTAGTCTGAATTCACTTTTATCTGTCAGATACTTCTTCAGGCCGACTACTGTACAAAGTCATCCTCTTAACTTTTGCTTATTGATTATTTTAATTATTTTATATTGTTTTATTTTACTCCTTTTCATATGTAGCTCCCGCTGCTCAATGCTGCAGCCCATAACTGTTATTTTTTCATTTTTGTCTTGTAAAGCACTTTGTTTTGAAAAGTGCTCCCTCCCCCTTTTCTGCTCTTCCTCACCCCTCTTTTCTTTCTTTCCATGTCTGACTCCCCTTTTCTCCTCATTTCTCTTCATCTCTCTTGATGTTTCTCAATTTCCGTTCTTGTCTGTTCTTGTGTTCTTGTGAAACGTCATCAGTTGCAGTCAAAGTACTGTTCCAATTCAGAAGTCCCCATCTAGCCAAGTACTGTCAAATCCCCCGATGTGTTCTCGCTCCACCTGTTTTACCGAGTCTGCATCGGTGGTGACTTGTGTGGACTTCGGATAGCCAGATATCCCAGAATGCATTTCCCGCCAAAAAGCGGAAATGTCGGACGAGAAAACTCTTATAATGCTGCTGTTCTTGTGTCACATATAGTAGTTTTAAGAGCTTTTTGAGCAGGAATATAGTTGTTTAAACTCCAAACGTGGTTGATTTCTCAAGACAGAGCTGATTTAAGACATTGCTCCCGCCCGCTAACGGGTCCGGCCGTCATCAAGTCCACTGCCGTTTCAATTGCTAAATGACGGACTGCGTGCTCCCGTTCCTGGGAGTTCGTAGTCCCGAGCCAAACTTGTCAAGTCCGAGCTTTAAAGTACAGTCTGAAGTCTGAACTGAGTATTGAGAAACAGCTTTTGTCCATCCTGATGTCCATTTGGATGTTTCTGGTTAAATAAATTATGAATTTGTTTTTAGACTAAAGATTTTTAAAATTGCCAAATTTAAATTAAAAAATACATTAAAATGTTCAAATTCAAATTATAAAATCTTCATAGTCTTTGACTTTTTGCTTTGAACAAACTGTCACACCTGAACTTCCAAGATGGTTTTGATTTGGTATCTCTTTTCCTTTCTCCCTCACTTCCTTACTATTTCCCTCCTTTCCTTTTTATTACCATCTTCTTTCTTTCTTCCCTCTTTTCTTTATGGTCTTTCTTTCATTCCCATCCTTCCAACCACTTTCTTTTCTCTTGTTCCTTCCCATCTTCTTTCCCTTAAAACTTTCTTTCTTTCAGTTTCACCCCTCCTTGTACTTTTGTCAAACTAGCTTTGAACGTTGCAGAGGTCTGTGGTTAGAGATAATATACTGATGACACACAGCAAAGAGGAAAAGAGCGGCATTCAACCTGCAGTTGCTTTGAGCAGTCACTGCAATGGGACACGGGTCAGTTAGGTGTGTGTGTGAGGTACAGAACAGTGCTCTAATAATACCAACACTTAGCTTTGCCCCTTCATGGGAGTCCACGGATGCATAACTGTGTGTGTGTGCGTGAGTGTGGTTGGCATGGTGTGAGAGTGGCTGAAACAACATCGGGAACCAAAGACGGGAGGCCCTGCGAGCCACAGGCTGATAATTTCCTGACGGCGTGTGTGTGTTCGTCCCAGTTTGAAAGTGACAGCTGAGCGACAGAGCGCGCTGACACAGGAGAGGTGGAACGGCAGATATGCCAGAGAGGAGGAGGAGGAGGAGAGAGGTAAAGAACAGATAGCAAAGGAGTCAAGAGGGGAGAAGGAGGGAGAGGGAAGTGAGGGAAGGAGTTGAGGAAGAGATGAGAAGAAGAGAAACAAATGGGATAGCTAAACACAAAACATGGAGAAGTGAGAGAAGACCAAAGAAAGCAGAGAGTGAGAGGAGAGACTGGAGAGGAAGAGGAGGAAATGATGGAGGGAGAGGAGGACGTGTTAGGACGAGGCTGACAAAGTAAAGGAGAGGAGAGAGAGGTGAGGAGCAACAGCAAGACATGGGATGAAGGGCAAATGTAAACAGGAGGAGAGAGGTGAAAGAGAAGACCAGAGGAGAAGAAAAATTGTGGAGTGGGAGAGAACTTTTAAAAAAGGACAGAAAAGAAAAGAAGGGAACGCGTATGGAAGAAATGAAGATGAAGGAAGAGTTAATAAAAGAAAAGAAGAATAGGAGAAAGTGTGATGGCAAGAGACAATAAAGAGGAGGAGGAGCAGGTGATTAAGTAGTTAGAGCAGAGGTGCTGGACTGATGTTGGGGTTCCTCCAGGCGGTGCCATTTTAAATCTTTCATTCATGTTCTCTTAGTCTCTTTCTCCTCTTTCTGACACTACAGATACAAACACCACCTTAACTTATTTGTAGGAGGGAACTCGCATCAAAGGGATGAAGAACAAGTCTCTGCTTAAATACTGTATCTACCATCCATTGTGTTTCAGTTCGAACACATTTTGACAACTCGAGGAGGACGAGAGCTGCAGCCTCCATACACCATATTCTGTGACATGCAGCAGGGCGACAATGATTTCACCTTCATGCAGAAAAATTAGCGACTGCTTTAAGCAGCAGAGATGCTCACAAGTCTTTGAGCAAGAGTGCAAGTCAAGTCTCAAGTCTCTCGTGGTTATAATGAATGTTGTGTTCAAACCAGGCTGCTTATAAAACTGCTTCGCTATGAGGGAACTGTAACCTGTTTTGTACTTACAGAGCACAACCATGTAATGTGCAATGCAACTAATGACAGCTTATTAACTACTGTGAGTCAACGCACCCTGCAGGCTCTCAAACCAGTGCAACATTAACTAAATAAAACTGTAACTCTACATGATCAACAATAAACCTGTAACCTGTTTTTCACAGAGCACAACCATGTAGCCTAATGTACAATGCCTCTACAACTAATCACAGCTTACACACTACTGTAAGTCTACACACCCCCAGACTCTCAAACCAGTGTAACATTATGGCCTAAGTAAATAAAACTGTAACATTACATGATCAACAATAAACCTGTAACCTGTTTGCAGCCACCGTTAATAATTAACGTGACGGCAGCCAGCAGGACGCAAATGATTATGTTAATCGACCACCACAAGTTTGGCAAGTAAACCAACGTTCATTAATTTTTTCATAACACAGTCTGAGTTAACTTCTGGTAGGTCATAGCTAAAGGTAACATTGGATGGCCAATGCTGAGCTAGCTCGTTTGGGCTTTGTTGTATGAAGTTTTAAAACCAAAGTTTATGATGAAAGTCTCAGCAGCTGCCGGTGTTCGTAGTCCTCTCTCACATGTGGCTGCGCGCAGCTGATACCATGTTACGTAAGCAGTTTTTAAGTAACGCGGGGAGGGGAAAAACAGCACGCTCATCAGACATTTCGTAAAAAGGAAGAAAAAGAAATTGTTCACGAGTCCGCACCTCAAGTCCGAGTCAAGTCTGAAGTGACTGTATGTGCGACTTAAGTCGGACTCGAGTCTGAGTCTCAAACTCGAGTCCCCGTCTCTGATAGCAGAATCCATATTATTTCCACTGTGCTGTTTTTACATAAGCTCCTATGGCAGGTGCAGCTCTGCCCAGTGAGCAGCAAACACTGTTTTTCCACAGAGTTTTCCCCAGAGAACAAGAGGGTCGCCTCTGTGCGACTGAGGGGAAGGCTCTGCCTGTTGTTTGTGCCTAACAGCAGTTCTGAGTATCCAGCCTTCTTGGAGTCTCTAGGTGGGGTCCTGGAAATACCGCCTAGGGACTATAGACCTGCTGGGGGAACACAAACAGGGAGGGCGAAGGGGAGGAACCCGAGTGATGCTTTATTGGACAGTGGACTTCTGCACTAGTCATAGATTGGCCATAACAAAACCATGTCTGAGCGTAAGGGGGGTTTTAAATTCTGTACCAGTTTCGATGGGAACTTTGAATTCTGCTATTCAGGATTTAATCTACAGAAAAAAAAACAGAAAAATTTGTTAGTGATTGATTTTATTGAGACTTCAGGATACGATTATAGTTACTAATGACTTCCTACATTCAGTTTTACATGCAGTACATAAAAAAAATTACAGTTCATATTTCTAAAAAATTTCTAAAATTTTTGTCGTCCCATACATTGATTTGTTGGTGCGCCCCACCACAGTATCATTGCTGACCTCCATATGTGATTTTTTTTTTTTTTTGCTAGGCCTATTTACAATCGTAAATTACAATCAACTCGCTTTACAAAGCCAGTTGATTGCAGAGTGCTGTGCTTATATTCGCGCAGCACCTTATCCACCTCTCACCGCTGCAAAAATCTGTCCAACACAACTGTCAATGTCGGAGACCCACCTTAAATAAAGTTATTAGCAAGCATATAAGGAGCCTAGCTAAAACAGAGAGCTATGTCAACGTTAGATCACAACGGGGCTGTCGAGGTTAGCACGCTGTACATAGCTGGAAGTCAACATCGTCTGTCACTATCTCTTGCACGGCACAGTGGAGTTTGAGTCGGGGTTCTGTGGCATGGTTAACGATCACACTAGATGCGTAACAAGGGTCCACAGTAAATATCAGGTTCATACGGCAGGGTCACGCGGCTCAGCTCTTGATTGGGAGCGGCCATGTTGTCAGGGTGTAACTTAATTATCGTAGTCTTCCTGCGAAATGATCTAAGGCTGTACATTTTTTTGTTTTTTCACCTGATGAGTCTAAGTCCAGTATTCTCTCTCTTTTAGCTCTGTGTTTGGTCTCCACCAGCTCCTGAAGCAAATACGTGGCTCTTTAGCTGCTAAATCCTCCACTATGTTGACCAGCTCGCCTCTAACTGTGTCTGTCTGCTGCTGCAAAGCTTCATACCTAAACGACTGTGAAGTGTCCCACAATGACATTTACACCATCTTCCCCAGTCCAACGACAAATATGAGTGCTGCCCAAAAGGGTCAGTCCAGCGACAGGTTTAGCTTATGTAAGTCCTCTGACTTTAGTTACGTCACATTTAACGTGTGGAAACGTTGTTAAACACAGCTGTAGTTTGGTTACGTTTAGGCAACAGAACCTCTTGGTTAGGTTTAGGAAAAGATCATCGTTTGAGTTAAAGTGTTAAGTTACGTAGTCATGTGACTGAAGTCTCAGCCTAAAACTCAAAATATCTCTACATTTCCTCAAACACCGTTCTAGTGTGTAAAGTCCTGGGTTTGACCCATCCTTCGTCTGCCCACTTTAAGGCCCTATTCACGGTGGCAGATTTTAGTTGCGCTCATCTTTTACCTTCTAGTCATGACCTTGAGCTAACAATGAGTTTGTTTCCATCCTAACCCGTCTCCATCATCAGGCTTTTTTCTCAGGTGGAGGATAATTATAGGCGTTTTCCTTTGTGCTGAACTTATAGTAATTTACAGTAATGATCTCTGCTACATCATATTCTGCTGCCTTGTTGATGATGGAAAGCTAAACTACATACAGCACTCAAGCTACTGTTCATGCGCCGTGCAGTGAGGACACTCCTCGCACTGCTCGTCGTAGATAACCTGAGCGTTTCTAAACAGAAAAGAAAGAAAGGATGGGCATCCCTGTCACTGGAATAAAAAACAAAACAGGAATGTAGTGGTGGGTTGCCAGGTAGGCGTGGGTTGCCAGGTTTGAGGTTACCCCCCCCCCACCATCGCACACACACCTTCACTGCTACAGTGTGAACAAACAAACAGCTGCAGCATGCTGGGTTGCCAGGCGGAATTAGTTGCCAAGCTTTTGTTTATCCCCTCCTTTTCAGTGTCAGGGTCATTCCTTCTGGCATGAGCTGGCGTCTCTGCGCTGCACACACACACACACACACACACACACACACACACACACATTCATTTAAAATATATAAAGAGAGAAGCAATAAGAATAGCAGAAACGTCATTATCAACAAAAATGTCAGCAAACTTATTTGTGTAATCAAACGCACGCACACACACACACACACACACACACACACACACACCCTCTGAAGTGGATTGGAGCAGACTTGCAGTCAAACAGAAGAAAATCTCTTCATGCAGATTTACATTTTCATCGACTCTCTCCATCTCCTCTCCCTTAGCTGCTTTTGGACATGATGGTGCTAATTACCCACAATGCCGTCTGGCTGGCTGGCTGTGTGTGTGTGTGTGTGTGTGTGTGTGTGTGTGTGTGTGTGTGTGTGTGTGTGTGTGCGTCCCTTTTGGAGTGTCGTTCTCCAAAATCAGCAGCTGATGACAGAGAACCTGCTGGTTAATTCAAGACCTGCTCTTCAATCTCTTGTCATCCCCCTCTCTCGGTTTTGGTCTTTTTTGACTCTCCTTGTCATTTTTTTCCCTTTTTTCCTCTTTTTTCTCCTCTTTTTATTTATTTATTTTCATCTTGTGCTCTTTCTCCTTCTTCTTTCCCTCCTCTTGTCTTGTTCTGCTCTTCTTCACTCTTTAACTTTTCATCTTTTTAATCCTTTGCCCATATTTTTCTCTTTTCAATTCCATCTATGACCTTTTTTTTTTTTTCTTGTCTTTTTTAGTTATACTTGTGTTTTTTCCTCTACTCCTTTTTTCCTGATTTAATTGGATCTTTTTTTCTGCTCATTTATTTTTACTCTACTTTCTTCTTGCTTCTTGTGTCATTTTCCTTTTTACTTCCTCACTTATTTATTTCCTTTCTCCTAATTTATTCTTCTCCTTTCTTTTTTCTTATCTACTCTATACCAGGGGTCGGTAACGTGGCGGGCCAGAACATTATTTCAGTTAAATTATTTTAAACCCTTGGATAAGCCTACTCATATGCACATTTAGCTCAGTTGGTAGAGTGCAGGCCTCCCATTGGAGATATGATCAATCGCAAAGTCTGGCTGACTTTTTTTTTCTCCCTTGTTAAACAAATTAATCATAAGGACACTTTTTCCCATGCTCGCAATAAAGCGTGTGCTGCAGTGCGTGCGCGTCCCAGCGTTTGATCCACATTCATAAACCTATGGACACTAATTTTCATTTCCCTGAGGACATTCAGGGGAATCCAATCACACATTTACTGTTTTTTCAGAGATGTGTCAAGTAAACAAGGGACTCTTTCGAATGTCCTTCAGAAATTTTCAAAGTAAAAGTTCTCAATAAACTCAATTATGAAGCATTGCTGCAAAAAACAGTCTTGCGCTTTTATTTTTGAGGGACATTCACTTAAGAGGAAGTGATTATGTGAGTAAATGTTGCTGTCATGACTGAGATCTATTTCAGCACCAGCCGCTATCAATTTATTTATTTTTTATTTTTCTGCTATCAAAGCAATCCAGCCAGAACTGACCCGCGGGACGCTTATTGCCGACCACTGCTCTGCTCATCTCTTCTTCCTCCTTTTTCCCCCTGCCTCGTCTTTTGTTGCCCTCTCTTCCACCTCTCTCTGTCCTCTCCAGTCTGAAACATTTATCAAACCATTTGTTCCAAACACGCTTGTACTCATCCTGATCAGCTGGATGTCTCCTGAATCTTCTCCAGGCTCCTGATTGGCTGAGAGCAGTGAGCCACAGGTGTCTCTCTGTCCATGATTTCTGATGATTTCATGATTTCCCCCGGGATCGAGTGTGTTTGTGTGTGTTTATGTGTGTGTGTGTGTTTAATTAAAGCTGGGGTTGAGTCCTGCACCTTCAGCAGAGAGACTGGGACAGCTCTGATGAAACCGGACTGAGACTTGTGTGCTGAGGGTCGGAGTCAGCATCATGGCTGTGGGACGATGAGAGGCTGTTATTATTAGTTTGAAAGCAAACATGTGTTCTAGTTAATGATATGAATCTAAAAATGTATTTTAGTTTGAGTTTCTCTGCCTCCCTCACTCACTCGGTTCCTGGTTTTGCTCCTTTCTCTTTGTTTCTGTTACATACACATCATAACACAATCCTCTTCCCAAATTTTAAATCTGGTACAAACATACAAGGCATATCTTAAGTATTTTTCCTCTAATATTTTTATTTATAGCAACTTAATATTTAGCTAATACAAAATGGTAAATACTCACCTACAAAAACATAAATTTGCAACAAGTCCTCTAAATCAAACTATAAAACGTGGTTTACCCTGCCCTCTAGAATGACAAGGTTAAAGATTGGTAGTGTAGCTAACTTGTTTAATATGTATGGCTGCACTTTTGATGCTTTCACACAACCAACAAAATGTGGGCAGGCTGAACTTATTCACTGAGAGGCTTGTAGCATCGCCCGTTAGTTTTGTTGTAAGTTTCCCAAAAAGAACATCTTTGGATTTCTCTGCAGATGTTACCAACCTCTCTAACTCATCCGTGCCAGTTGTTGGTTTTCCTCAATTTTTTATTTTGCTTCAGTGCCTGTTTCTGTACGTTAACATGAGGAAAACACAGCAACTACAATGGTGTTGAGCTCGGCGAGGTGAGGAAAGTAGCGTCAGGCACAAAAGTTGATAAGTGAGGTTGATTTGAGTATTTAGGACCTTAAGAAAGGATCCCTAAAGTTAGCTAAGATTTGCTTCTGTAATATCAAAACAGGAAAAATCCTGTCTCAACTTAAGACTTACGACAAAAGTTCTGTAATATGGGTCCAGTACTCAAGTGTGTTACTATGGAAATGACAAACTATCCTAGGAAACAGGGACACGACCTGTAACATTTTTAGATGCTTTTAGTTCCCCACAGAGTCAAGCTGAGGCCTTTCATATTTATTTTCAGTTCACAGCTTCCAAAAGGCAGCAAAGGCCCAGAAACAGTCGAACAGCTAGAAGTTTTATATTCTTCTTTAGAAAAAGGAAATCTACAAAGGGGAAGATGTCGTTAGAGAACATGACAGGAAATGGACATGGAGACGAGGTGAGAGAGAAGTGGAACCTGTCTGTGTGGAGTTGAAATTAGGATGATGCAGTTAAATGTTACCTGTTTTATTTATATATGAATGATATAATCCATAATTTATTATTCTCTCAGCATATTGCTTTTTCTTTGACCGACAGTGTGGAAGCAGCTCAGGTTTAAATCACAGCAGCATGAGGACAAAAGTTTAGACATTAACATTTCTCTGAAAGCAGCCGACAGAGAGTGAAACAAGTGTCTCTCTTTGAATCTCGCTGCGTTTTAGTCCAAGTGAACTGTTGACCTCACACTTGTGTATGTATGTTATATTTTACTATATCAGCGGTGGAAAGAAACATTTACTCAAGTTTGTGTGAGTTTTCCATTCTCAGCATGCCCTACTCCACCTTCAGAACATATTGTGTCATTTCTCACATCATCCTATTTCAACTCCAGACAGACCCTTGAAGGACTCAGCTTGACTCAGATAGAACAACTTTTATTAATAAGATCTAAGTACTTCTTCCATAACAGGGTTACAGTCTAAGGTTGTATTATATCACATCCTGTATTTGTGTGCGTGTCTAAGTATGTAGCTCAATTACAGAAGCCCTGATCAAACATGAATGTGCTAATGAACAACTCAATGTACAGAAACTACAACGATACAAAAATGAACACGATAATCTTAAGGTTTGACTCTGGAAACTAAGATTGTCAGTTGTAGTTAAACTTCCTTTCAACATAAGGACATCTACAGAAATCAAAAACACACACACACACACACACACAGTGATGCATGCCTGATGCATGCACACATGCAAGGACACATAGCTTTCTATTTCTGTGTCTGTATCTCTTATTTCACCTTGTTGTTCTCCGTTTATCATTTCACTTCTCCTGAATTCAGGTCCGTAGACGTATTTTCATGGCTTTCAATCAAAACCAACGCTCATGAGGTTGTTTACAAAATAATGTCATAGTGTTTGTTCTCTTCTTTGGTTGTTTTTTTTTTCATCACAGCACTTCTGTGTGAATGATGACGTATCAGTTCAAATAAGCCAAAAAGAAACTGATGGAATTTTTTTTTTGCTTTAATCTTTAAGCTTGCTCTAAGCTTTAGATTTAGAATTTATTCATGGAAAACTCTGAGAGTTAAATGGATGTAATATTTATTTAAATATGTGTTTTGGGGGGCTAAATAATGACACAGGTTGGCATAACATACCTGATGTGTTCATTTTCATTTTGAAACATTTTGAAAGTGTTTTTTGAGAAAATAGGAAAGGTGTGAAAAATCATCTGGAAACAGCTTCTGTCTTCCTTCTCTGGCCGTCTCTTTTTTTTCTCAGCTCTTCTTCACTAACAGATTGGCATGAACATCTTTATTATGGTTGATTGGAATTTTTTCTGTACTGTATTTAGTAGAACAACTATTTTAGCTTGTTTACATTGGTCGTTTGTTTGAGGAGTTAAAGTAGCCTAGATTTACGTTTACCCGACGAGAGACATTTTGTATTCGTGGGGAAAATATTATTGAATCTTGACTACCAAGAGTAGAAACAAAATTAGTGTAATGTTGGTGAAGCACGGCCCATTCTCATTCCCATGGTGTCAAACACCTAGATTGCACCCTTTAGCTTCATAGTTCGGGACACTGGGGGAAACCCTTCAGCGTCATTGTTCAACGCTAAAAGTAGGCCTGGTATAAATAACAAAAAAGTCCAATTCGGGAGGTGGTTTGGGTGGATGGGTGAGACTGGTGTGTTAAACAAAAACTCAACATTGATTGGTTTCAGTAAGTAAGTACCTTAGTTAACTAACATAAGTTAAAGGTCCAATGTTTAATATTTAGGTGGATCTTTTGACAGAAATGCAATATAATGTCCATAACTACGTTTTCAGTGGTGTATAAAGAATCGTTATGTTTTTATTACCTTTGAATGAGACATTTCTATCTACACACACTGCTGGTCTTCTTACATGGACGTCACCATGTTTCTACAGTAGCCCAAATGGACAAACTGCGCTACAGAGCGCGTTTTGTCAAGAGCGTCTCGGCCACTGTAGCTTCTCCTACGCGCTTGGAAAGGGATGAGGAAAGGGGTGAGCGGTGACTGATAATCAGAATCTTTCTTTACTCCTTAAATCTTTATTGCAAAAAGAGAAAGAAAGTGTACTTGGAACATAAAGAAGTATACAGAACTTCACGTATTGCATATAAATATTTTGCAAAGATGTAATTTGTAATATGGTTATACCGGTTAGTTTGCTGTCCATATAGAGTGAACTAGATGTCTGCGTGTTGTTTACACGCTTTGATAATGTTAATCCAGCACATCTTTGTAGTAGCGTCTATGTTGATTCCACATTCAGACTTAAGAGCACGTGAACACACTGAAGTCGGAAGAACGACTTCACAGCTCAGGAAATGGGACCATCCGAGGAGCATGTGAATGCACCGTGAGCCACTGGTTTCAATTCACAACCCTCACAGCTAGATGCCACTAGAACTTACACTCTGAACCTTTCAGTCACATAAGTAGCACAGCTATTTTAACCCAAACCGTGATCTTTTACTAAACCTAACCTAATGTTTTTGTTGCCTAATTCCTTCCAAATTGCGATGTTTCTCAACATTAAGCACTAGTTTTATTTTGAAAGTGTAACAGGATGTTTATTTATTGTTGCTAACTTGATAGTGGCGCTCTTCACATGCAAAAATGATGCTAAAGGATATCCAGGGAGTTAAAAAGGCCTAGGAGCGTTCACATGTGATGCCCTTGGATGAGAACGGGCTGTAAAGCACCTCTAGTGTGGGAAATCAGGATGAATGTTTGGACATACAAAATATTTGACATCAGAGATGGCAGATCATTTTCAGTACTCGCACCAGCAGTCATCGTTTGTTTCTTTTAACCCCAGCCAACATCTTTCCATGAACATGAGAGACTCGACCTGAATCACATTTAGTCCTTTATTTGTGACAACTTGTTAAAAACAAGTTCACCATTTAATTCTGCATTAAGGTTTTCAGGCCCAAGCCTGCTCCTGTAAGTCCCAATCCTGTTATCCTGTAATCTGTTCATTTAGTTTTTTTTATTTATTACAACGTCATCATCTCGTCCATTTGAATAAGTCAGTCAGCTCGACAGCTGGCAGCCCCGGATACTGACGCATGTTTCCTTTTAATTTAAATTCAATGTAATCACTAACACAACACGCCTGGAGCTGAGGTGATAAAAAATACAGTGATAAAATGCTATGATAAAGACCTAATAAACAAGCTAATGACTAATGTGGTTAAATGACGTTAAAGACAACCAGAGGTTAAAAGACACTGCAGACTGTGACAGACTGAGAGGACTGAAGGAAGGGAGGAAGGAAGGAAGAAAGGAAGGAAGGAAAATATTGACAGAATAAAGGAAAAAGAGAGGGAAGGAAAGAAAAAAACACCAATAAAAGGGAAGTACGCAAGAAATTACAAGGGAAGCAGGGACAGAAGGTTAAAAGAAGTAAGCGTGGACATTAAGGAAGGAAGGAAAATGGAGAATTAAAGGAAGGAAGTAAAGAAGAAAACTCAAGGGATCAGGAAGGAAGCAAATAATTTACAAGGGAAGCAAGGACAGAAGGAAGGAAGAAAGGAGGAAAGCACAGATAAACTGGAGGAAGGAAGAAATACGAAAGGACGCAAGAACAGAAGGAAGGAAGAAAGCACAGAAAAACTGCAGGAAGAAATAAGTAAAGAAAGCACAAACAGAAGGAATGAAGGAAAAAATAACAGGAAAGGAAGGGAAAGAAACACTGAGAAAGCACAGACTGATAGGATGAAAGGAAGGAATAAAGAAAGGAAGTAAAAAGGCAGAAAAACTAAAGAGAACAAGGGAGGAAGCGAGGAATTACAAAAGAAGGAAGGAAGAAAGTAAGAATGGAGGGAAGACAATAATAAAGGACGCAAGGACAGAAGATAGGTGACAAAGGAAAGGAGGAAAGGAAAGCAATGAAGACACAAAAAACAAACACTGAAAACAAAAACAGTAGTTTGGAGTTTAATATTTGCACCTTAATTTGTGTGAAAATGCCTGATAAATAATTCCAGTGGTGTTTGAAACTGTTCCTCAGCAGGTTTGGCATCAGAGGTGTTGAGTTGTTATCCTGCTGGAGCAGAACTCATTTTGTCCATGTAAAAGATTTTTTTTGCTGTGTTTTAATTTTATTTAATTTTGAAATGTGTTTTTTTAAGGTTGATAGTTGGTTTGGAGGGTGGAGTCTCTTCCGTTACTGTCTGATGGGGATTTCACGACACCTATAAAACACTTTATCTTCAATACGACCTTGACCAGAATATGAACTGATACCAGGCCTCTGTGAGTGTGTGTGCGTGTGTTAATATCCACAGCCAACACACTCATGGGAGACACTTACCGAGACAGAGGAGATAGCTAATAAGGAAATTATGCTTGTATGATTTGTGTGCTGTGTGTGTGTGTGTGTGTTAGTGAGTGTTCACCTGCTCTCATCATCTCAGTCCATACACACAAAAAAAATAATACCTTCACAATGAACCAACAGAAGTTCCTTCAATGGCTGCAATGGACAGTCAAGTGTGTTTTTTATAGCAGAACGTCCTCCCAGAAAATTCGGCTTATTATGACCCAAATGTGGCCGAAGTCAGTATGACAGTTGCAAAGGAGGAAGTCAGGTGATGGAGAATAAAGAGCGACAAAAGTCCAGAGGAGGTCTGAACACAGCTGTTTATCTCTGTGTCGAACACATCCCCTTGTGAAACCAACAGTCAAAGCTGACTTATGTTAACCTTAGTGAGTTGAATTGTCTTAACTTATGTAATTGATGTTCTTATAAGCCCAAACTATGATGCCTAATAGTTTTGTTGCCTGAGCCTAACCGTGTGTTTATCTTTGTTATAATGACATTAACGGTCCGGTTCCTTTGTGGCCGGCACATATGATGTTTTGGGCGTCATTGGCAAAACCTTTTCTGTTGTCTAGGTGTGTGAGGATGTGTTGTTTTATTGTTGTTTTGTGTGTGTAAAACAGTTTACAAAATGTGGCTGGTGTTTTAGAGAGAGTTTCTCAAAAGTGGCGTCATTCAGTTGCATTATTTTCTGCAGCAGCGCATATTTAATGCTGGCAAGCAATGGTTTTCAATTAGATAAGCTGTGATTTAGGAAGAGAGAAACGTGTTACCATTTAAAAAAAAAAACAAACAATAGTGACTGAAGACATTTTTATCTGCAGACCAGACCTTCACATTTCCTTGCTGGATGAAACCTAGGATCAGCCAGCCAAGTGTCAGCAGGACTTTTGTTCATATTAGATTCTGCACCTCGGGATTTATGTCTGATGTCAAAATTTAGTGTCGGTGCAGGACGTGGTGTGTACTTTGTGTGTAGTGAGAGGAAACCTTTTGTTGTAGTTGGCATGGTGTGTGGCAGGTCCACGGATCTGCAATCAACTTTCAACTTTTCATCAACCATAGTGTTGATCCCAGGAAGGTTAAAATCAAGGACAACTGGACTTGGTTGAAGATGCCAGCCAAGAGAATGAAATCTATCAGATGAGGAAATGTCATCATGTATCTTCAACCAAGTCCAGTTGCCCTTGATTTTAACCATCCTGGATAACAATGACCTGGATGACTGAAAACCTTCACAGACGTAATGTTGATCTTTATCTTCACCACGTGCTTTCATTGCCTAATCTTAACCAAACCATAAATAGGATATATTATATGTTTCTTTGATCTCTTCCCGGCCTTAACCACACAAAGTTACCATGTGTCAATACTGAAGAGAGAACGTAATCTGAATGTAATTTACATTTTCACAGAATCGTCCAATATTGACATTCTTGTCTAGGTTGATTCGATAGTATTACTTAATGTCAGTGCTTCACAAAGTTAGTGTCAACATTTTTAAGGGATCTGTTTATAGATGCAAAAAGACTCACTGTAGAACCCAAAAAATGCAATTTATCTTCAACATATATAATCTAGAGGTTTGTTTCTCAAACAAACCACATTGTTGGTCGAGAGTATTCATCAACTCCGCGCTACAATATCACATTTCTACTGTGAAATATCAGTAAAAGATAGGAAATTGGTTTATAGTTTATAATACTTAGACATGAGGTCAAGTGGAACTGTGCAGGAATACCGTAGAGGACCGTACAGACAGCAGCAGGTTGATGTTAACATGTAGAGAGCTCCACGCTGGCCTGCAGAGGACTATGAGGTGATGTCAGTGGCGTCAGAGCGAACGATGCCAGAGGACTCGCTAAGCTAATGAGTCAGGTTGGCTCAGTGTGAGGAGTGGGGCTGGACTGTCTGCAGCCTGAGCAACAACAAAGCACAATGAACCAACTACTGGCAGTCAGGGACAATCAGTCAGCCCCGCCGAGAAACAGAAAAGCACCTTCAGCAGCAGACTGATCCAACTCCCTGTGACGGGCCGGGACACAGGAAGCCAATTTAGGGCCAAACTGTCTGAAAGGAAGAATAGAAGAGAGACCAGAGCCTTGTTACAAACCTCCTACATCTCAAACTCCTCTGTATCACTTTAAAAACAAAAGGAGCTAGAGTTTAGATACTCGCCTACTGTTGAAGAAATTTTGTGAGCAAGGTTCAGGTGTGATGAAGAGAGACTGATGAAGACGTAACATAGCGTGGTTTATTGAGCCCGGCCGAGGATACATTATAACGTCTAAGGATAACGTCTTTTATGTTTTTTTCTTGTTACGTCATCTTAAACTGACCTTAACCTAGAACAACAAATCAACTCCAATGTTACATCATATTTGAATCTATCACTTCCCATGTGTTCTACTCTAATCTGTGGAGCCAGTAAGTTCTTGTAAGATTCAGCCTTGCCAGATTCCCAGAGAACACTGATATCTGCTAGCCTGACGCCTGAGCTACAGTCTCTACCTTATCAGTCTAACTGTCGTCTCTCTAACAAGAACAGTTACATGAGAGAAATAACTAAAGCTGGAGGGTCAGTGAACACTTGTTGTGGGGTGAGCTAATGACTCCAAGCTAGACCTGTCTTACTTTTCCCTGTTACATCAATTAAACTACCTAGGAAATATCTTAGATGGATTCAAGACCATGAGGCTATGTAGTTAGCTCCTAAAATACTAAAACAGTATTCTGGACATTATGATGGCGCTAGAAAAGGACGCCAAAATTATCAGGATAAATCTTCCAGTTGATGTCTGTGTCAATATCAGTATTAAGGTAAACAACTTCTTTTACCTTGTAATGTTACCGATTGGAAAAAATTTGCACCAAGCCAGCACGCTTTTAGTGTTTGCAGTTGCTCATGGCTCCGCTTCGCATGAACAATTGCATAATATTTGTCGACCTCATATAATTTTTGGGGACAAAGTAAAAAGAACACCATGCAATGCAGTGCAGTTCAAATCAACAACACCACAAACTCCAGTCTCAAACACCCCTGTAGAGTAGAATCAACACCTGTCTAATGTAAAAACTCAAAACATTACGAGCTTCACAAAGGTGGGATTTTACACGACTGTGGAGGTGTGAAGGTTTGCCATCCAATACGGAGCTTCGACGTGACGCACGGAGGCGGCTGCATGTCAGGGTCGGCCCCCCTCCTCATCACCCTCTCCCCGTCCTGAAGCCAAACGGTCCCTGTGCTCCTCTGCCAGCTCAGCTTGGCTGTCTGCCTGATATCAGTGAATCATTTCCTGCGCCGGGCAGCGGCTTCGCTCCGTTAACGGCAGCAGCAGCACGGTGACAAAATGTGTTTTCTCCTCTCAGGCTAATTGAATTGAAGGTGCTGCATATTCACTGCTGCTGCTTCTGGACAGCAGTGTCCTCTTAGGAGAGTTTTTGCTCTCCATCACCGCACCGTGACAGGACACTCTGCTTTTGGAGCGAAGCAAAAGAGCTGATGGGATTGGTCCTGAGTGATGCCACGACTACTGAGAGCTGTTCCCCTTTGTCATAATCTTTTTTATATGGAAGATTTTTGGTGATAAAACCATAGTGAGCAGAAAAACAGTTCAATCAACCTATTACATCAGACCGGTATCCCTAGGAATTAATGCCCAAATTGGACGATTCATCCATTGCCAGTATTCAGAGCTGCAGCAAGTAGCGTGGCCTTTATGTAGCAAGGCGGCATGTATGAGTCTGGAGGTCAGGGTGGTTGATGGGCATATGTGCTAAAACACCAATATCACACAATAGCACTAACAAACTGATCGAGGCAGCAGTAGACCTGCAGCTCCCGTGTTCTGGCAGAGGTAAAATAACTGTATGCCCACCAAACAAGCACTTTTAGTGGGCATACTGTTTGATCTCTCCAAGGATTACACTGCAGCCATTTTAGCCTGTTTCGTGGCTGCCGGCTGAGCCAATCTACTGGACCAATTCCAAACTTTTTCGTACCCATTAGTCATTTACATCCTAGGTCCCAGGTTTAAAAGTACCAAAATTACCCTTTAAGAGTTTAAAATAGAAATAAACTCAATCTGCTTCTTCTGGACTGCTTTGCTTTGTTCAGATTTGGCTAAAAGTGGCACCTCTCCCTTTGCTGGTTATGTGTGATTTTTTCTTGGTACAATCAGACAGAATACAGAGAGCACAGAAAACGTTTTAGCCATTTCAGAACTGAGAGGTCGCTTAATATGTTGTAGCTTTTAGACATCTGAAAAAGTTGATGGAATTCACTGGATGGAAGTAGCCTGCCGAAAGCTGGACATTAACACGCTGATGATTCACTTTCAGGTCTAAACCAAAGGATGTTGCTTTGTGTGTGATGGATAAAAACTGGCCAAACAGGGAGCGAGCATGCGAAGGAAATCCTTATGCTCAATCAAACATAGGAACACTTGTTTTCTTAAACATCTGTTCCACTCCTTACTTTACCCTGGCTCAGTGCAGGCAGTTTGCTCAGTAATCCTGGACATGGTACTCTGCATATTTACATAATAAATTACAGTTGTATGCAACACTACTGTTAAAAGTTAGGATGTGCTTTGTTAAAAGGATTAAAGTATTTTAGTAGTTTGACCTTATTTCACAAAAATACTCAGACATGATGGAGAGAGAGAGAGAGAGAGAGAGAGAGAGAGAGAGAGATTGTAGCATGCCAGAGGTTGGGAGAAATGCTTGGAGGAGAAAAGAGCAAGCCAAGCATGCAGCCATTCTGTTCACACACACACACACACACACACACACACACACACACACACACACACACACACACAGCAGGCACATACTGTATCTGATGAATAGCTGAAATGGTATGGAAATAAAGGAGGACAGAATATGCACGCACCTATGCCAAGCACATGGCCATGGACACACATGGACACACACACACATGGACACACATGGACAGACACACACACACACACACACACACACACACACATCCAGGACGGGCAAGGCAGATGAATGCCTGAAAAAAATGGAAATAAGGAGCAGACGCTGCTTCAGCTCACTTTAAGGATATTCTGTTGTTGTACAAATACAACCTCCTCAAAGTCTGGAAGAAGGTCTGGGTCCACACTGAACTGCACATCTGGGCAATGTGTCACTTGTTAATGCCTGAATATATTTTCTTGTATTGGAGCATAAGCATGTGAACAGGAAATGTATTGAGCCGTCTGTGTGCAGGTGTTGTTGTTCAATCGCAAGAAGTTTAATGTCATTAAAAGTTATAGCCGCGTTCAGACTGACTTGAGCCTCGTGTGAGAAAGTCCTCTTATTCCTTTGAAGCAGGGCTGTCGGGCAAAAACATTCAAATTTGGTTCAACTTTTGCTGCAACTTTTGTGACGTCCGGCAAGGCGCTGCGCTGACCAATCAAATGCATGCAAGCAGACTTTTCCTCTCTTATGTCGGCCTGTTGTGCAGGTCCTTCAAATGTAGAACTCTGATGAAAAAGATTAAAAAGCCCATTTAATATAAAACTTTACCTTCCTTACTTCAGGAAGACCAACAGCTGATCAACAGAGTCACATTCATGCAGGTGTTTTTTTAACCTGACTGAACCCTCTGTATCACTTCACTGCTGCATTCAAGCTTTTATGTTGCTGTTGACTTAATTAAGATGTAATGTTCATTTGTTTGCAATTATCTCGCTTCCTCAACCGTACAAATCTATCTGTGTAACTTTGGGACATCGTTCGTGTAGGTGGCGTGTTTGAGGACTCCGACGTCTCCGCTTTGAGATTCGGCTCATTGATGTTGGCTAAACCTCAGCCATCTAAGTTGCATTCAGTTGCAAACTTCATCACACAGCAAATGTAGTCAGTGATGTCTGTGATGGTTTCAGGAAGACAGATGACCGAGTGAGAAAAATATTCTCCTGATTAAAGTTTAAACAAGACTTTATATTACTGCAGTTCGGTCGGCTCGTTTTCAAGACCGTGAATTCTGCTGGCATGTTTATGCATCAGACGTGGAATAACAAGGGGGTGTGTTTGTGTGTGCAGTACATGTTTTATGCTTGTTCATAAAGGTGCATGTAAAATACGACACATTCATGTTTAAATTACACAACAGTGGTTGGTGGATGTCTGAACATGAAATATATAGGAAATTAATATTATGTGTTTATGGCTGCAGGTTCATATACACAGACGCCCGTATTACTGTAAAAGCTACAGTGTGTTCATTCATTCAGTCTGTCTGTGTCATTCTGCATGCTTATTAGCATGTATGTGTGCGTGTCCTTCCTCAGGGCGATGCTTGTTTGGTTGGTGGGTCGTCTATGTTTTGTGTTTTGACCCAGAAATACATCTAGTCTCTCTCTCTCTGTTTCATAACATCTTCTCTTCACTCTCTCACTCTTGGTGTCTGTAGTTAAAAGTAGTCTGTTATTGTACCTCGTCCTACACACATCGACACTTTGAGTTGTTAGTGAATCAAAGTTTAAGGTTGCCCTTGAGCAAGGCAGCCGACTGCTATATTAGGACGAAACCTACTTCTTCATGATTGTTTTCTTCCAGTAAAATTAAGATGAAAGCTATGTGTTTTAAAAGCTGTGATAAAAGTTAAATGATTCACTGTGAAAGAAATAATAACTACAACAATCACAATCACTTTGTACATCGATAACCTTTGCTAAATCTTGATTTTCATGGCAACACAATCATTTTAGGGTATTTTTTGTTGCCACGCTTTAAAAAAAGTGCATTAAATGTTTCCAGTGAGCTCAGGTGAGGCTCAACCCATGAATAAATACTTTTTAAATAACCTGTCCCTGATATTTATGCTGTTATGCAGTACACTGTGTAGTAGTACTGACATTAAGCATGTTGTAACCCACATGTACAAAAATGCAACACAAAACAGGTCAGTTGAGTTCAGTTTGAGGCCATAACACACAAGAAGCAGGAAACAAAAACACCAAAGACACCGAAATGATATGAAAACAAAAAGAAACATCATTAAAACAGTCTGGGAAAAAAAGTGGAAGCTTCTGAATGCGGACAGATATCAAAGTGTCTGTTCAGTAATTTGATGTTTGTAGCAGTTAGTCATCTTTCAGCCTGAAGCTGAAGGAAGAGGAGTGAGTGAGGAGCACAGAGGCTGATTACTGTGTGAGAGGACCGACTCTGATTCTTATCTACGGCATCATTCAGAGCATTCTTCCACTTGACTCGAAGATCAGCAAACAAAGTCACGGAAAATAACAGTCAGTTGTCATAAAAGTTTAAACAAATAAAAGAAAAGAACTACGGCATCCGTACAGTAAATTCAGTAGGAGTATTTCTGATACTATAACAAAGCAACTTCTGTGATTCTGTCTTTAAGGTGTGAAAGGCAGTGAAAAGGCAGGGAGGGATAGGGGAGGAAATGAGGAGGTAAAGGACAAGAAGGGGGTGGAAAAGGAAAGGAAGAGTTAGAGGAAGAAAGAAAGTATAGAAGGAAAGAGAAGGTAGGAAAGGAGGAAAGGAGGGGTGGAAAGTGGGGCATGGAAGGAGAGGAAGAGGCAGATGGGAAAGAAAGTTCAGGATGTATGGTAGTCAAAAAGGAGGTGGGAAAGGAAAGGAGTAGGTGAGGAAAGAACAAAGCGGAGTAGGGAATGAGAAGTTACGTGCAGATGGGTGGAGGTGCAAATGTAAAAGATGAGGAGGAGGAGACTTACGGTGGCAAAATGAGAAAGGACATAAGAAGACAATCAGGAGGAATGGAAGCAAATGAAATGGAGGCAGAAAAAATCTGCATAATATACAACAGGAATATGACGCAGTATTTTCTTTCTGCCTCCTCTTTCTGTTTTAATTAGCCTGGGTGCCCAGAAGTCCTGTAAAAAAAAAAAAGAGGTTGTGTTTGACCATGTTCACATCTTACAAACTCTAACATGATGGTTGCTGGCTGATATCTGACAAACAGGAAGTAAAATTAAAACTTTAGTTGGTTTTAAATGCAGGTATGCGTTTGTCAGACGGTTCCTGGAAAAAGTCCTTTGGTCTGAAAGGGTCCTTAGAAACCTGTGTGACCAATCAAATGCTGTCTCTCTGTCATTTAATTTAGCATTATGAATCATTCATAAAACAAGTGTGTTTGACAGTTTTCATTCAGAAGATGTTAACAACAAAGTGTTTGAGCTAGGATTAGAGACAGAATACCACATGATTATAGTAATATATGTGTGCTCTACATGTATGTTTGTGAGGACCAATTTGAGGGTCAGATTTTAAGTGTATGGACATTTTGTCTTCATGTTTTCAGAGGGCTGTGTGTTGTTTTCGGGGCTTGGGTGTAACGTGTTAAGATTAGGCATGTAGATGTGATGGTGAGGTTGTGGTTCCCATAGATAGAAACACTGAAAGCATTTTAAATGTGTGTACCCAACTCTGCCCTGGTCAGTCCAGCTGACTTTATCTATTTAGCGTCATGCTGTGAGTGAGCAAAGACTTTATTGTGCTTCCTGATTACACACCTTGAAGCCGGTTTGTCCTTTGTCCACTAGTGGGGTGGATGTTGGAAACACCCTCTCATACTGATTTTTTTTGAATTATTAACATTTAAACAAATTAGTAAGGGAAGGAGGAGGCTTCGGGGAAGACCCAAGATTGGAGAGATTATATCAACCCCAGATAAGCAGTTGAAGATGGATGGATAGTTGGGAAAACAGAAACAGGCCTAAATGTCTCTTGCAATATTTGGGATCAGAGGCGGCTATAGCCAATGTTGACTGTCAGTAGAAACATACAGCGATCTCCCGTGTCAAAGTTTTGTTGACCCTTCCATGCACTTTACCGCACTTTAACTCTCCTGTTGATTATCTCGAAGAACCTCAGATCTATCTCACAACTTTGGGAATGCATTACATCAGCGTGAGTCCTGACAAGTATAGAGGTACCTACAAGTGTCTACGTGACCAAGTGTCGGCGCAGAATGGAAACCAGGACTGAACAGCTTATCAGGAGCTACTGTACTTGTCATACGTGTGTGTTTGTGTGTGTGAGAGAGACTGAGTGGATGACAGCTTTTGATAAGAACAGAAAACAGAGCTAGATTTTCCTTTTGATGTGGACACACACACACACACACACACTTCCGAAATCAGATTTGGGAGCTGTGAAGAATAAATGCATGAAGGGATGAAAAACGAGGGCTGTCTAATCATTCAATTAGGATCCAAGGCAGATGGTCTGGACACACACACACACACACACACATGCAGACCTGTTACGCACTCACACCTCGTCAGTCTTGCTTCGAACTTTCCTCTCTCCCTGTGTAATTCTATAGTAAGTGTAACTCTATACTTGATCGCCCTGTTTCCGAGTGTTAATGAGACACTATTGTCTGCCCTCAGGCCATAACTTGGACATCCCGTAATTATATGACTGTACACATGCATATATAGCAACATAATATCAGTGACCGGCTTTCTCTCTCTGTCTCTGTCTTAATGTTAGCTACAGTATGTCTCCTTGGTCCATTTACACAAGACTAAAAGGAAATGGACACCCAAACATTACACCCATATACAGTTATTGAACATGTGATTCTGACACCATGGTCATTAACGTGCTGCTCTATCAGCCTCCGCTCTTCTGGTTTTTATTCACCAGATGTCAATCCTGCTCCCTTTCAGACACCAGAGCAGGCCCACAATCGACGTTGGTGAACAGGTCTGGCCCCATCCGACGCCTTGGCATCCCAAGGTGTTGGATGGGGTTAAGGGCAGGGCTCTGTGCAGGCAAGTTAGGTTCTTCCATACCAAGCTTGGAAAACCATTTCTTTATGGAGCTGGCTTTGAAACATAAAGGGACAAATGCAAACTGTTGAAATTTGTCTGAAATATCATCGTTTGCTCGAGCATTAACATTTCCATTTAGTGGAACTAACCAGGTAAACAGATCTAGACCAAAGTTACACTATGTGGAGAGTGTGTCCATGTACTCTTGGCCATACAGGACATGTCTTGTGTGTTGAACTCCAAGACAGCTCCAGGATTACTTTGTGTTAACTGGTTCGGTGTGTAGTAATTGACCAATGACCAATTCATGACAATATCAACTGAGATCATTACAGAATTGAGCTTTGTGTTGATTAATATTGTTAAGTGTAAAATAATGTATTTAATCAAATTACAACACAGCAGACCACGGGATCAGACACTGCTCTGTAGAAAACCAACAGTTTTAACCAACAGTTAAATGAGTCCACGCTCACAGGTTGGAGAGAAAAGATCAACCCTGAAATGTAAACTAAGTAATAAAGTAAACAATACATCAGTCCCAAATGGTCAACCAGTGTAGAGATGCTAAAATTGGAATAATATGGTTAGTCTGTCACATTCTGTATTAGTAGGACCCTGCAGCTTTATAATTTACAACTGTTAAAAGATCTTTGCAGTAGTTATCTCTCAAGGACTAAGACTGACACATCGAGTCTTAGAGACATTTTTAGATATTCAAATAAGGACAGCTTGCTAATATGATCAAAATAGGTTTAGTCCAGAAGAGTACACAAACCTTTGCCTCAACGGCCTTGTGATGTAAATACACTACTAGCACGAACCTGGTTTCCATCCACCTGGTTTTACTCTTGGCTGAGGTTTAGAAAAGGAGAAGTTTTCAATTATTTTATTTTTCATTTTCATTTTTTGGAGGCATTTGCCTTTTATTTGATAGTGATTGTGGAAATACAGACAGATTGAGAGAAAGAAAGAGAGGGTGTGACATGTAAAGGCTCCGTATTTGTATAGCACCTTTCTAGGCTTTTCGACCACTCACAGTGCTTTTATACTAAATCACATTCACCATTCACACACACTCATAAGTGCTCAAACATTCACACACATTCATAAGTGCTCAAACATTCACACACACTCATAAGTGCTCAAACATTCACACACATTCATATACTGGTGGAACCAGTGTATTACCAGGGAAAATTCGTGGTTCAGTATCTTGCCCTAGGACACTCGCCACCTCCACCTCCTGAGCCACAGTCGCCGCAATGAAAGTGTCCGTCCCGAATTGAACCTGTGACATTGTGATCACATATACCAATTTAATAATTTGATGGAGTGCCCTTGTTGAAACTACATCGTGTCCACAAATTTCCAGCAACTCTGTCTGAGTTTGGTAGCAGGGTTGTTGAAAGGTACTCTGGCCAACGTAGGAAGAGGCTCTCTGGAGTACACACAAACTATGCTGCTTGAGGGAATGTTGATATTGACATCATACTGTATATTACAATATGTAAAGTTTCCCTTCTAGAGGGGTTCTTTATTCAAAGTTTGCTATAGCTCATAAGTTATATATTGATATTTTCTCTCTGTGTGTGCAGCTGGTATACTGGGCCAGTCTGCAGCAGGATCAGGATGAGAAGATGGCTGGCTGTGTGTTTCCAATGGGACCAGAGAGCTTTCAGCGCTTCACGCCGGACTCCCTGGCGGCCATCGAGCAGCGCATTTCCCAGGAGGAGGCCCGACGCAACAAACAATACCAGGAGGTAAACGGACACACACAGAGCTGTATCACACGTTGTCAGTCCGTTCCTCTCCGAACTCTCGTCTCTCCCTGTGTAATCCTGCAGTCAGTCTCTTTCTCCTGACAAACACAACTAGGATATTGGAAGATGTAAGGCAGCTTCAGCAGACAGTTGTGAGAGATTTCGGGGGTTGGTGATGTTGTGGTGATGTTATGTTTGTGTGTGTGTGTGTGTGTGTGTCAGGACCTGGGCGATGTGGTGGTCCCCCGGCCCCGGCCCGACCTGGAGGCAGGAAAACAGCTGCCGAGCATCTTCGCCGACATCCCATCTCATCTGGTGGGCGTTCCCCTGGAAGACATCGACCCGTACTACTTCAAAAACAAGAGGGTAGGTAACCCAGAGAGAGTGTGTGAGCATGTTTGTGTGTGTGTGTGTGTGTGTTCGTGGCTGAAGGTTTTTGGAAATGCCCTGTCTCTCCTGTTGGAGAATCCCTGGAAGATAAATTGACTCTTTGGTAGCCTACTTCACTGATGACCAGAGGGGAGGTGACCGAGTGAGTGTTTCTCCTCCACAGTTTGTCTCTGTCATATCTGTTCTGTCTAGATCCCTTTAAAACTCTCAGTCCTTGTTTTCGTCTGGTTAATGTGACCATGGATCTTGTCACTCCTTCTCTTTTTTGTCTTCCTTCTCCTGCAATCTCTTTCCTGTTTTAGGGCATTTCAAACCTGCGTTGTTCAGTCCTTTTGAATCCGACTCTGGTTAGTTTTCCCCCTTGTTAAGACTCATTTGGGCCGATCTGAACTCAGTAATCGTACTCGAGTGCGGACCAAAACCACCGTACCAAGACCCTTTAGAGGAAGTGGTCTCGGTACGGTCACAAACCAATTCTGGAGCAGTTTGTTTGTGGTGGGTACGTGATGCGAGCTCAATCCAACCCAACTAAGATACATACTTTTTGCCTTGGTCCAGACTTTTGACTCTGACTTCTCCATTAAGTTTTCTGATTTCGGTCTGGTAGCATGACATGAAACGAGAGTTTCTCGGTTGAAAAAGTGTTTATCCAATGAAAGCGGCCTAACCAAGTACTATCCAATCAGTGTCATGGGTAGGACTAACACTGTTGTCACACTGTAGTCAAGGTGTTGTCAAGCTGTGTACCAGAACCATGGAGTAATAACAACACTGACCAGGGATAATTTATCAATGTCACCCAACATTGTAGTACGTTATTACTTCTCCGCTTGTAAAATCCTGGAAAAACCAGTTTGTTGGTGTCAGTGTCAACTTAAATGACATTAGATAGAACTCAGTCAGATTGGAGGCACTGATGTTGGACTGAAGATGGAGGATAGGATTCTGTCTGATATCCTGCAAACATACCGCTCACAAAGTTAGACACTAGGCTACACCTACTGCTCCCCTACAGAATTCCTCTATGTTTGGCAATAGAGATGGATCATAGACCCCGACTACAACTGAGGCATCACAGGTCAGAACTGTAGGGCTCCCCATGTCAAATTGTGCAAGCTCTGGTGGCAAGGTGAGCTGCTCTCTGGGTTGGCAAACAGCGGCTGAACAGCCAGAAGTTTATGTCCAGTGCCGAGGCCGATAGGCATGTGGGTGGAGCGAAAAAAGCTTTAAAGTTGGCTTTGACTGGTCACAGATCTGGGTTAAGGAGGGGCTGGTGGTTAACCATGTGGACCCTGGCACATATTTCTAGGAAAAATGGAGGAGGAGCTGGTGGTTAAAGGCAGTGAAGCAGTCTAGAAGGAGAAAACCAAGCAGAGAACATGGGCGTACCCATAAGTTAGGCCCCAATTGGAAGACACTTGGAAGGTCTATGATGAGAAAGCATTGGTCCTTTAGCAAATAGAGAAGGCTGTTATGGCTACCAATGCTATGGTGCCAATCTTTTTTCATCCATAGCTGTACAAATTGGCATCCAGGGCTGGAAGAGCTGCCAGACAGTGGAAATGTTCAGAAGTAACCTCATAGCCCCTGTGTCTAGCTGGCTGAGTTTCTGGCTGACTTGATATGGAATGCTATTTCCACAGCCTTTGCCAGAGTTAGTTCATGATTTCTCTCTGACGTCCTGGTTGTAGTGTGTTCAGCCAGTTGGTCCCTTAAAAAGTTCATCCTAATGTGTCCAAACTTACGGAGTCTAGCCAAGCAAGTCAGCCACGTAATAGTGGACTGACTCACCCACTTGTTGATGTCCCTACTGAAAAACAATTCTTCGGAGCATGACTCTGTGGATCAGCAAAATGTCCAGACAGCTTTGTGGCATGTGTCCAATGTATCATCTGCTATTCCAACAGCTACTATGTACAGTCCCCTCTAAAAGTATTGGTAAGGCAAATTGCTTTGTTTATGTTGTTCACTGAATACATTTGGGTTTAAGATCAAAAGGTGAGTATGAGACAAGAATTCAGAATTTCAGCTCTTTTCAGCTCATTTCCTGGTATCCCTTTGTTTGAACCTGCCCATTTTTCAAGTGAGCAGAACTATTGGAACATGTGACTGAGAGATGCTTCTTGTTGCCCAGGTGTTGCCTTTTAAGGTTTCATCCTTTATTCAAACCTATAAAGGCTGCATTTCCTGTTAAAGAGGATAAACCAACATAAAGACAAGAGAGCTGTCTAGGGGAGAAAAGCAAGCCTTTGTCAAGCTGAGAAAAGAAGGAAAATCGATCAGAGCCATTGGACAAACGTTGGGCATAGCAAGCACAACAATTTGTAATGTCCTAAAAAAGAAAGAAACTGCTGGTGTACTGAGCAACAGATGTCGAACTGGTCGGCCAAGGAAAACAACAGTAGTTTATACCACAAATATGGTGAGAGCTGTGAAGAAAACCCCCAAAACACACAGTGCAGGGGTGAAGGTTTCACAATCCACTGTTGGACGAAGACTCAGAGAGCAGAAATACAGAGGCCACACCACAAGATGCAAACCACTCATCAGCAGGAAGAATCGGAAGGCCAGATTGAAATTCATGAGCCGCGAAAGGTCTGGAACACAATCTGAAGGACTGATGAGACCAAGATTAATCTCTAGCAAAGTGATGGAAAGGCCAAAGCGTGGAGAAAGAAAGGAACTGCGTCTGATCCGAATCATACAAGCTCATCTGTGAAGCATGGTGGAGGTCATGTCATGGTTTGGGCGTACATGGCTGCTTCTGGAACAGGCTCATTAATATTTGTTGATGATGTAACCGATTATGGCAGCAGCAGAATGAATTCAGAAGTGGACAGAAACAGTTTGTCTGCCAATTTAAGGAGAAATGCATTGAAACTAATCAGGAGGATGTTTCGCATGCAGCAGGACAATGACTCAAAGCACACTGCCAACAAAACAAAGGACTTCATCAGGGGAAAAAGTGCAAGGCTTTAGACTGGCCAAGTTTATCACCTGACCTTAAGCCAATAGAGCTGCATGTCACCTCCTTAAAAAGGAGACTGAAGGGAGAAACACCACGAAACAAACAAGAACTAAAAGAAGCTGCGGTAAAAGCCTTGAATAGCATCACAATTGAAGAATGCAACAGTTTGTTGATGTTGATGCGTCGCAGGCTTGAGGCTGTTATTGCAAGCAAGGGTTATGGCACCAAATATTAAATGTTGTTTACTTTAAGATTATTTGTTCCATTACTTTTGCTCACTTAAGAATGCTGTGGTCTAATAGAAACAATGATGTGTCCTAAGCTGTTTAACACATCTAGATGGATGGAGATGAATACCAAGAAATAAAAGCTGATATTCTGAACTCTTGTCTCATTCTTATCTTTTGATCTTAAAGCCAAATGTCTTCAGTGAACAACAAAAACAAAGGAATTTGCCTTTCCAATACTTTTGGAGAGGACTGTATGTTGTAAAAGTTTAAGTCCAGCAAGTCAAAGAAACAGGCGGCTCGCCCGACAGAGCAGAGAGGTGGGAACGAAATCTCTCTTCTCATTATAGACTGCAACTCTATTTCACGTTCCGTTATGGCAAACTTCCTCAAACCGCTGTGCATAAAGCCGCAACAACAGCCGTGACTAGTGTGGCTAATGCACAACAAACTGTTCAACGAAATGTAGTTCAGTTTTAAGAGATAGCTAGACGTCTTTTATCCTGTGCTGTAATCAGCTGCTGCAACAACAAACTGCGGAAACGAAAACCAAAAGCCACAAGCCTCTGCTCCATGAAATTTATTCCACTTTCTAAATCTCCATTATTATTTAATCCTCATGTTTCGATCACAATCTAAGCGGCTTGCTGAGATAGGACTGACCATGAATGGGCCGGAACTAAAGACCAAGCGATCTGCCTACAAGATGCCGATGGTGAGCAGTATTTACAGTACAGGTTACAGTGTCATGTGTTTCAGATTTTTATGAAATGTTGCATTTCTTTTTATTACAATGGAAGTTATCATGGGGTGTAATGATTTAAATCACAAGCTAGCAAGTTCCTGCTGGATTTACAGAGCTACTCCACGCGGCACTTTCACTACCACGCTGCAGAGGTTGGCCACAAGCGGTACGTTATTTTCCACCAAAGCCTGAGTCCCGATAAGTTTAACCCTAGTGCTTTGAAACTGAACAACCAAAACATCTCTGCTTTGTCTGTCAGTGTAAATCTGTTTAGTTTCACTTTGCCACCGCGACATGGCGGTGGCTCTTAAGGGTGCAACACAAAAATCTGCTGTCGGGTTCGTCTAGATTTATAAAATATATGTATGATAAATGTTTTTTTCTCTCCCTGTCTTTGTTGCAGACCTTCATAGTCCTGAACAAAGGGAAGGCCATCTTCCGTTTCAGTGCCACATCAGCTCTCTACATCTTCAGCCCTTTCCACCCAATCCGCAGAATCGCCATCAAGATCCTGGTCCACTCATATCCTTCCACAAACACTACTACTGCTACTGTATGTATGACGCATGATGTCTTAGCTGTGTTATGATCTACTACTGACTGTGGGATAATGGCTGCAGGGAGGTCAGAGGCAGCTCGGAGGGGCTCAGTGTGTGCTGAAGGATGCTGTGTGTGAGCAGCCAGGCCACCCTGACGGCAGTTTGGGTGATAATGTAAACAAATAGAGTCAGGCTGGGTGGTTCATCACCGCAGGCCGCTGAAGCCTTTGCACTGGTTAATCCCATCTCCCATCATGTTGTTTTGCATTGTGTAACATCGGCACAGGCTTGAAGTGGCAGCGAGTGGTAGGATTTTGAAGGCAATTTGCAGTTACTAAGATGCCAAAACACAAAAAACATCCACAAAAACCATAAAGTGTTCATTTACTCCACTGATTGTACACATGAAAAAATGTTTCATTGTCACATTTAGCAAAAGTGCAGTTTTGCACTGGCTCTCTGAAGGTTGTTCTCTTACTGTCCAGCCACCATGTGTTCAGATGAGAGAAGAGACCCTGATATCATGAGAAGCATATTGTCTTGGGCTCGCATGCTGGAGGTTTGAAATTAAAAAGATGTGGGTGTTTCTGAGGCAGATAGGGTCTACCAAAAGGTACATCTTGCCACATTTTAGAGCTGCTACATTTAATCAACTAATCGATTATCTTTTGACTAAAAGGAATTGGAAACTATTTTGAAAATCAATTAATATTTTTTACTGCCAGCTTTTGAAATGTGAGAATTTGATGCTAATGGAACATGTTTGGCTTTTGGACTGTTGTTCAAATGAAACAAGCAATTTGGATATGTCTCCTTGGACTCTTGAACAGTATTACAAGCATTTGTCACAGTTGTGTTACCTTTTATAGACAAAACAAATCAAGAAAACAATAATAGTTTTTTAAAGCAGGCTATTTTAATTGTCTCTCGCTCTACTCCCTAACATTAAATCACTGGAGTTCAGTTATGGCTGTAAACACATTATTTTTAAATTACATTAGTATTAATTGTATGGTAATGTTGTAGCTTTTATGAGATGTCCTTAAAGCGGAAAGAAAAGGGTGTCAACAGAGTGCTGCGTGTGTTTGTGTCATTGTACACTAATGTCTTCTACATGTGTCTATGTGTTAATGTGACACAGAGAGAGCGACTGAAGGTTTGTGTACACTGGCTGTGGCTTGACAGTGTTTACAATTTTATCAATAATTGAAAGTCTTGAAACAGTAAGGGTTAGTCAGGGGATTTTAAGAAATGTAATCACCAGATGAGTCATACGGGCTCCAGTAATGGACGGCTTTTTTGTGCTTTTTGTGCAGTTTTTCTGGGTTATTAATGGTTTATTAATGTGAAATGACCCATTAAACATATCTAACGTCTATTAAATTAACTCTAATTACCTTCAGTTGTATACACCATGATGAGTAATGACACTTACTAAATTTATGCTTTAATGGCAAACAATCTTAATAAATATACTGTCAAATAACGTGTTTTCGCAGTAAGGTGGTTGTCCACCTGAATTTGTCATTAAAACAGAAGATAAGCAACCAAAAATGAAGGGATTGTTTAAGGTTGTGAGGAAAAATAATATAACTGATATATTTTCTTCCTCCATTAATAATTATATAATAATAATTCTGATGTTTGTTTTTTTTACATGTATCAGAATACATTTATTGCAGTGATTACAGGTCAAATAATGTTCATCACACATTTCAACAGTGTTCAATCATCATATTCGACTATTTGTTACTCAACTGACTATCTGTGTGTGTGTGTGTGTGTGTGTGTGTGTGTGTGTGTGTGTGTGTGTGTGTGTGTGTGTGTGTGTGTGTGTGTCTGTGTGTCTGTGTGTCTGTGTGTCTGTGTGTGTGCTTATGAGTCAGCTCATCCTGTTGTTCACATTTCTAAACCAGATACCATCTTAAGCTGCCTGGCTAGCTATAAACATGACCAATAAATATTTCCCATCAAGGTGGGACACACACACACACACACACACACACACACACACACACACACACACACACACACACACACAGGTGAATATACAAACTGTGCAGAGATACACACACTCACAGATTGTTATCCTACTGGATTAGGTCTTAATGGTTTCAATGATTTTGAAAAGATTGTTTAATTGTTTAATCGGCCAAAAACTAACTTCTGAAGACACAAAGGAAGCTCTGTCTCCAAAGACGGCAAACCGAGTCAATGTCCAATAATGCAAGGTTGTGTTTATTGTTGGATGGTTATGTAAACTAGTAACATGCTCCGTATGAAGACTTGTTTAAGCTTAATCATTTAATTATCACAGTGTGCCATGGCATTGGTTCATAATGTGTCTCAACATTGAGCGGTAAAGAAGTTGTGGGAAATTGTTGCACATTTTCCAAGTATTGTTTTCAGAGTTTGAGAATTTAATAAACCTTTGATAGAGAGTTGACGTTCAGGTTTTACTCTCAATGAAATTGATTTACTTGAACTCAGCACAAACTCACAAAGTAGATTTTCATCCTCACCTACTGTGCTAATAGTTAAAATGTTCGACAGTAAATTAGTTGAAGCAATTTCTTAGCAAACATAATTCTAACTGACAGTAGAGAGCTAAAAGAAATGAAATCTACGCTGAGTATATCTTAAATTTTCCTTTTCCCCATGAAGGAAACATGGTGTTGCAGGTGATCACGTGTAAACGCCTCAGGCTGATTGATTGAATTACACATGATGTGGGAAACCCTCAATGAGTCCTGAATGTAAAGGCTCCAGCTATGGGATTTTGGCCAGTCGCCCGTCCCATGCCATACTCCAGCTCCGTCCGCTTCGGGCTCCAGACGCCAAGCCAACATGACAGAAATTACTTCACACCCAAAACTCAACAGCCTTCCCCTCAACACCCCTCCCCTCACCTCACACTCATCTATTTTTATTTGGGAAGCGGCTGCTGGTGTTGAGAGATGTCGAGCCGGCGGACACGCTGCTGTTGTCAGGGGGATAAGTGGGCGAAGAGGTCGGCAGCGGAGGTGTGGCGCTGCTGATGTGCTAGGTGTGTGTGTGTTTGAGTGTGTGTGTTATAATGAGAGACAAAACAAAAAAATTAGAACAAGTGTGTGTGAGTGTTTTTATAAGTGTGCGTGTGATCAAGTGTGTTCTGGATTTATGCCCCGACCACGCTGGCGCCGCTATGACAAGCTGTGGTGTGAGCTGGACACACACACACACACACACAACACACAACACACACACACACACACACACACAGGCAGACAGTCCTGTTATCGAAGTTTGAGTGTTGTGTGTCGTCTCTCTCAGGTGATCGACGCTACCTGTAGTTTTTGACAGCAAAACAATGTTTGATACCCTTTCTTCTGGAGGTCACACATTGGACTTTGTGTCCCACGAGGCATTGCTCAGGGACCATGCTAATCCATCATCGACACCTCGAGGCTGCACTACAGCCACCAGCTGTGTCGGGTTGTGTGTGATTTGTCTCTGAGTTGTTCTGGAGCTTCTCTGGTGTCGCTGGGTTGAATTGATGTTACCTGTAACTCACTGATTTCGTGTTGTTGTTGCTGAGGTGGCACCGAGTTGTTCTGTTGGCGTGAGGTTTGAGGAAACATCTGGTGGCTTTGAAACACCAGAGTGATGTGGTCTTTTCTTTTTTTTTTGAGACACAGCTGTTTGTAAGGCTCTCGGGGCAAAAGTCAACCAAGAGAAGTCAGAGTCAAGTCTATTAATGTAATGATTATGATGATGATGATGCATCTCAAAAGGCATCTTGTAAAAATATCAAATTAAGCCTCAAGTCCAGAAGTCTAGAAGTCCTGGTCCTTTAGAGGGAGTCTAAGTCGAGTCATAAATCTGTTTAGGCAAACTGAATTGCAAGTCTGGTTTCTGAATGCTGACGATTAAAATTAAACTATATCTGAATATTTTCCTTTCAGATCTGTGTTGTGTTTTCATGTGAAGCCAGTCTGGAGCTGTCTTGTTTAGTTTTGTGTTTAGACCAGGGCCAAAACTTTTAGGAACTCCAGTGCAGACAAGTCCTCATTTTTATGACTTAGGTTGACAGCTCTTTTTTCTGGATGGTTGTCTGTGTCAACATTGTGTTAGCATGCTGTCGCTGCTGTGATTGAACAGTAAAGATGTAGCACTGTGTTACTGAGACGTCTGCATTTCATTGTTTTATTATTGCACCTTAGCTTAGCTCTGTGTTAGCGTTGCATTGTCAGCATGTTAGCGATGCATCAGTGCTGTTTTGGCATTATGATGTTGTAATCGACCCGTTCTCACTCCAGAGTTGCCACATGGACGCATGGTCAAGAGCAATAGTTGTCAGTTTGTGACGCACTGGGAATCCCTTTTCCATCATAGTTCGACGTATTGGGGGAAGCCCTGCAGTGTCAGTTTTTGACTGTAAAGGCAGGTAAACTATATTTAACAGAAAACACAGAGTAAGGAGGCAGATGAGGGCCAGAACCCCGACTTTGGGCCAGGAGACTGGGGTGTGTGTGTCCCATGTGAAATAAGAAATTAACATTAGATATTTTTATTTAGACAAGTTATAACATCAGTGACGTGAGTTAAAAAGAGGTGGTGATGGCATAATGTATAAGACACATGACTCTGGTGTGAGAGACCCAGGTTCGATCCCCCACTGTGACCCATCCACCGATGTGACCCTGAGCAAGACACTTAACCCCTAGTTGCTCCAGAGGTGTGCGACCTCTGACATATATAGCAATTGTAAGTCACTTTGGATAAATGTAATGTTACCTGACATACATATTTAAACCCAACCCATGATCTTTTCCTAACCTTAACCAACTACTTTTGTTGCCTAAACCCAACCAAGTAGTTTCTGTGCCTAAACCTAAACAAACTGCGACATTTGACGACTTTAATAACGCGTTTCAAATGGTGATGTTTTGAAACACTAGCGTTTAATTTTGAAAGTCTAACTGGACATTTCATTATTTCATTATTTTTTATGCCAAAGTTGCATGTTTGTTGTTGCTAAGCGTTAATAACTTGACGCGAGCTTACGCCAATAATGACTAAAGGCCAGCGCAATATGTGACGGAGTGAGAAGGTGTTGTTGTAATGGTACAGACGACACACCATGTAATGTCTGTCTTTAAATCTTTATATTAAATAATAATTCTCTGGTCTAAATCTTGTTAGCTGGAGCCATATTATGCACAAAAACACAGACTGATCCCTGCGTCCTTCCTCTTTGGGTTTGTGCTATTGATCCAGATATGTTTCCTCCCTGCCATTCTTTCAAAATAAAAGCAGACAGTGGAGCAGCTACACTGCCCTGAGAGAAATGAGCTTTGAATTGATTTAGGATGAAAACATTTAAAGTGATTCACTGTCCCAGTCCTGACTCCTTAATGATGGAGGAAAGGAAGACGCACAAATGTGGAAAGAAAGAGGGAGTAAAAAGGTGACGGAGAGGAAGGTAGGTCCCATGGAAGATGTGGGAGGTGTAACAACATTACCGGTATGGTGGCCCGGGAGGTCCACAACAGCAGGGCTATCATTAAGGCATAATTAGCTCCTGGCTCTGCGGCGGCGGCGGCGGGGGGACATTTGCGTTGTTTGTCAATCGGTAACCATATTATCTCGCCGCCTGCCACTGCGCTCCAGCAACATCATTACAGCCGGCACTCAATCAACAATTAGCCTGCAGCTCAAACAACTTTCAGCTGGAGTTTTTCGTCGCTTTCACACGGGGAGTATGTTCCTTCTGCCAAATTACAATAATTATGATTCATTTATAGCTGTGATTGACAGCTGAGCAAGGTCTCGCAAAGTCTCTCCCACCTCATCGCATGTAACGTGCTGAACATGGCAGGTGAAGGTGATATTTAACATGCATTGCTGCCTCCTGACAGTTCGGAAAGTTTCTGCTCCCTCTATTTGATGATTAGACAAGAGTGGGCCCTTTCTCCCATTTGGTGCTGTTAATGGCATATTAATTTGCTGTATTGAATGTGGCAGGCATCGGAGGGGAACACATGCTAACTTGGCACAGCCTTTCAGTTCACTTCGTCTTTATTTAGCCCTAATGGGAAATCAGTGAAAGGTATTTAAAAAAAGCTCATGTAAAATCACTTCGGCATGTAGTCGGTACACACACAAAAAGAGACGTTTTTACATTTACATTTCAGGCGTTTAGCTGACACTCTGCAGAGACACTCACAATGAGGGAGCAAGTCATAAAAGCTTCAGTTGCTCGATCGCCAACATTACACTGAGGACATTTCCATTTTACATTTGACTTGGTGCTCTTCTCCGCAGTGACTAAGAGCCGTAAATCACAGAAAAGTACACTCAATCGACTGTCAAATTCTCTTTCTAGCAATTTTTGTCCTCTGTGCTAAACCCCAACCACCTGCTACGCAACAAACTATAAAAAGTATTTCACAAATTTGAGGTAATGGCAGGTCAAAATTCAGATTTTTATGACGTCTTTTCTCGACTGTTACTCATATAATATTTAGCACTTTGTAAAAGGTGCTACCCAGTAAATTATTTCTGCCCTTGATCCTTAATTTAAGATGGATTATGAGACAATGGGCTCCTGAACACACCTTAAGTCACCACCCCAGTCCTGCCGCCAGAGAAAACTTCTTGTGGATTTGTTCCATTAAAATGTTCAGAGAGGACGCTGCTTTTCAAAGTGTGAGGGGTTTTTTGCACGCAGTGTAACTGGAATTTAATCCCTGTGAGCTGTAGAGGCCACCACACACCACCTGTGTGACTCTTGGGATTCCTGTATAATAATATAATGACGCATCTCTTTTTATTTCTATCATGTGCTGTTACTGCAAGTGTGACTATAATGTGACGCCTCCTTTTTCCTTAACCTGCTCACGTTGTTCAGTTTGTTCATCATGTGCACCATCCTGACCAACTGCTGCTTCATGGCCATGTCCGAGCCGGCGTACTGGGCCAAATACCTGGAGTAAGTACACCTGTCTGTCTCTCTGTCTGTCCGTCTGTCTTTGGCCAGTTGTATCCCTCAGTCAAAGCTCAATCACCTTCGGGAGGGGACTCCCACGCACCGTCTAACTGCAGTTGAATGTAGTGCTGCCAGGAGATGCCAGTACACTGAGGTCTGATGGTGCGAAGGCATCCAGGCCATAGAAAGGAACTTATGACGCAGGGTGGAGGGAGACCAGTTCAGAGGGAGAAATTTGGCTGATCATTCTGCGCAAACCGTGGTGATCAAAGTGCAAAGCTTATTTTTAGACTAATGTCATTTTGACTCAGGAGACAGAGGTTGAAAGTCAGAAGTGGTTTTAAGGTAAATAACATTTTGTAGGTGACTTGACTTAAATAATGTACTTATTTAAGCCCAAGCCTCTATTTCCTAAACCTAACCAAGTGGTTTTGTTCCACACTACTCACCACGTGTTAAATGTCACTTACATAATGTAATTTGCAAACGCTTGTACGTTTCGGTGAACGTTCATATATGTCGTTGTACTTTTCTTTGAAGGCCATATGAGTAGTTTTGGAAAACGGTCGTACACGACCTATTTTGTCGTTTAGGCATGAGGACATGTTGTTGCAGAAAATTGTTCCCTGTGAAAATTAGGATTATCTTAAAATGTTGTTTAAAAACTTTGCCAGTTAAACTATTTGCATACCTTCATACCACAAAGGGTACTGGTGAAAATGTGTATTTTTGAAGTGTTTCAGCACTGGCTTCCAGCTGCGGCTGCTGACGTGACTGCCTCCTTCCTGTCTGTCTGTCTTTGTACGCTTGAGTTGACACCCTGTTGGGTCAAACTTGTTTCTGGGGACAAAATAAATAAGTGAAGGATGTTTGGCTGCAAGTTGAGGCTCTGCTGATTCTATGAATAATAATCCTGCTTTTCTCTCTCTGCTCTTTTCTTTCTTCATCTCTCCTCCATTCTCCCCTCTTTCCCATCCTCCTTTCCGCCTCCTCCTCCCGGCCTCTCTGTCCGTCCTTAACATTTCTCTCCTAACATTTTTCTTTGTTCCCTCCCCTCTCTGCCTGTCTCTTCTTTTTCCCTCTCTTCCCTTCGTTTCTGTCTCCTTCCTCCTTTACTTCCATTTATCTACCCTTAATTCGTTGTTCCTCTTCCTTCTCCATTGTTGACCTTTTTCTTTTTACTCCTCTTTCTCTTAATACCCTCGCTTTCTCTCTTCGTTCCCCCTACTCTCTCAGGTATACCTTCACAGGTATCTATACATTCGAGTCTCTCATAAAGATCTTGGCGAGGGGTTTCTGTGTGGGACCCTTCACCTTCCTGAGGGACCCCTGGAACTGGCTCGACTTTAGCGTCATTGTCATGGCGTGAGTCAAACACACGCACACACAATATTCACACATTATAATGCTTCTCCCAGTGCTTCACAAGTATGTTAGCAGCTTCACTGATACCTGTATGGACTACAAGGTTAAAGCTTCTCATTAACTTCACTGAGACCTATTTGTAGTTTCAGATGTCATTAATCAAAAGACAATATGAAAGAAAAACAAATAAATACTGAAAATAGAAAGCAAAACCATATGAATGTTAAAAAGTAACAACAAAGGCTGGGTTGGAGAGAGGTAATAAATTGTAAGTAGAAAATGTTGCAGGTTAATAGATGACATATGAAATTTAGGTGATACAGATATTTAAAAAGTGAATCAGGTTTCCACGAATTCGACGAAAGGCCTCAAAATCATGTGAAACAGAGCAGAAGCTTTATTTGGTGTCATGCTACAGTACAATCAATACTTCCTGTACATATTTCAAATTAAAAGCCCACCAGAAAAGGGGAGTGATTATGTAATTTCAGCTGCTGGAAGGCTTTTAATGTGAAAGATCTGTGCAGGAAAAGATTTGCAAAGTAGAACTTGGTGGAATTAATCAGCGTGTGAGTTCAAAACAGAAAGTCAGCAGGGTGGTAAGTCTGACATGACTCTGTTGTACTGGCGGGATTACGGCTATGGAATTAAAAATAAACACTTATTCAAGCCTGTCTCTGCAGCTGAGGTACATATACTTGAAAATGAATGGTTTTAAGTCAGTTTGAGCAGCTAAGCAGACATGCATTTGTTAAACTCAGACACATTTGCAAAGTAAGGAGAAACTCGGCTCTCTAACTACAGAACTTTGTCTCATTGTGCTGTCAGTCCGAATGATTGGGCTGAAAAAAGAAAGAAAAAACAAACTTCAGGCTGCAGCATCATATATCATTAATATACTTAATAAGAAGAAGTATGGGCAGATAAAAATAAATCTGGGCAGTGATGCAAGTACATGTCGGAAAGTCACTCTGTATTTAACTCAAGTACTTCAATTTCAATCTACACTCCACTATAGTTCAGAACAACATATTGTACTTTTTACTCCACTAATTGCATTATATAGATCACTGAATTAACCCACCCAGTATAACAACTAGTAAAAATGACCAATGTTAAAATATGTAATTATTGTTATAGAGCACTTATCAAAACACACAGAGAGAAAGGTGGAGTGAAATACCTCAGTGAATGATAAATTACACGGGGGAGAAAGAAAGATAATGAAATAAGCAGGCGGCTCAGATATAATCCAGATAGGTTTTCTGATAAAAGTTCTCTTTAGAGGAGACTTAAAAAGAAGACACTGACTCAGACAGCCTATTTTCCTCAAGAAGGTTGTTCCAGAGCCTCGGGGCCCTGGCAGCAAAAGCTCTGTCCCCTTTAGTTTTCAGCCTGGACTCAGGCTGAATCAAACAAACAGGGATCCAATGTAAAGAGGCTACAAAGTATGTGCCAGTAAAATAATCAAATATTTATGAATATTATATAATAATGTGATTAAAGGTCTAAACAAGAACATTTAGCTGATTCTGTACTTTTCAGTAATTTAAATGCAGAACTTTATATTTATATTGTTGTATTGGGACTTTTACTAAATACTGTGTTATCTGGTATCTTCACTGTAATAATTTAGGATAAGTTTAATTTCCCTCAAAAAAGCAGGAGCTGTTTCTTATATTTTGGAGATTCACTGTTAAAGTCATGTTTGTTTGCTCTACCTGCTGAATTAAATGCCTTGAATTTAATCCCATCACACTGCAGTTTGGGTGGGGGGTGATTCCTATCCAAAATAACTTTAATGATCACACTCCTGCTCTGATAAAGTGATTATCCTCATAGTAACAGTAATTTGTGTTTCTTAGGGCAGAAACATGACCGCAACTGGAATATTAACCTTTCATTTTGAGTAAAAATAGTGAGTATTTAACATGTTAAAAAGTGTAAATATACCAGAATGGTCCTTTAATGACTCATTGTGGTGCAACATGCTGCTCTCCTACTTGGATTTTGCGATTATTAACATCACTTGTTTCAAAATTCTGGGTTTCCTAAAACGGCCTTGCATGAGGTCAATAAATATACTACAGTAAACTCTGTACTTGTACCAGTGTTTTTATAGAAAAAGGTTAAAGTGGTTTCCTCATTGGCTCCCATGCATTTTCCAAATTACAGGTTTGAAAGTCCCAAAGGCTCTGTAAACTCACTCCGCACATAAACGACTGTCAAACCGTCAAACCATTTTCTTTTGACTCAGATAACAACGCACAGAAACTGCAGCCTCTTTTTCTTCTGATGACGCCCACTCTGCACACAGCAGACCGGCGTTTTGTCTCAGAAAGGAAAAGAGCGTGACCTGTCCACTTCAGTAATTGACTGACTGATGGAAAATCACTGCGGTTTGGTTTGGTTAGCGATCAGGTGGCGATCAATCAGAGAGCTGGGGAGCAGGAGGAGGGAGGCGGGAAGCGTGCGGCGAGAGACGCCGCCAGGGAAGATAAACGTTCAGAATGAACCGATTGGATCAATAGTTGACCCCGAGGCTCGACTCTGAGGTTAGCTTGTGGTGTAATGAAGCGCTGTCACCTCCACTGCAGCCGCCCGGTAAATTGAAGTGTCTTGATGAAGGTGCCCTTAAATGGTCGGACGACCTGCCGCCAAATACCTCGGAGGGAGAAATGGCTTGACTTAAAGGACAAATTCACCATTAAAACAGTTATCTGCTGGTAATGTACTTTACATGCTGTCTGCATTCAGTAGGTCAGCGTCTGTCTCCTCTCTTTGTGGATAACTGGCCAAACAAAGACGCAGACACATTTCGTCCAGATATTTTCAGCACCTTCACGGAAACACCAGAGAGAAACGATCGCATGTGGTGTATGCAACGAAAACACTGAGTTAAGAGTTAGGGAAAGACGACGGCCAGTGTTTTTTGATAATAATGGTGACCACCATCTTTCCCTGACCTTAATATGGCATCCTGGTATAATGTTATCAGAGAGAAAATCAAGAAATGTCAACCAGAGAACCAAAATCGCCGGCACCCCTCAAACCCAACCTTCAGACCTTCACAGTAAAAAGAGTCCTTACGGCCAATTCAAAGCACCACTGACCAAAAAGAGAACTCACAAAAACGATTTTATTCCCACTGCAATATCTATTTTTAAACAAGAGCAAATAGACTTTGTTTTGGACACCTTCTTTTATTTAATAATGGAATTGTTTGTGTTTTATTATAATTTTAAGTGAGTCTTTCATTTCATCATTATGTGGCAGACAAAAGAGTTTTTTGAGTCTTGAATCCTAAATGTTATTCAGAACAGGACCAGTTAGTAAGACGTGTCATCCGACCGTGTTGGAAATCCAAAATGTTTATCATTGTTAGGAACGGCCACAGTTAAAGGCGGAGTGAAAAGAGGCACATTTTTAGAGTCTCCTGGAAGACATCGATTATGTTTGACTCCATTGTTCATGAAAAGGGACAGAAATGATAAAAAAGAAAGTTAGAGAGAGAAGAGAGATCTTCCTGCAAAATGAGTACCAGCTTCTACTGACTTGGCTTTAGGTGAGGTTTATGTTGATCTTGCACTTTTATACATTCACACACACATTCGCTTCTGATTTTGGTTTTTAAACACAACTTTTATTAACTAACTTCCCTTAAAGAGAATTCACGAGGTTAAAGATTTCATGTATTATCTGCCATAAAAAAATGTAATGATGATGGTGCAGATTTCCTAAGATTATTAAATTAATGTCCACAGAACATATGTGATGTTAATGAGATACATCTATCAAATTTAAGAGGCCTGCAGTGAGTCTGTGGCGACAATACAGACAAATGAATGAAGCTGTTCATTTGAGGGACTAAATTAAGTAAATGGAGGGTTTGATTTAGTAGCCCACAAGCACCAATTATCCACTCATTTGAGAGTTTTAATTACTAAATTGAGAGAAGGAAATACATATATTTAGCATGCAAGTGACTAATTTATCAAAATGTACTCCTTCTTGTGGAGTTTGCTCTAAATCTTTATAAACACAATGTCAACATTTTCTTGAACATGTTAAATCTACACAAATAAAGGCTACAGGTTCACCTCAAAACTGACTTTAATAAACTCTGTCATGTTCAAAAATATCAGGATTCAGTCACAACTTAATGGCTCCATTTAAAAAAAGTGAGCAGGACTCCATTTAAAGGCTCCACTATCTAGAATTGCACATCCCTCTTCCAGTGACTGTGAAAAGGAATTCTGGGAAATTGAGTACAAAGAAAATGATCACACAGTTTTCTTTTAAAATACTTTAAATACCCCACCGGCTCCTTCAACCTGACGTCCGTTTGTCTGTCGTTTGGTGACAAAGTGTTGATCACTCCTTTGGCCTCACAGTGACACACACACACACACACACACACACACACACACACACACACACACCAGTCAGTAGGCGTGTGTCCTTGAACGTCCTGTAGTCAGATGGATCTTTAGCAGGACAGGAACATATAAGTTACCCCACCACACACACACACACACACACATACACACACACACACATACACACAGAGGATGGAGAACATGTGAATGTGTGGTCATATACGCAAAAACACATGCACTATCAATACTATGATAGTTCATGTATGGACACATCTGCAAACACATATACACACACACACACTCCGCCCCTGACACATCACCCCTCTGTTGCCCGAGCTTTATTAAACCCGGAGTGATGGTTGGTAAATAGACACACCCCTCCTGCCACACAACACACACACACACACACACACACACACACTAAAGGTCTGATTGATGCTCTCCTCCCATCCCATTGAGTCAGGATTCCCATGGTAACAAAGTCCATCACCCTCCCATGCACACACACACACACACTCGGCCCACCCCTGTGTTACTGATATTGCTGGTGTAATGACATGTTAATGGCTGCCATCACCAGACCAGCAGCTGCAGACTCGTCAGCCATTTTCACAGCATTAAAGGTGCAACATTTTATATCTTCTTTGCTTAATAAAATCACCAATAAATCTTCTCTTGGTTAATTAAAAAATATTACCGTAAAGGCATGAAACTCTAATGAAGCAGAACATAGACTGTCATCAACTCTTACTCTTGCATTTTCCTCACAGTGCTGTCAGATTAAATGCAAAGCAAATATTTATTGCTGGCATGGTTGCGTATAGTCGAGTAGAAGCCAGTTCCCCAGTTTAAGTTCAATTCATGGACATTTGGATATAAGAAAATCAGAATGAGACTGAAAGGAAGTAACATAACACTCATGATCAATTCATATGTTGCAGCTAGCCTCAGCTGTGCAGTTGGTACACTGACTGTTTCCAGCAAACGAAGACAGTCCAGCAATTTAATATGTGTGAATAATGCATCTTCCAGCCTGTTCTCATTCCCAGAGGGTCAAATACCTACGCTTTGTCACGTCTTTCAGAGTCTGGTACCAACTCACATGGCACCTTTAGCACCACTGATCAACGTTAAAAGCAGGCTACTATTATAAATAACAGAAAAGTCTGAGTAAGGGTTGAGGGGGACGAGTGGGACAAATACGTGACTTTTACCCCAGGGGATGGATCTTGGCTGTGAAAGAAAACATCAACATTAATTCCTTTTGGTGAAGTTACGTAAGTAGCGTTACGTAATTTAAGTCATGTAAGTTTTAGTGCCTAAATCTAACCGAATTGCAGCGTTTCACATCGTTATCCCCTAGTTTTATTTTGAAAGTCTAACCAAATGTTGCATATTTATTCTTAATAACTTGACCAACGGGTCCCACAAGTACAAAAACAACACTAAAGCATACCCAGAGCATAATTTAGACAACTGACCCAAATAAGTTTACTCCCACGTACAACACCACAGAGGATATCTGGGAAATGAAAATCACACATTTAGATGATGCATTTAGATTTTCCTTTTCCATTTGTTTTTCATTTTGTTTGGAGGACTAGCAGCTGGGAAAAAATTCAGTGTATCTTTGTCAAAAGGGCAAAAATTTGAGTTTGAATTAATTGGATTATTTATAAGTTAAAGTTTTTTGCCAGCCACACATATTATCTTTTAACCTATTCAAAACATGCACCAGTGCAAAGCCTCATGTAGAAAGGTGTTTTTATCTTATATTGGTGGGAAGGCAAAGGTGGGGAAACTAATAACCAACCACATTACCTTTTTTTCAGGATAAAATTAATCAGTGACTTCATTTAAAGCCACGTAACAAAAAGACAAAAAGGTTTGTAACCAACTGACCCATTAAAACATGGATAACATACAGTATTAATATGTAACACGCTATGGACATATTACCGCCAGGGCAGAAGCGATCCTTTGGCCTCTCCGGTGTAAAGTGTCTCTGCCGTCACTGGTTCTATCTACTGGTCATCTCAACCTGCATCTAAACGGCCTGTTCTGGCTGCTGCACCCTCCACTGTAATTCAATCAGCCTGCCAGTCAACGGCGGTGAAATATGAGCCGTAATGGAGGGCCGTTAGCAGCTTGGGATCAGATGACTCAATCTAACCGGGGGCCCAAAATGGCCGCCGTCGTTTGGCACCCTTTCTGCTTCACCTGATTCAATCGAAAGGGGAGAGAAATGGGACCCTCACAGCAAGCTATTCATAAACCATTGATGGAAATTATTACTTTTTGTTATGGGTTTCTTTTTGGTTTCAACAATTTTGAATTGAACAGATTTTCCAATTAACATAGAAGGTGCCTGAACAGGGTTATCTTAAATAAAATAATCTGTACTATTGTACATGTGCAGTTCAGCATTTTCGTGTTCATTTATGTACACAGAAACATGCACATTTGTGAGGAGCATACCTTTAAGTCATTTTGAAGTAATGAAATGCAGTGATATTACCTCACAGTTGGATCTTAAATTTACAGCTTTTATTTGTTTTCCGTTGTTCTCCTGTGCCCTTTTTGCAATATAACCAATTTCCTTAATTATCACCAAAGACTGTCAATGGCAAGGTCATTGTATTTGTGGAGGATTTCCAGCTGTTATGGTAAATTAATTAATTATCATCTTAAAATATACAGTCAGGACATGACAACAGGCTTGGTGTTACCTCTGATGGTACTGTCTTTAACAACCCTGCAAGGTCAGTGATGTGATCCAGCCAGCAATCACAATTCCTCAAAACTGCTTCTAGCAAAACAAATTAAAAGTACATAACATAATTTTTGGGAAACAGGGTTGCCCGTAGCCCCAATGATTTGTACCGAAGCAATTTAGAAAGCCAGGAATGGGGAAATCTCAATTTATAATCTCAAATTATCAAAGAAGTATTTGTGGCCTTCTTGTGCTGCAATTTCTTCTTATCTGTTGACAACACTTTTGCCCCCATTCATCATGAGCTGAACTCAAAGATCCAAGACTTTCTCTGTGTACACAAAAGGCCTATTTCTCTCAAATATTGTTTACAAATCTGTCAAAATCTGTGTTAGTGAGCACTTCTCCTTTGCCGAGATAATCCATCCACCTCACAGGTGTGGCATATCAAGATGCTGATCAGACAGCATGGGGATTGCACAGGTGAGCCTTAGGCTGGCCACAATAAAAGGCCACTCCAAAATGTGCAGTTTCACTGTATTGGGGGCGGGGGGTTCGGAGACCAGTCAGTATCTGGTGTGACCGCCATTTGCCTCACACAGTGCAACATATCTCATGTTGAGAATGTTGGTTCAATCCTCCTCAATGGCTGTGCGAAGTTGCAGTCAGGTCGAGACCCTAATGAGGACGACAAGCATGCAGATGAGCTTCTCTGAAAAGTTTCCTGACAGTTTGTGCATAAATTCTTTGGTTATGCAAATCAATTGTTGCAGCAGTTGTCCGGGTCTCAGACAATCTTGGAGGTGAAGATGCTGGATGTGGAGGTTCTGGGCTGGTGTGGTTGTACTGCCAAATTCTCTGAAACACCTTTGGAGACGCCTTATGGTAGAGAAATGAACATTCAGTTCACGGGCTAAAGCTCTGGTGGACATTCCTGCAGTCAGTAATTGCACGCTTGCGACATCTGTGGCATTGTGCTGCGTGATGGAACTGCACATTTTGGAGTGGCCTTTTATTGTGGCCAGCCTAAGGCCTTTTATTGTGGACAGCCTAAGGCACACCTGTGCAATACCCATGCTGTCTGATCAGTATTTTGATATGCCACATGGTGGATGGATTATCTTGTCAAAGGAGAAGTGGTCACTAACAAAGATTTTGACAGATTTGTGAACAATCGCAACAAGTGTTGCATTCATAATTTTGTTCAGTGTATATATGCAAATATTTATCATCGCAATATTAACTTCCAACATAGGGTTTCAGATATTATATCATCATGTTAATTTCCAGATCTGTAAAAATGCATTACCTCATTGTATTAGCAGCCAATGTCACCCCCAAATTAGCTGCCAGCTATCTGTTGGTGATTTAAAACTGAAAACAGTTCACAGCAAGTTTTGGTGCACTGTTGGTGCTCTAACAAATCAGGGTTGTACTTTGAAATCATCACCACAGTATTTTCAGACTTTGCTGTTTTTCTTCTTTTGTTGTATGTTGACAACCACCACACTGCACCCTACAGGCTGTTAACAGAGTTTATCAAAGTAGGGAACCTGCAGGCGCTGAGAACCTTTAGAGTGCTGAGAGCCCTGAAAACTATCTCAGTCATCCCAGGTAAGGCCTCACCAGCACCAGGGGGCGACAAGGGACAGAAAAAAACAAACACTCGTCATCGTAACGTCGTCATGAACGTCCTCTCTTGTTCGTCCCATGTCTGCCGTGTCTTGCAGCACCAGCCCCCAGCCTACTTCCCAATCTCTGCCCTATCAGGGGTCAGCGGTGTAATCACCTGATCTGAACTGACGACACAGTGAAGAAGGAAAAGTCAGATATGTAAAAGCTGAACACATGACCGTTAACTGGAGATTTTAAACACTTTCAAAATGCCTTTGTGGCTCTTATATAACATAAACGTGTAACATACATTTGCTAATTAGCAATTTCAGGCAAAATGGATAATAAGCAAACTATAGTTATTGTTAATACTGGCATATTAATATATATTTTTCAGAGCACTTGGAAAAACCTTCAAAGCTATGATAAGTTGACTTAAATTACTTTGTAGGATTATGCTCAAAAGCAAAATAAATGTTTCTTAATCAATAGCCTACAGTTAATTTTGGCTACTAAGACATACTAGTTTGTGAATATTTAGTGCAATGACACTAAATCCAACATTACAGGAATTTTGTTTAATATGTATTCTATACCGTATAAACAAAAATAAAACTTTTCTTATGCTATCTATCCACATTGACTGGAGCTGTAGGCTAATTGCCAAAAACAGGCTAACTGGATGATTAGCTCACAAGATGTAAACATGTGTATATATACATATAGATTGTTGAGAAATAAATTTAACATTACTGTATTTGCTAACCATAGAGGTTGTGGAGGTATGCAAGTAATTAACATGAACATGAATAGCGAGTGTTCCGTAGCATGAAGCTAAATGCTAATGTTAGCTAATAAAGAAAACAGTTACTTTTGAATTAGCATAAAGCATGCTAACTGCTTGATTTGCAAAAACACGGCAGTCACATTTAACTTTCCTTTTGTTTGTTTTTTTCTCTTTTTTCCAGTTATCGCCAATGCTCTGAATCTGGACTAGCAGTATATTTTAGCAATTGATTGCTTAAAAATGGGCATGCTGGTATAATTTGCTCTAAAGCTAAAAGTGTTACTGTATTAATTGATTTGTTAATTTACAGAAAACTAATCAACAATTTATTTTTTTTAAGCATAAATGCCAAAACTTTACTGGCTTGCGATTCTCAGTCTTAGTCTTCACCCACAGCAAACATAATGTCTTTAGGTTTTGGAGCAAACTAAACTTATCAATAGACATCAACTCGAGCACGGTGAACTTGTGTTGGCATTTTTCACTATTTTACGAGATTGGACCAAAGTATAAATGGATTAATCGAGATTTCTACCCTGGTCCTGGGAGAAAATACATTTGATTTGTCTGTATTTTACAGCTGATCTTGAACCTGACAGCATAATTTAGCAGCGTAGTTAATAACCAAAATAAACGTTAATGCAGCTCTAACTTTTAAACTCAAAAATATATTTATGAGTTGACACTTATCATAACAACATCATATTAGCAATTATTAGCTCTTCTTCAGAACCTGAAGATCTGAAACAGTGTTGAGTTTGTCTCCAGTTTGTTTCCATGTGAACAGCTTTGACCATCTGATTTCCCATTCTTAATAGTCGGTTTTTCCCAGGCGTGAACCTCCACTGTTGCCGTCCCACCTGGCCTGTCTCTACTGTATCTCTCTGTCTCTCTCCCTATCTCCATTTTTACTATCCCTCTGTGTCGGCTCGTTGTTGCTCAGTGTGGTCATACCCTTCTGTGTGTGTCTGTTCTTGTGCTTCTGTCTCCCGGCTTGTTGCAGATATGTGACTGAGTTTGTGGACCTGGGTAATGTGTCAGCCTTAAGGACGTTCAGGGTGCTGCGAGAGCTCAAAACCATCTCTGTCATCCCAGGTGAGGAAGCGAACGCAGGGGAGGGAATATCAAACACAATCCTCCCGGCCGGACTCTGCTGGAAGTGGCTGCGTTTGAAATCTCATTCTGCATACTACCTTCTGAAACTAACTAAATCTTATTTTAAAAAACTTTGATAAAGTAAACACATGTAGGTAGTATGCAGAAAGAAGCAATAAAGTCTCCTTGATAATTCATTGTGAGTGGACAGCAGACAGCAAACAGCAACAAACCAAGAGGGAAGCAACGATCCACAAGTGATCCTTAATGAAAGGCATTGCAGCTAAATTCACAAGTGTGTATGTTAACCATTTGTACTTGAAAATATGGGCCTGTTTTACCATTAAGACCATTAAAGTTGATAAATTATTACAATATGAAAGTTTCAGTAGAAGATTGTGACTCCTGAAATTTTATGTTAAGTGGTCAGCTAGATCGTTTCTACAGAGAGGAGTTGCCACTCTTGTTGGACTGCAAAGACCAACCTGGTCTCATATACACTTTCAAATTGCATGCAGCGCACATGCCAAAGTCCAGTTTTGTGTGCAGGTGATACAACAATGTTTTGGTTTTTTTACGGAAAGCACACATAATAATACATGAATCAGTCTTCCTCTGATATGCTGTTCGGTATGTTGATGTTGTATAGATGTCGGCATAGATGGTGGAAACAAAGTTCCTGAATAGGACATTAAAGAATCTAATTTAATGTACTAATGGTCAAGAGCTGTTGGCATCAGTTTGTAACGCAGTGGGGAGCCCCTTAGCATCATAGTCCAACACACAGGGAGAAACCCTGTGGCGTCATTTATGAACATTAAAGTTAGGTGTAGGGCATTTAACAGAAAAGTCCAAGTAAGGAGGTGGTTGGGGTGGACGAGTGGGCCAGAAAACAGACTTCATCCAGGAGACTGGTGTCACACAAAAAATTTGCATTGAATGTTTTTATTAAAGTTGCGCATAACTATGATCTTTTCGTAAACCAAATTGCGATGTTTCACAATTACCACTAGTTTTATGTTAAAAGCCTAACTGTAAGTTGCACATTTATTGTTGCTAACTTCGCCCCGCACGTCCAAAAACAATGCTGAAGAAGTCCCCAGGGCGTGAAAAAGCGGCGCCAAGAGGCCTTGACCAAGCGTCTATATGTGATGAGTTGGGAGTGAGAAATGCTAATACGTCCCATTAACTTCTGTGGAGAGCAGATGTGTCAAAATACCAAGTATCTTGAAAAATCATAACGTCACCAGCGAGGCTTAGATTTAGGAAAACAGTAAGTGAAATATGTTGCATAACCTTGATTATTGTTTTCACTCCGAACATGAACATCTGTCTCCTGTGTGAAAGTTAGAATTTATTTTTTTGACATTTGCATGTACAATGGACACGCCGTCTCTGCACATTTAAAGTACTGCCTGGTTTTGGCGTATCACTTGTACAGAAGACTGGACTTTGGCGTATTCCCTGCATTATATTTCTAAAAGTCTAAAAAGTTGTTTGTATGCAGATTAATGACAGCGGGCTGGCAAAAACACACTCACTCATTATCATAGGGTGGTCTTACAGAGGGGTGCTTCTTTCTCTTAACAAACAATCTTGGCCAAGTACAAACACCCACTTACAGACGACAGCCAAGTTTAATCCTGCCCTTTTATCAAGTTACTTTCAGAATGAATGCTAATTAGCTACAGCTGAGATAATCTGCCGCTGGTGATGTTTGTCACTTGAACCTATGACAGTATCTGTGCTGGCTACAACTAGGAACCTTACTAATGAGTAATTATTATTAATTATTACATTGCAAACAAAGAGGAGACAAAAAGTTGGAGAACATGGTCCAAAATGGCTCCCAATCCTACTTATCTGTTTATTTGCCCCTGTATTACAAGAGCTATTGATCAATTTGAAAAGGATTCAGTCCTGTGGTTTAAATACACATTTGTATCTTAGATTTTAACTTTTAAAGACCAATACTTTGTGCACAGTGAGTCAAATATCACACTTCAAAAAGTAGAACTAAATCTGTTGCTGGCTAGTCTCTGTATGTTTCCACTGTGCATGTTAGCATGCAGAGCTTTAAAACGTGATTACATCACAGTCGTGCCATGGTAGTGGCCTTGTTATAACAATGTCTAACACATGTTATAACTACACCACAGTAGAAGCAACGTGTCAAAAGCATGCCACAACTGCAGCCTAAATCACACTAGTCATTCATTAGCTTACAGACACTTCCATGCTAACAACAGCAATGTTGATCGACTGCATTTTGGATGCAAACTGAAATCGTTTAGTGTCTGTTTCTAATGAATTAACTAAAACGAAAAAGTGCTTTCAAGAGATCAAAAAAAGTATGGACAAGAAACTGGAGGTTTCTTGGATTTGGTTCGATTGGCAGAGGCCAGTCAGCTTGTCTACGCCCTTTGTGTTCTGAGCGTGTTTTGTTCCTGCTGTTTTAACCATATGTTCATGTTCGTGTGTCTGTGTGTGTGTGTTATGTTTTTATCTGGATGTTAATGGGGAGTTTGTGGACTGATTTGCTTCATTTTGTTGGTGATGATGATGATGGTGACTTTTTTCACAGTGGCAACATTAAAAAAAAAGCTGCTCTCAGATGAAAACCTTCAATTTCTAAGAAATTTGACAAATTCACTTTTACAATGTACCGTGAAGGTTTTGTTTACCTTGACGAGTCGCCTATCCACAAGAAGAGATTTTCACCTAACAGCAGAGTTTTGTTATTTATTTATTATTATTAAGTAACTACGGTACATAAAGATGGCTGCCCTTAAGTTTGACTCAAAGGGCATTGACAAGACATTCCTGTAAAACAAAAAACCGAAGCAATACTGCTGTGTTTAAGCTTTTTCAAACTTCTGTGTCTCCGTTTGGATTTGGATTTAATTATTTTGGATTTTGCATATTTGGAAGAGGCTAGAAGATTTGATGGATTGGATTTAACTTAAGGTGGATGCCATCTTTAGGTCCCTGCTCCGTCAACACATGTGACCCCTTATAACTATTACAGCTATTTTTTTTTCATTCAATTTTAAAATAGAATATTTTATTTAGTCTGAGAATGATTTTTAACTAGCTCATTCTGTAATCGGCCTAAATGAGGGTTCATGGCCACAGTGACATCTCCCTAAATATTTATCCCGTCTGCGTCCTTGCATCCCCGGCGGTCTGGCAGGCCTGAAGACCATCGTTGGCGCTCTGATCCAGTCAGTGAAGAAGCTTGCTGACGTGATGATCCTCACCGTCTTCTGTCTGAGCGTCTTTGCACTCATCGGACTGCAGCTCTTCATGGGAAACCTGCGGCAAAAATGTGTCCGCAGCTCGGAGCACTGCGTCAACGGCAGCCTGCCGGCCAACACCTCCTTTTTCTGCAACAACAAGACCTGGGCCTCCCTGAAGGACTTCGTCAACGATGAAGGTGAGAGTCAAACTTTAAACTGTTACTGACATTGGAATCGCTTTTGGTACTTTTTAAAGCCTGGATCGACATAATTTTGACATTTTTATAGATTTGATTAGGATTTGTTCAGGTGTTACATTTAAGATGAACAGCTCAGTCTTGCTTTGTTGAAATCAGAGCTACATTTAAGTTGAAGATAGAGGGTGGATTGCTGACATCATAAATAAATAATTAACCCCCACGTTCCCACCCTCAGTGACTTGGTTGACATTGTTGTTCTAACCCACACCTTTGGTCGGCCTCCCAGCTCAAACTTCATATTTCAATCAAAACTTGTTGACCAGGCTTTGGTGCCTCAAATACAGAACTCAGGGCGAAAGTTACTTAAACATGGTTATGATGGATATCTGTTGTGATAGAGTAAAGATTTCTAAGAATGTTGTTGTAGATCTCTTCATGGATCCACTCCGGGTTTCTTTTGGATTATGTCTTACATCTAAAAACTCGGATTAATGTGTGCACATCACGGCTGTTTTGGATCATGTATGCCAATGTGTTGTAGATCTGATGATATGAGAGGTGGATGGATGGAGTTCTGCAACACAAACATGCTCCCTTCTACTTTAAAATTGTTCCTGGATCTCAGATAAATCTGAGAGTTTTCCAAACTCAAAAGTACAGTAGCTTTAAATGTCATGTCACATTTAAGGTTTTTCTAGCGGCTCAGGTTTGGACTCAAGATATGCTGATGACAGAAAAGTCAACTTGTCGGTCTTTATCCATTATTCTTGTCATCAGTCATTCTGATATGCGCAACAGAAAATGGAAGCGAACATATTGCTAATCGCTCGCTCAGGAAACAACTAATCCATGTTAGTGATCTGATTTGATCTGGTCTACTATATGAGTGATAAGAGTAAACTTCGCAGTTACAGGAAGTGTCAGAGCCACTGAAGATACTGAAGGGATGTCCTGTTGTTGCTGGAGGAAATATAAGCCTAAGGAGAAGGCTTTTAAAGACTGATTCAGATTTTTTTTCACATTTGACTGTTTCTAGTCAAAAAACGTTTTCACTAGAAACATATCTTGTGTGGAGGGGGCTTTGGATCATCATACGAAGATATTACATTCACTGAAATTCAATTTGACCATTAAAAGAATGAATAAGATGTAAAAAAAGAAAAGAATAATTCAGATATTACTTATATACTGTGAGAATTTGGATTAATGACCTCGGTATTAAGAAAAAATCTTTTCCTGGTCCTGTAACTTGATGCAGACAAGACGGTGACAGCAGAACAAGACAGGCTTCTAGTATGTTCAGTAGAGAGGAGTGAGAGTGTGTGTGTTCGATGCTGCAGTCGTGACTGGTGTTTCCTAAATGGACTGGACAATGCCATGTTGGCACTGTGGTTACAAGTGACGTCAATAAAGACACACACACAAACTGTCAGGGGTGTGATGTGTGTACAAGCAGTTCAGCTGGGCAGTTAACCAGGAGCATAGCATATACAAGATGTGACACACACACACAGAGGTCATGTTAGGTCAGTTGGTATATACAGTATTAGACATGTCAGGCATGTTGACCAGGAAACATAATATATGTTATATACAGTATATATAAGCGCATACATGCAGCGCACACACACACACACACACACACCGGTCGAGGTCAGGGTTAAGGAAACACTTAACGCTGCTGTCAGATGAAACCTAAGCTCTACAGCACCTTTTTTTTCTTTATGTAACAAAATACTAAACTGCTTTTTTAGCTCTTATGTTTTGTCACATGCTTTTTCTATCTTCTCATTTCTTCTCCTTTATTTTCTTTTTACATCTTTTATTCTCAATTCCTTCTAAATCTTGTGTCCCGTGACGCTTTTCTTCTCTCCAGTGTGTCTTTTCTTTATTCTCTTTTCTGCTTTGTTGTGTCAGTTTTTCTTATGTTTAGTCTTATCTGTTAATCGGATTCTCATTTCTTTACTAAACAAAGTCCAACGAAACAGAGTGTAATCCTGACGGTACATTTCCACATCATAAAACAAACATGACAGAAAAAATTGAGATTTACAAATAAGTAATATAAAGTGTGCAAATTACTAAATATGTAAAAACAATAGATATGAAAGTTTTTGTTAGGGATGGCTGTTGTTTTTATAAATACAGAGCTCCTTTCTTAAGAGCACTTAATCTCTCCTGCTTTTCTTTGAGGCAGCATGCAAATAAAGAATTTCTGCTTCTCTCACCAAAGACACTTTTTCTGTCAACTGCCGGATGTCCTTGAGTCTTGTGACTGATTGGCTGATGTAGTTGTAATCGTAACGTCTCAAAAGTAAGGCTATTCAATTCTCTTCTTCTTCTACCAGTTTGACATCTAGTAACATGGCCTCAATCTTTTGTAATGCCTCAGAGGTCAGACAGACACAGATCATGACGTTACCCCCACCGCCTTTGATAAATGACCATCCAAGACAAAATAAATTACCGTTATGACTCTTTCATTAAGTGTATTTCTTTTCATCCCTGCACATAAAGCTTAAAAGCTACAGAAGCAAAAACACTATACACCCTCAAATTTATAGGCAAACCTTTCATTTTTTTCAAGGAAGGTTAAAATCAAGGGCGACTGGACTTGATTGTTGAAGATACTTGAAGACGTTTCACCTCTCATCTGAGGGGCTTTTTCCAATCAGCTCTCTCAGGTTATGAGCCGTAGAAGATTCATACATGAGCAAAATGAGGAGAGATACCGGGGATAAACAGACTCTCTCATTATCCAAAAACAGATGTGTAACTATTTAAAGAAATGACGTTTCACTGTAGCCGTCAGAAAAAAAGAGTCAGAAGAAGAAAAGGAGAGCTGCTCCGACCAGACACAGCAGTCAAGTACAGTAGAGCCTTTACGGCAGTGTTTCTACTTCTGTTAAAGGGTGAAACCGCCCAAAATAAAGGCAACTTCCAGAGCTTACAGTAATGAGGTTTGTCGGGACATGATGCTTCTTGCTAATGAACCTTCTATTTATTCATTTCCAGTTTGGTTTGCCATCCATCACATCAAACAAATGTCCCCTGCAGGCTCCCATATCGACCTCTAAAAGCTGCTGTGAAACCTGAGAGGTCCCGTTCGACTGATCTGAAAACAGCCCTCAGTGGCGGATCAATGGTGGATGTTCTCCATGCTAAACTTTTCCCATCATGCCGTGTTTATTCTGTCTGGTCAGAGCCGGCAGCAGTCGTCCCTGGCGGTTCTGGTTGGAGGGTTCAATAATTTAATATCAACAGACATCGTGTTCAGAGCATTTTCCCCTTTTGGTGAGCAGCAGATGGAGCTGATGGCACCGACCAACAGTTTTAATCAGGAAGCAATGACAAGGATTTTTCCTTCAGTTCATAATCAGTATGTTGACATGCAGATTATGGCCCTGCTTATTTGTGTGTGTGTGTGTGTGTGTGTGTGTGTGTGTGTGTGTGTGTGTGTGTGTGTGTGTGTGTGTGTAAACAATTCAACTAATGCACAGAAGAAGAAGTTTGGAAAAAGTTCTTTTCATGTCGCTGAACATTATGACCACAAATGACTAACACAATCTTTACAATCTCAATAAATCTCAATCAATCACAATCTCAATGAGTCATGACTGACCCCTTCAGACAGTGTGACAAAGCGTAAGTATTTTACGCTAGAGGTACCTTCAGCCACCGTTTGCTAAGCAAACCTACCACAGCTGTAGGGTCGACATGCATAAAGTCAGTGCAGGTACTAACATTTCTGATGGGTATGGTAAGGGTAGGGGGCTTCGGGGGGGATGTCAACACCTTTAACACGAATGTAGCTAGTTAGTCTCATAAAGGGTAACTTTGGCGTCAAATAACTACGTTTTGTCACTCTTTCTGACAGCGTTGGCATTGGACGCCCTGAGATGAGAACGGTCTCAAATGACCTACTCATAAGGTTCAAGGCAAATTTATTTATCATCCAGGCACATCCTGGTCTGTGTGGTACATAGGGGAGCATTATATATTGACTCAATATCGTTATCAGCGATGTCACGTTATATCGCACAATATCTTCCGATTATTTTGTGCAGAGACGTGTCCGTTGGCTGTGTGGCTTGGTTGTGTTTGAATTAGTTAGCTTGAAACTGCTATATAATGATCATGTTTCAATGGCCAGTTGTCCTCAACTACACAAACATACCCTATGGAGCATAGCATGTGATGCCTGAGCATATTTGTGAGTGAAGAGAGAGCGAAAAATGGAAAGCAATTAAAGCAAAGGGAGTCAGATTATCGATAGACAAGAAAGGATAATGACTGTGGCTCAGAGATACACCAAAAAAAATGGAGACTGAAGGGGAAACGTATCAGACACAGGTCCTATCAGCTTGTGTTTATACACATATTTAAGAATATTGAAAGTAATATAATAATATTCATGATCTAAATCACATTTGTCAAATCGTGCAACCCTAGTGGTACATCTGATGTTTTGGATCTAATAATATGAAGTTAGTTGGCTCTAAGTTTTGGAATTTCTTCCTGTTGGTGGTCAGTGTTGTGTAAGTTACTTCCAAAATGCAATATATTATAGATTACTAGTTACTGTCTTTTAAGAGTAATAAGTTAGATTATAATATTACTGTCCCTGAATTGTAATGCTTTAAACTACTTTTGCGTTACTCTTGAGTTACTTTCACTGCTATTTAACAGGAGCTTTATTCTGATAGTATGATGTGCTGCGTAGGTGGGTTCTAGTGATGTGCAGAGTTATGTCCGCGGATCCGGTGGGTCTTTGTCATAAAAATTAACCTTCTGATTAATAACGACATTGGGAGGAGGGTGAATCGCCTCCCCATTAAGAAAGATGCTGTGCGCATTTACGCATGAGGTGTTTTAACGCACATTACGGAGACTGTAAAGGGTAGGCTATAATATTGCTGATTTATTTTTAGTAATGCGTTATATAACTGTGTTACAGCAAAAAGCAATAGATTACTGTAAATGCGTTTCTTTTGTAACACATTTCTCCCAACAATGTTGGTAGCAACAAAGGAAAATAGGTCACATCTTTATTTCACTACTTTTTTATTTATTGCCATATTTAACAGGGACAGTTCTTAATTAATTATCCTTGGTGTAACAAAGACGAATTTCTTCATCTTTAGTCCTTAGACAGATGTTACAACGTCACTCTAAAACAGAATATAAAATTTGAATGGTTATTGAGACCAATTTTAAGAGTCAGTATTTATTAGTATATTGATTAAACTTGTAATGCCACTGCATAATTTCTGAATCATTTCTCCAATATTAGCTTGGTATATTCTGTGTTTGAATTTTTGAAATGAAAATAAAGACTTGACAGTTCATTAGAAGTTTAGCTGTGCAACTGTGCAGCTTTTCCTGGAGCTTTTAAACACATCTCACAGTCCTCATTGAGGGCTGGATCTTCTTCTTCTTGAACCTTTTTAGCAGTTTGTCCTCAAACTGAACAAACTCCACAGATGAAGCTCGTAAGTGGACTTTAGGTTGAGATGTTTTGGTGACAGATATATAGAAACACATTCAGCTTTGATGGCTGCTGTTCATCTCATTCATTTGAGCCATGTAAACAGATTTATTCTTTTTTTACTTTTAAAGTACATACTCATTGACCGAGTTAAGCGTGACACAAATTCTGTTGATGGTTTCGTGCATCTGCCTCTAAGATGGAAATGGATGAATCTCTCAATGTTTTCACAATAAATAAATCATTGATTCATATCTTTCCTTCGTTAGAGAGCAGATTAATATGTCTCAGTATAATTCACTTTGACCAATAGCTCGCTGTCACACCTGCAGACTTTAATCATGTAAATGTATCTCTTGCAGATGAAAATGCACGAGGGGGAGGCTGGAGGTGTGTTTAGGCTTGTCAGAGTAATTTGCTGCTCGTGAGTTTTAAAAAGAAAATGAAATTAAGCCCACTCTCTCGATATCCTGTAGAGACAATTTTCCAAATTTTTGCAGCTCTGTAAAATCTTCTCAGACGGGGGTCGCTCTGAAAGAAACCTTCATTAAATGTCAGTCCTTTTGGCTAATATGCATTTATTTGGGGGGGGAATTGTGGAAACCTGAAGTTTCAGGTTCGTAATGACTTTAAGTAGACTGTTCGGATCTGCTTTGTCTGGGGAGAAAATGCCTCAGTGACTAATCTCAGTGCAGCTAACGGCTTCATGGTTACTTTGAGCTCATGAACAAAAGCACTTCAGACTTCATAAGTTTTTGTTGGCGAGCAGGGATGCAGTCTCCCAGATGCACTCGATAACAAATGAATGGTTGCGCTTCTAAAAAGCTTAAGTGCCTTTGGTGCAGCGGCGGTCAGACGCGGTCAGAGCCAAACAGAAGCACCACAGAACCTGTTTTGTTTGTCAAAGGGGGAAAACTTTGCACGTGTATGGCAACAATAAAGGAAAGAAGAAGAAGACGAACAAAGCTCTGGTTTTCTTTGTAGACTTTGAAATGTCCAAATGTTTTGTTTCTCTTTGACAAGCTGAGGTTTTACTGAAAGGTGCTTAAACTTTGTTTCGCTGGGTGCAGCAGCTTCTTTTGTTTCCCTCAGAACATTTAATGAAGTGCGATAAGAACATGATGCCCATTTTTCTATTGGGATGCTATGTAATCGGTCATAATGACTAGAGTTCAATGGATGTGCTCAGAATTGTGTGTTGAATGAAAAACAAGTACCCAGAGTTCCCGTAAGGCAAATGGATGAAAATGTCAAGCCAGCATTTAAGGTCACCGTTTCTGTTCAAATGTTGCTTGTGCCGCAGCTTCTGATACTGAAATCCTCCATCTGTCAGGTTCCCCATCTTCATTATGTAAGGCTGACTCACAGAGGAACAGCTTTTCATGAAAAAAAAGTACAAATGTTGGTGCTGATGTTACATTTCACAAATGGGAGGTGATGTTTTTCACAGATTTTCAGTCAGTTTTTTAGACGAGTAAAAGGTGGCTGTCACTACATACTGTATCAGACTCAGAAGTAATTTTAAAGACTTTCCTTATTTTCATAGATCTGTCTGTGACGATGAAGTGATGATAACGTGTTTGTTAATAACTTAAAGTTAAGAGAAGCTGTTTCACAGTGACACCTCTAACAGCTGCTTTAGCGCCCCGGTCACACCAAAAGTGGCACCACGTCCTTTGTGAAGTTGGTGGTGCTGAAAGCTTGTTGACATGGTCACTGCTGTACTTGTCACAGTACATTTACATCTGTGGGAAAATAAATAAGAATGGAAAACTCTAGTCTCATTCTGTAGAGCAGGATTGTGCAAAGTCTGATGGTGTGAAACACCCGGTATAGATAGGTAGATTTATTATGTCACATTACAACAGATTATAATGTGAAATTGATTTTGTAACTCCCTTCTGCTATGCATCAGTCAATATACATTAATATAGAAGTCATTTTAAAAATGGTAAACAGAAATAAACTACATTAAATGGAGCAGTCACGAGGATGAATTTGAGTTTGAAAGTCCGATAGCTTGGGGGGAAAAGCTGCTCAACAGAAAGTAATATGATAGCTTTCTCCATTTTTGACTGGCCAGGTCAAAGGTCGCCGCATTAATTTACTTTGCCTTTGTGAGTGAATCCATCGATATCTGCGATTCTGATGAAATAAACTGATGTAGATCCAAAGTTTGCTGCTGCACATGGAGGTGTGACCGAACCCTTAACCATACGGTGATTAACCATGTGTGCTCACAACAATAGCGATCAGATAGGAAATAATCAGCCCAGTTCATCTGGTTTGTCTGCTGTAATTCTGTGTCCTCTTTTCACCTGTTTTTTTAAGGTAGCCATATTGAATATTTGTAAGTAGCATAGCTACAAACTTGTCACCTTTGATTGGTGATTATGTGTACACTGAAAACCCAGCAGCCTCAGACAGAGAAGCATCGCAAAGTGGAGTTCAGTCTGATTCTGACAACTGTTACCTTTTTTTTTCATCCCACTGGAGTTTGCAGACCTGTAGAAGGACTCGGTGTTTGATCTTGGTTTTTGTTTTGTTATACACAGTTGTATACGATATTAATGGAACTCGTCCGTTTAAAGAAACTAAAGTGAATGTCTAACTTCTTGTAAAGCTTTAAGGACTCTTGACTTTCTGAGATGACTTTTAAATGGCTTGACAATTAAAACTTGTCGTCTCTAGTTTAGAATTCGATCTTAGTTGATCGTCCTAAATCTGTAGACTAGTTTGATCTCATTGTTTGATACAACGATGTCTCGGACTCTTCTTAATCTGTTTTAACATGGATTTCTGTAAAACCTGACGACTTGATTTTTTTCATGCCACCTGACTTTTGAAGACAATTGTTCTGGCAAGTGGCCCCAGTTTATCAGAACATCTTTTCTTTGATTCCCCAAAGTCACAAATATCTGCAGGCTGTGTCCTTGAGTAAAACACTTAAAACACCCATCTCAGTGCTGTACTGGAACTAGTCCTACTCATTGTAGGAATAAATAGATTTATACCAATCCACAGGAATAAACACTGTACCCTCCAAGCACAACAAAAGTTAGGAAGCACTTTTTTCTTCCTGCCTTGGCAATAAAAGCTTTTGAACTTGCGCCTGGTACTTTTGTGTGTTTGGGGCTGAGAAGCACTTGAAGTACCCCATGTGATGATGGTTAAGTGTATTAATGCACTTGAAAATGTCTGTTGGTCAGATTTAAGTGTTGAATAAATGTTCAGCAAACAGTAGCTCCTGTAATGTTTTTCTGTTTCATGGCCTCCTGCTCAGACGTTATCTAACCAGCCAAAACACACGAGTTGAGCTTGATGAGTTTATTGATCCTGTGCTAACACAGACAGACAGGCTGGGTGCTGAGCATCAACTTACACTGGGGTGTACGGGAAAAAGCAGGAAGGGTTCCCTGAACTTACCTGAAACACCCTGAAATTTAATTCTAAATAATTTTATGTTTTTCTCTAGACAACTTCTACAAAGTGGAGGGAGCCAAGGATGCCTTAATCTGTGGGAACAGCAGCGACGCAGGGTGAGTGGGCATTTTCTCGTCATGTTCAGACTAATTCAGAAGTTCTAATGTGGAGGTGGCTGGGTGATGTGTGTGATGTTTGAGCTGGACACACCTCACAGTTGAGGGTGGAGCTTGTTGAAGGATTTGAGGGTTTTGATTGACGGATTCTAAAATGTTGTATTTGTGTGTTGTCAGAAAGTCAAACTGAGAAGACAAATAAGGAAACAAGTTAATTGTGAAAAGGATAATTTCTTGCACCTAAAATTGTTAAGTGTAACAATAACTTTTTTTGCCACTGGCCTGAAGATTTGGTGTCATCTAGTGGTGAGGGTTGTGAATTGCAACCATCGGTCCAGTCTATCACTGCCCCTTAACCTTTCAAAGAGACAGCTACGGTGGCTGACACAGCACAAGAGGTGTCTAGCAGAGAGTGGCCACTCAGGAAATGAGGTTTCTTTAGGTAGATTTATTTGGAAATAATTTTTACTTAATTATTTAGTAAAACCTTATGTTATTGTGACTTGGCCAATGACAGATAACATGGAAAATGTGAGCCAAGAGTGTGAAACACTGTCACTGTTTCCATTATAAACCGCACATTAGATAAAGTTTATAGAAACACTGACAAGGGAAACACATTAATTCTCTCTGTGATTATGGACCCTCACCAAAACTGCCCGCCAACAATAATATCTGGCCCGCTGCCAGATTATGGTGCTATGATGGCGGCAAAAAACATAAATAAATAAATACTTCGATAGCGGTGCTGAAATGGATCTCAGTCATGACAGTTACTCACATAACCACTTCCTCTTTGGTGGTTTCGCCTACAAAATAAATGCACAAGAAGCTCGTTTACTGTAATGCATGTATTGGTGAGTTGAACAGCTTTTACTTTGAAAAATTCTGAACAACATTAAAAGAGTATGTGCCCTGCTTGACACACCTCTGAAAGAGCCGTCAGAATACGTGATTCCCCTAAATGTCCTCTGCCGGGAGATACTGGGGACATGCAAAAGCGTGCATAGGTTGATGGATGCGGATCAAACACCGAAACAAAAACACTGAGGGACACCCTGATTTTCATAGAGGATACACTCCACAGTACACTAGAGCGAACCTTTTCTGGAAAACAAATGTGAAGTTTAAAAGGGAACTCCACTCCAGGAGCTCAGCTGCATATGTGGAAAAAAGTATATAAACCTTAAGTTCTCCACAGAGGACTTTGTGAAGTCTGATTAAAACTTTTCTGAAAATATTATTCTGCAGTTAAATAAATTAAAAATGTAGGTTTTTGCGGCTGGTCAAAAAGTTCTTGGGGGAGGTGGCATTATGCTGAAGGCCTTAAGACTTCAGTGACCTGACCTGAGTATTTAAAAATCCCTGCTGTGGCTCTGATTTTGTTCTTTTACAGGATTTAAAATCTCTAACAGAGAGCTGAATTTTCCTGTTGGGTCCAGTTTCAGTTTGGCCAGAAACTTAACCTTTTCTCAGGGCTTTTCACACTACCATCATGCATCAGCCCTGGGATAAGAGCTGCAACTGGCCCAGATCTTAGTAAAGGCCTTTGTTTAATATCTACAAGTGTGAACAGGGAAACAGTTTCAAGATAAATATCCCTGGGTTTTCTGTAGCCTGAGGGTTTAGATTAGCTCAGAGAGTGTGAAAAGCTTTTGTTTTGTCACAGAGGGAGCGGCGTAGCGATCACTGTCTCTTTATTTTCCTGCCACTCATCTAACATGGCGGGTTGTCATGTTCAACCTTCAACGGCCACTATAACATTCAGGCTTATATTCATCTGAGTCTGTCTGAGGACAACTAAGAACCAAGAGTATTTTTTTTCAAAGTGCTGATTGTTTTGAGCTGAAAATGTAAACAGAATAAAGATGGAAACAGATTTGGCTTCATTTGGTTGCCGGCGTCTCATCAGTGAGACACAAGTCAAATAAACAGCAGGTTGAGTCTTTAGTTCTGCAAATATTTTCCTCAGAGGTAAAGCTGCTCTGGAGGCAGAAGGATTTCTTTTTTGTTGGGTAAAGCCTGAGCGGGGGAAGACCAAAAACTTTTTTTTTTTGACTAAACGATGCTGGGTATTTTAGTCTGATTTTAGCCCAAAGAAAATCAAAAGTATTTTAGTCTAGTTTTAGTCATTAACCATAATTTTAGTCTTTTCTAACTCATTAGCATAGTTTTGATCTCATTTTTATTGCAAAGGGGACGTTCACTGATCTCAATTCCTGGTTGGTCAGCCTTAATATGACAATACCACATTGCACGCAGTCCGATATAATCAGGCACTCTCACTTTTCTGTCTACCTCACTGTATTTGAAGTGGGACCAAATATCTAAGCACCTCTTTCTCCCTAACATGTTGGTGTTCATCACCAGAGTTTGCATTGATGTGATGGTCAAGAATGAATGAAGAAAAAATTATCATTCTTGTCATTCACGTACTTAGTGAGTTAGCAAAAACTAATGGGGTTTAAGATGATTGACTGTTTGTTTGGCACACCTGTAGGAAAACCTCTGGTTGGACACCAACAGTAGAAGCAGAGAAAAGTAGTTAAGATTTGACATTTCATGCTATAAGACTTAGTTTTTCTGAAAGTCAGGATCTCCCGGTCCCTGCTGTGTCAGTTTTGACTCTAGTTGGCACTAGTACTTTGATGTACTCATTCATATCATCTTTTTATTTAAATGTCTGCTAAATTTAAAATTGCTGTGGCACTGATTCATTTATTGTCGGTTCAGAAAATCGGTTCCTAAAACAACAACCAATCTGTTTCTCTCTCCTATCGCCTTTAAATCACTGTGCTGTATAGTTGTGGCTGAGCCACCTGCTGCAAAAAGAAACGCTGTGGTGTCTCATCGTCTGTTTGAATCTTGCTGCCGGTACCATTTAATGCAGTGTTGTGTGACATGTCAGAAAGGACTAGTATCTGTGTTGACTGTCCACGCTGAGAGCAGGACGCTGACAGACTCTGAATGACACAGCTATGACAATACCCTGTGTGTGTTCGTGTGAAGAAGTCATCCAAATCAAAGTAGCTGTGCCTCTAGGAAAACAGTTAGCCTGAGTTAGCCTGAGGCTAGCTGACCACGCCATGTGAAACCTGTCTGAAGATGCAAGCACGTAGCTAGCAGGCTAACAGACAGCGAAGTCACGAAGCTAACTGACATGAGCTCTTTGAAGGAAACATGCTACAGGGAGAGTCAGAATAAGAAGAGAAAGGAGAGGAGAGGCGGTTCAGAAGAAGTGAAGCAGAAAGGAGGATGGGCGAAAGAGAAAAAGGAAGAGAAGATACAGACAGAGGGAAGAAGATAAATGTATGTAGATGTACGGAGGGGTATTAGAGGAGACAGGAGAGAGAGAAGGAGGGAGGAAAGAACGAGGGCATAGGAGAGTGGAGCAGATAACAGAGAGAACTAATGGGATGCGAATAGATAGGAAAGAGGAGGAGAAAAGAGAGAGAGAATAAGATAGGGTGAGAGTAAAAAAGAGATAGGGGAGCTAAAAACAGGAAGAGCATTAGAAGATCAGAAGATCCTACAATCTCTATGGGAAGAAGGGGGGCATTGATTGGATAAAAAAAGGGAAGATAAAGAGCTAGAAAGAAGAGGAAACAATAATTATAAACAAAATAGGAAATTGAGCAAAACAATGAGACAAGAGAAGAGAAGAAAATGGATGGATACAAATAGGCTTCAAAGTGAAAGAAACAAAACTAAGATTAGAGTAAAAAAACAGAGTAACAATGGATGGGAGTTAAAAGCAGGTAATGATGAAGTACAGGGCATGGTAAATGAGGAGGAAGAGAAAAGAGGGAACAAAGATATAAGGTTGTAAAGAAAGAAAAAGAGGATAAGAGTTAAGAGAAAGTGGAAAGTAAAAAAAAACATGGCAAATGAGGAGATAAGAAAAGGAAGGAAACTCAAAAAAATACGAGTGGAAAGTACCAGGAATTTGGGGAAAGTTGGAGGTGCGGAGAGAAAAGGTCCTGCAAAGGAGAGTGACTGACAACCAGGGGGAGAAACAAAGAGACTGACTCTTGTGCAGAAGAAGATGAGCCGCTGACTTGGAGGCTCCAAGGCGTCAGAACAGAAGAGCTGTGCCGAGTCTCTGCAAAAACCGACGCCACTGGTCAAAGGCCTGAGGTGGAATATGTTTACACCTAATGAGGATCTCTAACAGAAGCATTTTGTTCTTGTGATATTGCCTCAAAACCTCTTGTGGAGGATATTAATACGTGCTTCTTCTGCCCTACCAACTGACAGTGTTGGTTTCTTTAAACAATGGCCACGTTTGTTCTTTAACCCTAACCAAGGAGTTTAACCCTAATCAAATCAGAAATAAGTCATAATTTCATATGAGCTTTGGACAGACAGTCACATCCAGTGGTGTAGTCTACGTGATACGCAGGTATACGCCGTATACCCACTAGGAACAGTCAAAGATTTCCGTATACCCACTTAAAATAGCGAGATGATACGTAACAACATAGTTTTGTGGCAGAACTTTTACATGTTCGTTTATAAATTCACCCCGTCTGTGTTTCGAAGCTCTGAACTGACGTTTGCAGCTTCCGTGGCCTGGGAAAGGGGATGACGTCAGCTACCAAACAACAACACAGCTGCGTGGCGGTCACTCTGCGCACGTTTGAAATTAACTAATGTGAATCACTGAAGGAGATGTGAAACGCGAGCAAACCCAAACTAAACTCTTTCACTGTTTTCGTAAGCCTGCTGCTGAAGCTGCTGCAGCTCGAGTGACACAGCTGCAGCAGATGACACGTAACGTTAAAGTTACTGAAACACAGAAAGCGAGCCCGATTAGGCTGATGTTATCGTAACGTTACCTGGTGAGTGAAAATAGCATATGCTATATAATAGCAAATAGTTAACTAACGATAATGTGGTGGATCAGTTTGTGTGTGTGTGTGTGTGTGTGTGTGTATAGCAGTTCCTGAATGCTTGCTGATGCATTTAAGCTGATAAAGTACATAACTTACGTTTGACAATGGTTTTTGGAAGATAAGTGAGCTTGAGAGGATGTGGACCCCTTTTGGTGTCCTCAGTGCTAATATTCTGTAATGAATGAGTTTTGGTGACAGAACTGCACACCTGGCCTGTGTTCATTGTTATTACTGCTACTGAAAAGCCTCAGCTTTCCATTATTGTTAATAATAGCTGCAACTTGCACTGTGCAATGTGTATTGCCAGACGATAAAACCAGATTCATATAACATCTAAGGCTTAATGTAGCTGTGTTAGATGATCAACACTAAACATTAGATATTTCCACCATAAATTGGTGCAGAAAATGTCTCCAGAAAGCAGGAAATTAAATGTTTACTGCTCAAAAATCTTCTGGGGGAGGAGCCCCAGACCCCCCAATCAGGTACTAACAATGATTATTTTTAAAATACTATTAAAATATCTTCTAGTCTTGATCTCCTGATCCAAATATTCTGGATTATCACATCTCATATGCTAAATGTTTTGTCGCAACTCTAATCTGAACACTAAACACGTCCCCACCACGTTTGAACACAAAGTGACACCCTTTCACACCTGTAACTGTCATTGGATGTTAAAGTCTTTGCGTAGTTGGTAACACACAGCCTAAGCAGTCCTTCAGAATGCTCTCTATTACATGTACATACTATTAGTGAGGGTAGTGGCGCTTATGGGACGTCACGCTGGGAGTATGAGGCAGGGAGGGAAAAATCACAGTATACTCACTAGAAAAAAATAGACTACACCACTGGTCACATCCTGTCTGTAGGGCTGCAGGACTGTAAAACAATCTACATACTTTCTTTTAGTTTGGATAACTTATCCAAACAAGGTTAAAACATCAAGGGCAAACTTGTTGGAGAAACAGTTGTACTAAAATTAGTAGCAAGTCTACAGCAGTGGTTCTCAAATCAGAGAGCCGCTGCAGGGGCCATGGATGTTGACCAGCCCTGAATTTGCAAGGCTGTCTAAATTGGATTTAAATTTACTAAATGAACATCATGCTTTTTTGAAGAAGACTTAACACTAGCGACTGAGTCCATAAACTCTTTAGGAAAGTGTTTACTGAACTAACAAATCAGGTGTCATTTACACTGGGGACACAGGGGACACTTTTCAAAATGGCTGATTTTGTCCCCACCACTTTTTGAAAGCATTTGTTAAAAATATTCTGGAAAAATACCACCAGGAAATGTTAACTAACAAATTAGATTTCTTTGAGAAAGGTTTATTTGCACAAAAAGAAAACATGCAACGCAATTTAAATCTAGAAGAAACAAAACTGCATCCCAGAAAGTAACAAAAAAAGCTACTGATGACTGCATTATATTTAGTTATTTTTATATATTTTCACCTGCCACCTGAATTTTGTTTCCCTTCATATAAAGAAAGACATTCCCACCATAAATCTGTACTGAAAATGTCTCCAGAATGAAGGAAATGAAGCATTCAATGCTCAAAATCTTCTGGAGAAGAAACCCCCAGACCCACACTGATATATTTTGGAATTAAATGTTTCTTCAAAATAGTGTTACAATATTTTCGTGTCTTGGTTCTCCTGAGCAAAGTCTTTCATCACAGCCCTAATCTCAGACCTTTTGTCCCCACCACCTTGGATGTGGGGTTATTTTCTCATACACTTGTATTTGCAACCAGTGGAGACGTCCACTGCTGGCCATTACAAAGAATGGCTTTACTTGTCAGACCTGGAAGTTCCCGCTTTACGTCAACTTCCCGCTGGCACTCCATGAAAAGACAAAATGGCATTGCAGCTAGCATGGCTAAAAAGAAGAACAGTCTTGGATGAAGAAGAAGCAAGTTGTCTTTACATGATCGTTTTTACAGCAACTATATGTATGTATATAAATATAATGTATTTTTATATTTATATTTAAACTCATTCACCATTGTCAAACGTCCATTTTACCCTTCAACCCTCCACAATAAAAGGCTCGGTGCCCATTCTGTGTCAGAACCTACAATGTGGACCAACTTTCAGTGATGTGGATGTTCGTCATGTTAGTTTTGAGCCTGAGATTGTGAAAGATTTCCTCTCATTGTACAGAGTCAAAGTGACTCAACAGTGCTGAGAGTGACTGAGTTAGCAGCCAAGAGAGAGAGAAGCTGCTGGAGGATGAAAGAGAGAGAGATGAGAGAGCGAGCAGTGATGACAGTGATGTTGATCACAGTGTTGTTTGCTTCCTGTGCTGAAGCCGCTCTGCTCACACATGACGCTGATTCGCTGAGCCGCAGGGCAAAGGTCACTGAGCTAACCCACGCTGACACACACACTGACATACTGCGACTCATACAACCAGCTTTACAGACCGAAACGCAGGCACTTTAGGATAGTAATAGTTTGTTTTGGGAACATTCAGTAACATCTTCCTGACACAGTAAGAGTAATGGATCTCAGTGTAGAAGATATAATCAGACCGATTTGACATTTTGTTGTTTGTCACTCCATTATTCAGTTTGACATTGCGCTCATGTTGGGACGAGGAGTTTTGTCCCAACCAAGTCGGATATCTCTCCCGTTGACGTAATTTTCCGTTGACAGCAGCTGTGGTTGTTGATGCTTGGAACAGTTAACGTTTGTCAAGTCAGTCAAAGATATAATTATTATTTCTGTAAACAACTCATCCACAAAATGGCCATCAGTGAGCACAGCACCTCACCTATTACAGCAACAATCACTTTTTATCAATTAATCATTTGATCTATAAAATGTCTAAAATAGTGAATAATGCATTCACAATTTCCCAGACATGAAGGTGTGACATCTTCAAATTGGTCAAAGCCTGAGAATGAAAAGGCTGAAAACAACACAATGACAGGCAAACCTTTATGTTATCAAAATGAACTGGAGGGTCTTTACAAACTGAGACCCTATCTGTGTGCCTGACAGTGGCGGGGCATTCACTCCTGGTATTTCTGCATTTCGCTGCGTCATGGCCTTAGCACGCCTCAGGGGACGACGTGTTGGCCTGGCTAAGCAGTCTGGCAACATCTGCTCGCCGGCACTGTTAGCTTTATCTGTCTGCATCTGCCCGTGTGAGGCCGGGAACGCAGCTTGCCTGAGGGGGCGGGGTTACACGCCATTGAGTTTATAAAAAAAAAAGATGAATGTTGAAGTGAGGAAAGTGATGCTGAGGATGGTGAGTGTATCTGCACAGTTTCATTTGATTTATCAGCTCATGTTAAGTGCTTGTACCCACAGAGGACTGTTGTACCATTAGGATGTTCCAGGGTCTGCGTTCTTATCTGCATTTTGCTCTCAAGGGCAAAGCACCACAAATTCAAAATCTGCTTTTGGCTGGAGATATACCATTTAGATTTTGAATATGGTGGTTGATTTATCAAAATAATGCCCACTTAATATTTGCGGCGACATTTGCATCAATTTGCTGTGTGCGAGCTAGCTCAAGCTAGCGATCCAGATCCTGAGGTGACCAGCCAGTCAGCATCATCAGCAGTCTGATTTCAGTAGCTCTTCTTTTCGTTTCCCAGCAGCTCTGTAGCAAATCAAACATAATATATAATTCCTTTGAATTCCTTAATACTTAAACTGTGTAGCTGTTGCTCCCAAATGAGTTTGTTTGAAGGTAAAGCTTTATGTTTTGGGCAATTAAAGTTGTACGGAGCTGCCTTGTTGGACTTTTTAGACTTTTATTTAAATACACAGGGAGATGACTGTATGGCATGAGATTTTAATTTACTGATTTGGTTGGTGGTTCTGTATGTTGTGCTGATGTTGTATCACATTACAACCAAGTCTAAACTCACAACACAAAAGATTTGTAAGTTCTGTATTTTTCCATTTCCATATTTTTCTCTGGCTCACAGTAACAAGGATGTTCTGTAGAAAATCAAATTCAATTCAGGTCTGAAATGAAACATAAACTGAATGATAGAAAAACTCTAATGCTCCATTTCAAACGAGGTAAACCTGCTGAGTGGAAACCCACTAACTGGATGCTTTTCAGTCATTCTTTAATGAGTGGAGCCAATCACGGCCAGGTCCAGCTGTAATGCTTTTAATTAGTCTGAAACTGCCTGGACAAAAAGTGCTGAAAATGCAATAACTTTAAATTTAGTCTTTAAGACCAAATCATTTTGACAATGTCAGTAAACATTTTGCTGCACATGGTGTTCATATGGAGGAAGGAAAATAGGGATATCGAAAAGATGTGACCTAAAAAGTATGTGCGTGCAGTTTGTCACGTGACCCGTCATCACCTCGGCCCCGTCAGTATTCTGCTGACATGCCTGCAACATGCCAACCACACGCCCAGCACGCAGCAACGATACGGAATGACAGCCGGCCCGACGGGCAGCCTCGTTAGGGATGCTAATTAGCGTCCGTTGTTAGGGGCTCTTGTTACGGGAGCTCGTTGGCATGCAGCATGTGACCCGTGAGGTCACGGGGAGGAAGTCGTTTTGTGCTGAGAGGAAGTAATACATGTCTGTTAGGAGCTGCAGGGACCTGGAGGGCAGGAGCCTCAATCTCCTGTTCCTCCTGCTGAAAGGAAGGCTGATTAACCAGGACAGCATCCAAGCGGTCCCACTTGGTTTGTTTTATCCTGAATCTACTCTGCTTTAATGTGCTTTAATGGTACCGAATCTTAGTCCCAGTTTGTAACCGTCATTTAATCATAATTTTTACATTCGAGACGAAGAATGTGTTCCAGTCACAGAAATATTTAAGCCAATATTTTCCTAAAAAATAAACAGAATACAAAAAGCACCAGACATGTTTTTGAAAACATGTCCAAAATCCTCAAAGACTTTCCTATCCTTTAAAAACATTCCCCCATGTGTACAGTGAAGTTGAATTTTAACTCATTTCACAAGGTGCATTTCACAAGAAGCACCTGATAACATAAATCTACTTCGCTGTACACTGGCTGGAATATTTCCAACATGGGCAGGACGGAGCAGTCTTTAGGGATTTGGGAAATGCATTCAAACACCTGGTCTAACACTTCTTTTTTTTTAGCTTAACTTCATTTTTGACAAAAGTAGCAGCTTATTTTCTTCCTCTTCCTTGGGTCTGGGTTTTGGTGGCTAAGCAAAGCGTCCCAGACGTCCTTCTCTCCACTCGGCGTCCTTCAGCTCCTCCTGGGGTTCCCAAGTCGTTCCCAGGCCAGATGGGATTTATAATACCAGTGTGTAACGGGTCGCATCCCAGGTGGACGTGCCCAGAAAACCTCCATAGGGAGGAGCCAGGAGTCCAGTAGGCATCCTGATCAGTTCAGGTGGAACTGGCTCGTTTGAACATGAAGGAGCTGCAATCTGCTCTGAGCTCCTCGCCCCGTTTCTAAGGCTGAACCCTGATACTTGCAGAGGAATATTGGCTGCTTGCATGTGTGATGTCATTCTCTTGGTCACCACCCAATGTTCATGACTTGACATGAACATATTGCAGATCGTTTTGTGAAGTGAGAGCTTTGTCATTACCTCTTCACCGGTTACCGTTCTTGCTATAGATAATATAAAATAAACTTAACTCTGTTTATGGAATACTTGGTTCTCCTTACAGCACAGAAAATGGGTAAAAAAACATGAGCAGAAACAAACATAAACACAACGAATAACTAATATATAAAATGTTACTACAATACTTACAGTAATCAAATACATGTGTAACAATAATATGTTTTACTAATACATGACATTACTTTATGAACCTTATCCAAACCCATTCGCTCTAAGCAAACATTTGTGTCTGTTCAAATTACAGGTAAACATTTTCTTTGTCGGTCACGTTATTGTCATGATTCAGTTGGGCTAATTAGAACATGACTGTATTGGTGCATTCATGGACCCTTAAATATCAAAAATTTGAGAAATGGCTGCAGACTGACACTGAATGTGCAGAAGGAGCTCCGTCTTTGGGGACTCACACCTGGAAGACAAACAATAAGCAAACGTAGATTTCAACAGAATGGTGTGGCTGCATTCTATTGAACGGCCAGCAGGGGGCGACTCTTCTGGTTGCAAAAAGAAGTCCAGCCCCATTAGAAATAATGGTAAAATGACCCTACTTCTCAGCTGATTTATTACGTCAGTAAACAATTTCCTAATGAGTTTATGGTCTCAGTCGCTAGTTTCATGTCTTCTTCAACGCAAAATAATGTTCATTTAAAAAATTATGGTCCCATTTATTTTAAAATAGAAATAAAGCAGAGTATGTTTCTGGGCGGGATTATCTATGATTGACAAGTCATTACCATGACGACCTGTCAATCAGGCTAGAGTGACTCGTGTGAGCCCTGTTAAAATGACAGTTAAGGTAAATTACAGTTGCACCAACCTAAACAAGATAGCTAGCTCCACAAGACCCTTAGCTCCAACGTCTCGTCCAAATATTGTCACGTCGGGTGCCGCTGGTTGCAAAAAAGCCCTATTGGCCAATTACAGTCCACAATCCGACAGGTGACATCACGATGACTACGCCCATTTCTTATACTCTATACAGTCTATGGTTAATTAGCAGGTAACACATGTTGATTAAAACTCAAATTCAAATTATACACTGTTGGAATCTGACTAGCACACTCTTGTGTTTTCACAGCTAGCATGCTAATTTTTAATCTATTTCAGCCTCTGGCTCTCATACCTGCTGTTTTTCATGTCGATAAGCGGTGTTCCCATTACAGCTGGAAAACAACTCGAACCTTTAGTCGCCCCGGTAATGTGACAAGAAAACACAAGACCAAATTCAAAAGGTGGAGGTATGGCTTTAATCATCATTGACCCAGCTTCCTCTCAGAAAGACTCTGCTGTCATCAGAGCAGTTAGCGAGAAATATGGCTCGACCCTACTCTGAGGAAATAACTGCCGAGGGGGTTGATTTTCCTGGAACACACTGCGTCACATAGCTGATATTCATCATTCCATTAGCCTAGCATTCCCTGCTGGTGGCAGCCATGTTCATGCACTACCAGCTGTGTGTGTGTGTGTGTGTGTGTTTTCCATTGAAGTAGTTTAGCTTCTGCTTGTTCCTATGCATTTCCAATGCTGTGTGTGTCTGTGCGTTTGTGTTTGCTCTGTTTCCTTTGCTGCTGGTAGCCGCCATGTTGATGCACCTCCAACTGTGTTAGTTGGAGAGGTGTGTGTGTGTGTCCTGACCCAACCACCTTCGGTTATAAATGGTTAAAACATTATGTTAAAAGCTACACGGATCAATATCTCAACTACAATATTGAAAACATTTTTTGAAATGGGGGTTGATTTGTTGAGTGCAGGCATTTGTGTGTGTGTGTGTGTGTGTGTATGAGTGCGTCTCTCCATCTGTGTGTGTGTGAGTGTGTGTGTGTTGTTGTGGGTGTGTTTGGTTTGAGTTATGAGCTCTCCAGGAGGCTGTGAATGTGACATCTGTCCAATGTTCATCCAGGGACACAAAAGAGACTTCCACCACCTAAACCACAGTGTGTGTGTGTGTGTGTTGTGTGTGTGTGTGTTGTGTGTGTTGATAACAGACAAGCCTAAAGCACTTCTGATCCTTTTGTTTATTCCTCCGTGCTTTCACTCCCACTTTAGTTCTGCACACTAGAACTATTTAACCTGAGTTGGATCTAAAGTAGATATACATTTTGTACTACTCCTACTACAAGTTCTCCAGCAATGCTGGTTTTACCACAATAACCAGGGGTTATGTACTCCAGTCGATGACAAAATAAAAAATTATTTGCAACTTTTAGTTTAGATTCAACACCAAGTGCTTGTTAGCCTGATGATTCAAACTGAGCACTGTGTTTTACAACGTTCCAGGATGTCAGTGAATGCGTGATGTGCTTAGAAGCCTGCCAGTGAATTGTGTTCGTACCTGTGATTGGCAGAGAGTTAATGGATGATTAGAAACATACATTGGGTTCTGTGCGAGCTAAAAATTGCGTTAGATTAGATCTGTTGTCCTGTAGGATGATATATCAGCTTCATGAGCGCAGGTGTTAGTCAATGCCGGTTGTCTTAAAATGCCATAAATCGGCCTGATGAAACAGCCGACCGATAAATTGGTGGCACTAAAGCCAGGAAAGACCCGCTTACAGTGCTTTGCTTCTTGAGGAACACATGGAGAGTTTTCCCGGTTATTAGATGACAGAAAGGCAGAGGTGGATGAATAAACCGTATCAAATTAAAAGTCAGCCACTCACAGACAACACTCACTTACAAGACCAACCCACACTTGAAGGATACAGTGAACTTTATTGATCCCTCAGGGTAGAATTAGGTAACGGCCAGTGGAAATACAGAGGTGTAGGCAGAAGAACAAGGTGTTAAGGAACATAAATTAAAATACAATATCAAGGAAAAAATGGTCTACTGTGAAGGATGTTGACACGCAGCTACTTGAATATCGCATAACTTTCTTATAAATGACCCCCTATCTTCTGAGAAATGACCAAAAGTCCAAGTGACACCTGAACTGTACACAAATAAACTCAGTAAACGGATGCGTGTGAAGTAACCGGCCCGAGGAAAAACAACATCAGAGTCGACACTCTGACCTTCTCTGCCTGCCTACGTCCAACTCCCCCAGACAGGATAATGTCGACCATCTTGATCATGACCCCCCGTATGTCATCTGTGCTGACAGACCCCAAACCCTCCCACCACACACACACACACACTGAATCATGGGTTACAGGAGGACAAATAAGAAAAGAGAGACAGAGGGAGCAGCTCTTTTTACTCAGAAAGAGGAAATCTGATTTACTGTCTGATTTTGAACCATTAGCTGATTTAATTCAGACATAGAAACCTAAAACCATAAGTGGGATCAAATCTGTCCTTTATCTGTGATTCATTTCATCCAAAACACCAAAATGTGTAGACAGTTCTGGGTTTTTTCTCACGAGGTTTCTATATTTCTGCCTCCACCCCAATTCATCAGAGGTGGATTCAGTTTGTTTGTAATTAAATAATTACATTTCAATCAGGGGAGGTTAATTCAAAGAAAGTTTTTTTTTACAATATAGGAAAGCTTTCGGAAATTATGGCAATGAGATCCCATCATTAAATGTTTGTCATAGGATGACAACCCCATAAATCCACAAGGAGTCTCAAAGAAGATTAAGATTCTGCAAGAGCTTGAGGATTCCTGAAACAAATGTAACCAGGAGTTGAGGTTCGAGGTCTTCAAAAATAAGGAAGGCGAATGAAGAGATAGGCAATATGCAGTTATGCTGAAGCTGTGATTTTAGATGCAAATCACAATTCTTTTCATTTCCCAAGGTCCAGAAGGCGGCTAGACGCCGTGTGAAATAGACCCCAAGACGATTCAAACTGATCCAAATTAAGTGAGAACACAAACATTTGCAGCAGCAAACAACTTTACATGGGAAAAACAGGAGTATTACATGTAATCTTTGCTGCACAGACAGTTCAGTCTCACTGATGGAAAGTCTGCATGGATCCACTCTGGTATCAGACGTATGGACACACTGAGACTTAATATACAACCGGACCCTAACAGACCTGCTTGGACTGAACCTTAAAGTTCCATATAGACCTTGGGAACAGTAATTTCACAAAGAACTCTGACTTTATTAATCTCAAAGTGCTGTTTGTCTTTATCAGCCGAACAAAATTTGCCTTCAAGTCACTGTTAAAACACTGTTTTGATGTGATAACGCTATGATAAAGGTTTGGTTAGGTTTAAATATAATAATAAGGTTATGGGACCTTTATCGTCATGGTTAGAGCAATATAAACAAGAATATATATAGTTTAATACAATACACTCAAATTTGTGGAACAATTGTGGTCATGCTTAAGAAAACAACAGCATTGATTGTTGGAAATGGTCGTAAATGGTAAACGTTACAGTGCAGCGTTTTGTAGATCCATCCCGCCACCCTGACCTCCTCCGTCTGTGAGATTCTGTCGTTCTCAGGGCGCTTGCACACCTGCAGTTCGGTTCATTTGGTCCAGACCAAGTGACAAAGATGACACACTGTTGCATTTTAGTTCTGGTCTGGTTCCTGTTCACACTGCAGTTTTACAAACGAAGCAAGAGAAGTAACCATGACATTATGCAGACTTACAGGGAGCTCGGTGATTGGACAGATTTGGCGATTGTCATCCTGCATCATCAGGACCCACGTGGGGAAATCAAACCTCAGTCACTGACCAAAGTTTATGCAGCATTTTAATGCTTCTGATCTGTATCGCAAAGAGCTCACAAAGTCATAATTTATTATAAGCATGATTAGAAATGTCAGACCGCAGTGCGATTCAACCGAAGGGGGCGGGGCCGGCGACGCGAGTCGCGATAGCCTATCAGTGTTCAGATTGTCCATACGTCACCGAGGCTTCAGAGCGTTGTGTGCAGAGGGCCGGGCAGAGCGGGAGATTGAAAATCTGCATGCCGGCTGACAGCTGCTAAACTTGGGCTAGAGGAGCAGGGAGCAGCGCGCCAACCTTCGGAGAAATAAACACCTACAAGTCTGTCGGATTCGGTTCAGACAACTATGCCGTTTACTCGCAGGAGGAGCTCAGAGTTAAATGTTTTTATTAAATTAGCATTTTACTTTAGTTTTGGGGATTTCAACGTTGATTTATCTTGACTGGAGCTTCTCAGCAGCTAGATTCCGTGCACATCCGGTTACAGTATTGTTGTGAGCGTCGTTAGCTCTGTCGGACGGTGACTTCATATTCATATAAAAACGGGACAAAGCTGGACATTACTTGGAGAAAAGAAAGCGAGGAGGTTGAACTACCTGGTGAGTTCAGAAAACATGTGTCTGTAACTTTATTAAAGCTGTCATTGTACTTTACTGTGACCAAGTTAGCATAGCACAGCCCTGATCGATCCAAACTCCATTCAGAAAACAAACATTTTATAAGTTGTTGTCCTGCTGTCTTGCTGACAGACCTGACTAAGCATGAATTCAAATGTTTAACAAATCTGCATCATGTTGTGGTTATTTCGGCATCAGTTTAATCCGTTTATTGCTATTTAATCACCGCAAAATGTTTACTTTGGTTTCACACAGTTGTAGTAATGGCGAGTTGTGTTTCTTCACCTCATCGCGTTAAAATCGCCTTCTCGCGTTGTGTGTGAACACTTGCAGCGAATGTACTCGCGCGAGGAAAGCGCTGCGAGGCGAAAAATCGCGTTTGGTCTGAAACCGGCATAAATGAGGCAGGTGTTAAAGAACCCTCAGACAGACTCTCAAAGAAGACAGTCTCATAAAAACTTACTTTAGGAAAGTTAAATTGGGTGAAGCTCAGAGGAACAACTTGTAAGTAAGCTTGATTATTTTGTCTGAAAGAGTGAATATTGAGTCCGTCCTAGATTAGACCAAGATCAGTGAAGGCCTCTGTTACATCAGATTGGCTAAAATGAATACAGGAAACACAATCTGTTGATTAAGTTATAATTCGGAAAAATAACTCATGAATAGGAGAGTGCAACGACATAAAAAGTAGTCAGTCAGAGTTTATATTGTAAAAGTACATGAAGTAGCAACATTTCTTCCTAGAAACAATGTCCTTCAATAATTCACAGGTTGAGAGAACCTCATCAACATCCTTACTGGGCTTGTTTACCAACCAGAAACCTTTGCTTTGTGAGTAAACAGTCCGGCTGCAGGAGAGGTGATACTGAGGTAAATGATGGAGTCAGCATGAAAGATTAAACACTACAGAATCCACCCCCGGAGGCCAAGGAGGAAGTGGTGTCAGAGAAATGATTATTTATCAACAAGTGGTTTTATTGACACAGAATCGGTTGAAACTGTTGACGCATGGGAGCGGATGGTCGCTGTGCTGTGTGTGTGAGATCGATTTTGTCTCACGCCCGACCGATCGATTTGACTACTGAAGAGGGACAGAGTGAAAGAAAGCCATACTGAGAAAGCTGGAAATATGCTCCGTCACTCGACAGTATGGGCAGACGTCACCTCGCATCACATTTTTACCTAAGCTACGGGAAGAAGGAAGACTTGACATTGGAGTGATCTCACAGTTGACCGCGCTGTTGCATCTGAAGAGAGTGCAGTAGTTTAACTTAGCACAGCAATCATTTTCAATTATAGCTGCAAGAATCGAAACCAGGCTTGATTCTCAAAACTGTGATTTAAAAGTTTTAAATAGAATTCATTGTTAAAGAGTTGATTTAGCAGTGAAGGCTTTTGCAACAGCGGAGCCATCAGGAAAATAATTTCTATAATTTCCTTTTGAATTTTGGGTTACATTTTGGATAATACTAAACCATTGTGCAAAGTCTGGAGCATTTTCATTTATTGGCAGAAAGTTAATGTCTGTAGTTTGACAGAGATGTCTCTGAGAGGTAGGGTAAGAAATCAATGAAACAAATCCAACGTTATCACCACCAAAACATTTTGGTTTTCAAAATTAGCAGTACTCATCATCCAATTCTGTATAACAAAGCTGAGCCATTAGTGTGTTTAATTATGCCACTTCCATCCTAATGTGTTTGACAAATGCACATCCATTACATAATTTTATTATTTATTCCATAGTGTCTTTGGGGCCAAATATAATAGCTGTACAGGTGTAACCACTGTCCCATGGTGAGTGCCATTTCCATTCAGCTTTTTTTGTATTCAATAATGTAAATACATGGGAAAACAAAAATAAAAAAGAATATTAAGACATACTGATAAAAAGAAAGCACAAATATAGAAGGACCAGCAGGTTAAGAGAGACGGAGAGAGCAGAATGGGCACAGGCAGAAACGTTACAACAAACAAATCTGAGATGTAGACATGGAAAGTCAGAGAGAAAGCCTGAAGGAAGTTAGTTCATCGTTATCTCTTAAGTTTCCGTGGAGTAAGAATATTGATCGACTGTGGGACTGATGGACAGATCCAGAGCTGATCTCAAGCCCACATCTTGGGTCCACTGTGGGCTCCTCATCCTGCTGAGACACCGTCCCCGACGCCCCCTCAGGCTCTATTTCTGTAGCGTCACATTATCCCCCTGCTATAAATCATTTGGACACAGCTGGTGAAATGAACATGACTTAGCACTCTGCGCTATTCTCAAGGAATGCCAACAAGTGTCTGAATCAAAGCCAACATCACTTCGTTCCATACCGACACACATAGCTAAGTAATGAGCCACTCGAGAACTCGTTTCACAGGGATTTTACAACAGCCGTGAGCTGTTGTCACACTGCTGTTCTCTTTTAAAATGCATGTAGAGCAGCGGGGCTCTCCAGCAAACCCAGCACTGAGGAAGTAAACAGCATTCAAATCACAGGATGTTAAACCTCTCCATGGGAAAAAAAAGCAATCAAAGTCTACGATCATCTCACCATATACTCCTTATCATGTGACTGATATTCCACCCTTGAGCCAGCAACGCTGATGAAGACTGTGAGAGGTGGTTGAAAGCTTTGAAAAAGCCAGGAGACAACTTCAGAGTTCAGATTTTTTTTGTCGTACTCGCTCAAATTAAAACACAATGTAGATGAAAAAAGAGGCTGCTTCTAGAACAGCACGCACACAGAAGGACCAACGCCTCAGGTCAAGCAGTTTCCTTGTATCTGACGGATAAAGGACACTCTTGAGGACAACGATGTACATATATTAAACAGGGAGGACAGATTCTTTGAAAAGGAAGTCGAGGAAACTACATATACCATAGTGAAAAGACCGTCTCTTAACAGGGGAGGAGGTTTGGGACAACACTTAGCCCCTTCTTACAATGCTTCCCTTCCCAGGAAACAAAACAAACGCTCACATTTGGCCACTCTTGTGAGAATGCCAACGATGGCCATTCAGACTTCCAGGTGTCTCCAATGACGATAACGACTTTTGTCACAGCAGCCAGGAGCATTAACGAACCGAGCGGCATTGATCATCTTGACAACGACCCTACAAAGGTTAAATAGTTGGGATTCCCTGCCAGTCAGTCTTTGAGTATGCTCAACCAAGTCCAATTTCCCAATATTATCAATCTCATAAATCCCCCACAAACACTCCATGGGTCTATGCCCAAAGTTTAGAAACTGCGGTGTCAATAAACAACATTTAGATAATGGGATAATAGGATGATGGGACCTTTGAATGAAACCGGGACCTATAAACTTAAGTGAAGTCATGTTGAACCCACTGAACCCACAGACATCGGAGTGAAACCAGTTTGCTGATGAAACTCTGACCACAGGATATTAAACCGCACGCAACGCTAAAGCTACATATGAAATTCTTTGATGGATGCATCGAGACTATGAGACTGCAAACTCTCCACGGGAAACAACACGACTGAAAGTCTTAAAGAACAGATTGGGGCCTGGGAAGCCTTTAAGCCTCTGATATATGAGTTAGAAAAGGTTTTGTTGCGGATAAAGAGATTCAAAGCAGTCCAGAAAAGGTTAAGTGGCCTTTATTCCCTTTGGCTTTTCATTATAAAAAGTGAAACTGTGCCTGACACATTTTCCTCCAGACTAAAGAAACTCTCCTCAGCAACATTTAGAGTTTGTGGCATGAAAAGCTTCCCGCTGAAATAAATAGAACGCTGGCATTTTCCATAATGACACGCAGACCATGAGCCTGCTGAACACGTGAGCAATGAAAGCAGTATAATACTAAAAACTAATTTTCCTGAAACACCACGAACACCATCAGATGCTAAACTGAAACAAAGACTTAGAACAAATGTCAGTGCAGTTATTCATACTGTTGATGTGCCACCCGAACTTTCCAATGAAAACGTGACAAACCAGTGAAATGCTCCAGCTTATTTAATGTATCTGTAAATTCGGTTTGCCCCTTTTTTTGACATGCAATTCAATGTTTGAAGTCATTTTAAAGAAGCTGTTGTTTGTTTCCTTGAGGAAGTAATGTGAGTGAATTGAGTGACTGAATACAACTGAGGCCATTTGTCTTGGTTACGTTGAAGAACTATCTGAGGATCAGGCTGCGAACACTCATCAGTAGCCTAACAGAGAGAGAGAGAGAGTGGGTGTGTGTGTCCTTATAAGTGCTTGGTAATCAGGATGGTTTAGATGTCCTAATGATAACACATTGGATACGACTCTGTTATTAATGCGACCAAATGTGGTGATCAAAGTGACACACAGTAACGGCCCGGCTGTGATCAAAGCATTGGTCTGCAGCCAGCCCGGTCTGTGCTGTGATGCTAACAGCTAGGCGACCCTCCTCAATAGTTTAACTGCTATTTCAGGAGCTGCTGCGTCTCTGATGAGACATTAAAACAGAATCAAAGCCAGAGGGATTTTCACCACTCGTCTCATGGAAACACTGAGAGCGCCGCACTGACCTTAAGTTAATGTAGATGACATCAAAACTTCACCCAAAAATCTCTTAACCCTCTGTGCTGAACTCGGATTCCTCTAGTCAAGCATGATTAGTGACCTCGGACATCCACTCGTTTGGCTGCTTCTAATGTTGATGTTAAAGGTTGTTACCGCTGCCTTTGCTCCAGCCAACATGAGCAGCTGTGGTACAACTAGAAAACAAAAAGTCTTCCATCTGTTAGTCAGATCTAATATGTAATCAACCTAAAGCTACATGCACATCATGTGACTGTTTCAGACCTAACAAGACGAGTGCGCTCAGTAGAGTGTGTTAAAGAATATTCTTATGTGTCTTAATTGATGTAACAGGGAAAAGTAAGACAGGTCTAGCTTGGAGTCATTAGCTCACCCCACAACAAGTGTTCACTGACCCTCCAGCTTTAGTTATTTCTCTCATGTAACTGTCCTTGTTAGAGAGACGACAGTTAGACTGATAAGGTAGAGACTGTAGCTCAGGCGTCAGGCTAGCAGATATCAGTGTTCTCTGGGAATCTGGCAAGGCTGAATCTTACAAGAACTTACAGGCTCCACAGATTAGAGTAGAACACATGGGAAGTGATAGATTCAAATATGACGTAGCATTGGAGTCTAAACATCAGATAGATTTGTTCTTCTAGGTTAAGGCCAGCTGAAGATGACGTAACAGGGAAAACCTACAGGCACTATTGGGAAGCAGAATCATAAAAGGCACCAAAAGATGTCATCCTTCAGATTTGGTGTTTGATGCGTCCACATGCTGGCACTGCATCTCCTCGTCCGGGATCAATTAACCACGCTATGTTAAGTCTTCATCAGTCTCTGAAACTTCTTCATCACACCTGAACTTGGCTCAGAATATATCAACAACAGAGAGCAGATCTCCACCAGGCCTACTATCAAAGTTTCAATAACACGCTAATGTTTTAAGTCATTTCACGTTCTATAGCAAAGCCTTTTTTTGCTTTTCGCATGTCATTTCACGCAGTTTGGTCTCTAATGACTTGTGCAGAGTTGGCGTGCCATTTTATGCGTGACTTCCATGGAGAATAGAAAAGGTGATGTAGCAGAAAGAGCAACAAAGTCTGCCTAAGCACAAGTTCGAGGTGGATTGATGGGTCAAACAAACATGGGAGACTGCTGTTTGTGTCCTGTGTGAGGGTTGACTTATGTAGCTTAGCAGCTAGCGAACAGATAAGCAGATTTAAAGTAAAACAGAGTCAGATAAATAGGATTTTCCAAAAAATTCTGTATCACCGCAACCACGAGAGGCCCTTAGAGCATACAGGTCATAAATGTGCACAAACAATACTAAGCTTACCAGTAGTATGAGGCATTAGTTGCAGACACACACACGACCACATAATGACCAGTCTTGGCGTTATAACAGTGTTGCACCAGATGACCCAGGTTTACTTCAACAGCTCATCAGCTTTGGGCTGAATGCTAATGTCAGCATGTTAACACACTGAAATTCATAATGTATAACTCCATTGTAGAAGCCAGTAAAACCTGCTTGTTCAACAAATATCCAATATTAATTTAGTGCATAGTAGATTAGGGAGACTGGGCTGGATTAGATTTAGATTTGATTGGGCTAGGGGATAGACTAAATTTGACTTGACAAGATTATTTTGGATTAGTTTAGGATATACTCATAGATAAGAGATAAACTCAGATTAGACGTTTCTAGATCATTATTGAGATTAAAACATTACAATAATTCAGAACTAGATTAAAATAGGTTACATTGTATTACAGGAGGCTAAACTGGATTAAAAAAGTTTAGACAAAATTAGATCACTTTAAAATGGATAAGATTTTTTTCTTGTTCAAGCGTATCAGTGGATTAAAGTACAAGCAGGGTGAGAAAAAGAACATGGCGCAAAGGTTGAAGCCATATCAACCTTTTGTCACCTGATAAATGATTAAATACAATCATATATTTTTATATATTACGAATGCTATTCAGACCACACAGAGGCTGATTTAGACCTTCAGTATGTTCGGTCGAGTCTTGATAAGGTGCGGTGAGTAAAATGGAAAGTTCACACACACACACATACAAAACACGGCCCTTCTTTCTCCCGACAGAGATGGCGCAAAACAGTCTCCCCAAGCAACCAGCACTGCGATATGGTTGCTATAGAGCTGCTAAGTACTCTCTTCCTCCCGGACTTGAGTTTACCTGAGTGTTATAATTAGAGGTGTGTGTCTGTTTGTGCAGGAGGTCACAGGGAACAGAGCTGAATGGCAGGGGGAACATAATGTGAACACACACACAGAGAAATCCCCAGGATATTTCCCAGAATAGCCCCAGCATGTTTGTTTCTCTCTCTCTCTCTCGCTCTAAGTGTTGAATCCTTTATGAAACCGCAAGTATTATAAATGTATTTATTCTTGTAGTTTAAACGACCTAAATGCCTGTTACCTAAATTAACTTCTTACTATTGGGTCTTACATGAGCAGAGCGTCAAAGTGTGAACAACCTAATTTCGCGTGACAGGTTTCTGTGTTTGTGGTTTTGTCTGTGAGCCAGGTTCATTCTGAAAAAAGGGCGATGTCACATATTTCCATTCGGCAAGCGTACAGGAGAAGTCGTCCTCGGAGCTTTCTGCCAGAAAGCCTTACTACTTGGTTAGTGTTAGCATTTCTCCCAGGAAGCACTGAATGCATTTTAAAGGATCTCATTAGAAGAGGTTGATGGAAACGGCAAACGTCCCCAATATTGCAAAAAAAAGGTTTTTACGCTTGCTTGATGAGTTTCTTGTGTTTCTACAAAAAGAGTTAAGTTTCTGGCTTGTAACCTCTATTTCCTGTTTATTACAGCCATGTGTAACATGAACTTTTGATGGGCACCCTGGTTTATTCGCTCCAAACCAGCTGATGGAAACAATCCTATTTCGCATTTATTTTTCCTTTTTAGCTGCATTTCAAACGTTGCTTAAAATTCACTAGACAATTAGATGGAAACATGCACCATCTAGTTTGTTTAAACCAGTGCAGGTTGAGTTTAGCTCTAAAAATATAAACTCAAAGCAATTCTTTATTTAACAAAATGATTCCTACAGCAGTATTAAATGAATAACCATAAAGCTTAGAGGCAGTTCGGGCAGAGTTCTTGTATTGGCTGATCAGCATCAGCAGCATGCAATGATTGGCTCATCCACAGGTGTGTGACTAGCAGCATCCAATTACAGTAAATTCATGCAGGTGTACAGCGCAGGTGCCAACACAAGCTTTCCTTCCGCCACCCCAGCCTCCTCCTGTGTGGTTCATTATCCGGATCTTCAGATGCATCTAAGATTTAATGTGCGCACGTGTTTATTAAGGAGGGTCAGCCCTCTCAGCAGAGTCATCAGAACTGCTCAGGCTCTTTGAGAGCTTTTTGCTGCCAAATCTAATATGGTCCTTTGCTATAAACGGTCCCTGATGTGAGTGTCCCTGAGAGTCTTATTGAAATTCATAAATAGATAATTAACATTCAGTCCAAACTTTTACTTTAGTTTTTGATACTTGATACTAGTTTAATACCCGACTTTGTTTATTTAACTGCATATTGGCCTAAAACATTAATAATCAATACTTTGTTATATGACCCTTTTACACACTCTTTGAAACTAAATTTGGCATTTAAGTGTTTGAATCTTTGTGTCGCCATACTGTACCAGCAGTCTGCCAGGTCTCTGTCAGTGTGTGTGTGTGTGTGTGTGTGATGTAGGTGTTTAAGTGCCGGACTGAGGGGCCCCCTTTAGTGAGAGTGGGGGGTCTGAAGTGGCGTCCCTCCATTAACACAGACAGAGGTGTATGTGAGAGATAACTGGCGGCTCTCACACTTAGACACCTCACACACACACACACACACACACACACACACACACACACACACACACACACACACACACACCACACTCAGCCTTGTGTCTGCTTTTTCCAAAACCTCTCACACACTCTTTTTACATCGTCAAGCCCCTTAAACACACAAACACACACACTCAGTCAACCCATCATACACACTTCACATCCACTCACCCCCACTCACATGCCACCATGTTGATTCACTTGCCACGAGATGGGTGGATGGATGGATGGAGGGAAGTGGACGAATGACACACACACACACATCAAATTCAGTGTGTGTGTGTGTGTGTGTGTGTGTGTGAGAGACACGGTGGCCTTGCCCAGGGTTGGTGTCAGTCTAAGTGGCATCAAGATGACTGGCTTTACATGGAGACTAGTTAGTCGGTGTGTGTGTGTGTGATGACTTCATCCCCAGTGTTATCAGTGTAACTGTCCACACCACAGTGTTGTGTTTAATGTTTTCCTACACTTACATCTCAATTTAAACTGTGATGTTTGTAAAATCAGCGGCTCACATTCGTCTCAGCTGTGCAGGTTACCGTAATATTTACATCATCGGCCTTTTCAGCATCGATTGTTGTTACTGTAATGTTTGTATCAGCAGGTCCATTTAATTTTGTTCTCAGATTCATATTACATAAGTGTACCGTAAAGCTTAAATCAGCTGCCGGTTACAGTTTTAAACCATGTTAACATTGATTGCTGGTACCATAATGTTCAGAAAAGCAGCTCCTCTGCTTTTTGATATCACATTCCCCTCACATTTTTGGGGGGATTGCATTAATAACTGATGTCATGCATTTTCTCTTGGATTAAAACTTGTTTCTGATACTATAATGTTCACATGATACTTGTTGATACTGTATCATATAACTACCTTTTTGTCATTTGTTGATGGTTCAGTAATGTTTAATTTGCTGTTTGAAATATTTTGTATATTTGATTGTTGTTGGTGGTTTTTACTGTAACGCTTGGATCGGCAGTTTGTACTCAAGTTTATTTTTTCTTTGTCTGTTTTTTTTACCGTAATGTGTAGATGAGCAGTGCAGTGGTTTGGAACGTTTTATTGTATTTAAATTGATTGTTGTTACTGTAATGTTTGTGTAAGCAGTCACTCAGCTTTAATATTTTAGATTATTGATTGTTTATTGTTGTATGGCTGTGCTTTTACCAGCGTAGCTACTGTACATGACCAGCTAAAGTATGGTAATGCTACCTAGCATGTTGCTATCACATGTTGCAGCTTGACAATGATTGCTTTTGCAATGACACAAGTTAGCAACATGTTTTTTCACTGATTCATCATGCAAGTTTTTTTAGTAAATAGGAGTTTTAAATGGTTTGACATTGACTTTTCCAGTTGAATGCCTCACAGGTTAACTTCTGAGCTTTGTGATAGCAGATTCATAGTTTTATTCTGTACTGTATAACAGCTAATAAGGCTTTTGCTACAGGGCTAAAAGATAAAATGGCACTTCTAAAGTATATGTTTCTGCCAAAGCTGCCCTTTACACAAAGTAAAATTAACATGGAACATGTGTAAAAAGTAGAAAATATATGGAATTGAGGTTCTAAGCACATATGACAATGTAATGCATTAATGAAAGTGCAGGGTGTTGGTTGCAACGTGCATAATTAAGGTAATAACAACAAGCAGTGGGAATAAATTGTTTTTTATTTATAAAAATAATTATAAAACTAGAACTGCGAGCAGTTGTAAACGGGGTCCAAGCCCCCCGGCGCCAGTCGCCCTCGCTGAGGGTGCTGAAGTCGTCCCGGCGTCGGCCGACGTCCAGCGTGAGGTCCCCGAGTGAGGTCCCGACGGGCCGCTCGAATCGAGTAAACGCTGCGTGTTTGAAAATGCCATTGAAATGAATGGGCTTAGCAACGGCGTTTGAGCTTCGATCACGGCGCCGTCTTTGGCCGAATCGTACAAAATCGCTCAGCTGTCATCAGGGCCCCTCGGTGAAGAAGTGACCCAAATTTGGTGTCGATCGGAGCTGCGGTAGTGGAGCTATAAAATGCATGTAAGTGAATGGGTGTTTTTTTAATATATGATGAACAGCGCCACCGTTTGGCCGATTGGCACCAAATTTGACACAGGCCTTCGGGAAGTCCAGCCGCATAAGGTCCCCAAGTGTGGTGTTGATCGGCCTTTCTAAGCCAGAGATATGTTATACTTCATGTTTGTAGCGTTTTCGCAAAGATTTGTTAGCCTGTAATTCGGGCGTTTTTTGTCGGATCAAAATTCCCTCTACAAACTTTCTTCGGCTCGGTCCAGAGATGGTCCGTGCAAAGTTTCGTGTCGATCGGACTTTCGGCTTCGGAGGAGTTAATTAAAATAAGTTTTCCAGTTTTCGCGATTTAGCGAAAAAAAAACGTAATCGCACAGAAGCGTGTCATATACCATAGGAATCGACAGAATCCCCCAAACACGAAGACATAAGATTTATGAATGTGCAATGTAGTAGGCCGTAGTTATGAGTGAAAATGTGCTTTGGTTGAAAATCCCATTGAAATGAATGGGGCATTTGAGCTTCGATTACAGCGCCACCGTTAGGCCGAACTGCACCAACCTTTTGTGGTGTCATCAGGGCCCCATGGGGAAGTATTGACCCAAATTTGGTTTGATTCGGACTTGTGGTTCTGGAGATATAAAATGAATGTAAAGTCAATGGGATTTTTTTGGGGTAGCGCCAACTAGCGGCGAATTGCATGAAATTTTACACAGGCCTTCTAGGGGGCAGGGCAGATAAAGTCGTCAAGTTTTGTGTTGATCGGCCTTTCCAAACCAGAGTTATGTTATACTTCGTGTTTTTAGCGTTTTGGCAAAGATTTGTTAGCCTGTAATTCGGCCGTTTTTGTCGAATCAAAATTCCCTCTACAAACTTTCTTCGGCTTGGTCCAGAGATGGTCTGTGCAAAGTTTGGTGTCGATCGGAGTTGCGGCTTCGGAGGAGTTAATTAAAATAAGTTTTCCATTTTTGCGATTTCGCGAAAATGAAATCGTCATCGCACAGAGGCGTGTCCTATACCGTCGGAATCGGCTACATCCCCAAACACGTAGACATAAGAATTATGAATGTGCGATGTAGTAGGCCGTAGTTATGAGGCAAAATGTGCTGTGGTTGAAAATCCCATTGAAATGAATGGGGCATTTGAGCTTAGATTACAGCGCCACCGTTTGGCCGAACTGCACCAAATTTTGTGGTGTCATCAGGGGCCCATGGGTAACAATTGACCCAAATTTGGTGTCAATCGGATTTATGGTTATGGAGATATAAAATGAATGTAAGTCAATGGGAAAAAAATTTTCGTCTGTAATCTGCAATAGCAGCGCCACCTATAGGCACATTAGGTTCCCCTTTGGTGCCTGGCATCAGGGGACCATGCTGAACAATTGGGCACTGGTTTCATGTCAATGTGACTTGTGGTTATAGAGGAACTAATTTTCTGGATTAAAGAGCGCCACCTAAGGGCGAGTTGCACCAAATTTTGCACAGGCCCTCAGAGGGGCGTCCCAAATGAATGGTCCAAATTTGGTGTCAATCGGCCATTCCAATCCGAAGTTATCGCCTCACTTCCTCTTAGTAGCGTTTTTCGCAAACGTTTGTTAGCGTATAATTGCGACATTTTTTGTGATATCAAAATTCCCTCTACAAACTTTGTAGAGCTCGGTCCAGAGATTATCCGTGCCAAGTTTCGTGTCGATCGGCCTTGCGGCTTCGGAGGAGTTAATTAAAATAGGTTTTTCAGTTTTCGCGATGTAGCTCGAAAAAAGTTTAGGCGGAAATGGGCGTGGCCTATACCAGGAGATTCAGCTCGATCCCCCGAACGCGTGGATATAAGGTTTTTGATATACGCCCTCGTAGGCGGAAGATCCAAGCCCAAACGCGTTGACCTTGCTTACAGCGCCCCCTAGCGGTAGAAGTGTGCGAATTTTTGCGCCTGAGGTACTCTTGAGGCTGCGAACCTACCTTGTGAGTTTCGCGTCCCTAGCATTTACGGGGTATGCTGCAGTATGAGTTTTATGCACGGAAGAAAAAAAATAATAAAAATCTGAGCGAAAACAATAGGGTTCCCAGCCACTTCGTGGTATGGGAACCGCGTTGCCTTGCAAACGCGGGTTCCCAGCCCACTTCGGGCTTGGACCCCTAATTAGCTGCTTTTATCACCGTGCTTGGTAAAAGCTTTTTGAAAGTGGGCTGGCATCTGTTGCAGACATTGTAAGTGCATTTTCTAACTGAAAAACTACCTCAGCCACACTCAGGTAATTATGTTTTCATAATGCAATAAGAAGACCACGAGTCTGTAAAAATGTATTACCATGGTCTAGTGTTTCTTTTAAGAAACCAAAAATAAGAGTTAATTTGTTAAAGAATAATACATCAAATGTTAATGCCGTATGTATTTGCTCGTTATGTGCTTATTTAACCATAACCTTTAACTGCAGCTATTTTATTTCAGTGCAGTAACTGTAATGCACAACCTAATACAATCAATATATTATTACAACAATCACTATTATGATTGATTGCACAATATTTACCTGTATCAACTGTTCACATACTATACCCAACCCAGTATTATTATGAAGTATTTAATATAGTACTGTGTGTGTGTATAGATATATATAATTATTTATTAATTAAGACAATGCTATTAATCTAAAGTAATATTTAAAAATGAATGTTACTGATTTACCCCTCAGATGTTTTCCCTTCACACAGCTGCATTATGTAAACCTTATATAACTGGTTAGTTTATTTCCACGTGTACTTAATGAATTGCCATTACCAGCTCCCATCGAATGCTGTGTAGTAAGGTGATAATGAATACAGGTTGGCTGGTGATGAGTCAGTGTGAGCCGCTGCTTAAAAGCATCCCAGCTGTTGCGACGGCCCCGGCGGGGGCGTAGCCAGCCTGGACGGGTCAGCGCAGTGGGCTTGAGACTGCAGGGTTGTCGGTTTGAATCCCCAGGTAGCGTCTGCACAGCGGCAACCTTTTCTGTGACTCAGTATGAAACTCATCTATGACTCAGAGCTTTGTTCAACCAGAGGTTTGTTCATGCTGTGGTGTTTGTGATTCTGTTAATGTCATCCGCCGCTGCACCACAACTCCTCCACTCACTCCAAGGCTGTAGTTTTATAATCTTTAACACTTAACAAAACTACACTTCCTACACTTTTACAGTTTTTTGGTGGCAGCTAGTATGGGAAAGTTAACATTCTTTACTTTTTTTTTTACTGCAAACCGAGCTACAGCTGTTGTACATGGAGTGCGAGATGAAAATGTTTTCAATTTGAGTGAATAATTTGTAGTGAGTCTTTATGAATCAACTTTGCAAACATATACAGAGAAGAGGAGAGGAAAACACGACAGAACTATAGATGTCCTGATCAAGTTTTTATATAACATGTCAAGTATCTGCCAATACAGAGTCTGACTTTTATTTGCCTAAATGTTAGGTTAAATATGGATATGACACACTGAAACAGCCGTAGCCTTCAGTCAAGTCATTTTTAGTTTTAACGCCCAATGTCACAAATTTACAATCTCTGCAGTATACGACACCCTCTAGACTCCTGTTACAAGTTGGCTCCTGCTTGTAGCAAAGAGGAAGCTCACGCAAACATAAACTTAATGGTTTTATTGTATTAACTAAATATAAACATAAACTTCAAGGCAAACGTGAGAATCAGTATTATCAGGAGTGTCGTGGTGTGTAGTGTGAGATGCAGTGAGTGCAAAAAGAAAAGCGACATAATAAGTCAAAACTGAAGAGCTGGTGTGTCCCAGGGGTGGAGCATGGTGCCGTGGGAATCCAAAGAGTGAGAGTAGGCAGACTTGACAGCCATCTTAAAAACATCTCAGTCTCAGGATGAACAGGTGAGCCACATCTCCTGACGACCCTGGCCTTGGCTCCGCCCATTGACAGCCTGGAACTCAAACACCAAACCAGCACAACACAACAACCCCAGGGTCGTCGCACTCCGATAACAAAAAAGACCCCAAAATCTTGAGAAGGAAGACTTTCTGTTGGAGTGGTTGGGACTACAGAAACGTTCTGTCCACCTGAAGTTGTACAGTGGTGTTTTGGAGTGGTACTTTTTACCTCATAAACAATCTTTGGCAGAGTACAGAGGCTTGCAGAGAGCAAGCCATCAAGTTACTCATGGAATTAATGTTAATTAGTGACAGCTGATATGACCCACCGCCAGCGATGTTTGTCATTTTGACTGGTGAAAGCGACAGTCAGCGCCGGCTAAAAATAAGAAGCCACCAGCTTAATGTTTTGAACACTGCTCTTTGCCAATAAGAGAGAGAGAGAAAATAGATTTGTTACCATCAGAGTTCAGCGAATTTTGCCATTCACACACTCATTTTCACTAATATGGAGTTAAATGCTCGCAGTCCGAGTCCGGCTGTCGTTACGGAGAGCAGTGCTGAAGTGGACAACACACCGTAAAGAATAGATTGGATTTTGCCAACTTATCCCTTCTGAATGACATGTGGTGCCATCACAGGTGGCTGGTCGCAATCGCCGCTTTAGCTGTCTGGTAGCTCCACCCACGAAACACGCCTGTTTTTGGATTAGCCAGAAGTTATGCAGAGCTGGGCCGCCACATTGAGCTTCACAATTGCTCTTTAGAAACCTACGGGTGACGTCATGAACACTAGGTCCATGTTTTATATGGTCTATGATTCAGACCCAGGTCACATTGCCACAAATCAGATATGTACAAGTATTAGGACCACATACTGAATGGCATTGGCCCAAAACTGAATTGTAAGTTGTCACAATCGGTGTGTGATGTTCTGAGGTTTACAGGTGCGTCTCAAAAGATTTAAATAATGTGGGAAAAGTTAATTCTCTTCTGTAATTTAATTCAAAAAGTGAAACTTTTCTATATTCTACATTCATTATACACAAGGTGAAATATTTGAAGCCCTTTGTTGTTTTAAACTTCATGATTGCAGCTTACAGCTCACGGAAATCAAAACTTATTTATCTCAAAATGTAGGCCTACTAATTAAATTTTTTAGAATACAGAATTTATAAAACAGCAATGTCAACCAAAGAAGGGCTCTAATTAACTCAACTGCAAAGGATTCCTGAGCCTTTAATCTCTCAGTCTGGCTCTGGTGCTTAAAACGAACTATTCAAATTTTTTGGAGAGGCACCTGTGGAATAATCGAGCCTTTCTCATACAATCATCCACAGGTCAAAGTAATATTTTCAGACCTTTGACCTCCTGTTGCTTTTATCTTCTAATAATGCTAGATGAAGCTGGTTCCAGTCTGTCTGTCACTGTAAGCTGCTGCGGGCAGAAGCAGCAGCTCATCAGCTCAGCTGTAAACTGTAGCAGCCCTCCCTCCGCTGACCAGCGTGGCACCGATGGGACTGCTGTGTTATCAGCGGATCAGATGTGACTGCGCGGGCGGCGATGAATGTGATAGGATATGAATGTGGAATATCAATTATGATGAATGCCGTCCCCGCGTTATCTGTTCCGTCTCCGCGGTGACACGTGTGGGCGGGTCCCGGTCGCACGGCGATAACAAGCCTTCAGTCGTAAACACTGATGAGGAAACAGAGCTGGTGTTTGTGTCAGGAATAGATGGATGGATGGATGGAAAAACAGATGGATAGACAGATAGATGCGGTTTTGAGTTTTATGATTGAAATGTCTCAGCTTTCAAAATGTTCCTACACCCACTTTCTGTACAAACATGTGGTGTTAGATTTTTCAAATCACAGATTTAAGAGAAACAGTAGGTCTGTTATAGTTATATAACCACCCACCTCCTGATTACTTGATGGCTGGTTGGCATCTTCCAAATCCTTAAAACCATATTCTCAAAATCCGCTGGCCTTCAATTCTGAAAGTTTTATTGGAGACGCAATAAAAATATTGACAGCTTGTCCAACAGTTTCACAGCACATGCTGACAGAAAGTCACTCAAGGCCTCGTTTATGTGTTTGTGCTGCAGAAAGTGCCCAGATGGGTTTGACTGTCTGAAGACGGGAAGGAACCCCAACTACGGCTACACCAGCTTCGACACCTTCGGGTGGGCCTTTCTGTCCTTGTTTCGCCTGATGACACAAGATTACTGGGAAAATCTCTACCACCAGGTAACATTGGTTTGGTTTCTTGAAACAAAGGTTTGTCTACCAAAGGACAGTCTCCTAAATGTCAACAGAGGCTATCGTGCTTTTCATGATAACGTTAAATGAACAGAAAACAGCTATTTCAGTTGCCATTCACAGAAGCTGATCTCATGATGTTTAGTAGGTTTTTTGATGCTCTTCATCAAAATTTTGTCACTTTGTCATGAATTGTAGATGTGCAAATTTACATTCTTTCTGAGTACTTCAATAATTTCTCAACAATATTGGCTTAAAACCAGCTCCTCACAGGGTCCACTTTGTACCTGTTCTGGATCTTTGAAATCTACAATTCCATGACAGCTGGGTAATCTTCATCCGCTAATGAAGATCATGTGATACAATCAAAAGCCCGGGAACAGCTGTTAAATGGACTTGGTAGTGAGACTGTTTTCTCAACTCCTGTTTCCCATTTTGACACCTCAGCATTAAAGTAGTTTAATAGATAGATAATGTTGTAATTAACTGTTTACAGAAAAGAAAATTGTTCCTGTTCTTGATAGATGTTTGTAGTGTGTTTTATGATGATAAATAAAATCTAAGTATGAATTGAAAAGTCCACAGAGCACTTGCTGCTGTCCCCAAAGCTTATTGCCTTGAGCACATGGTAATAATTGAAGTCAATACTGATGAGCATTTCATCATTTCAGCCTCTCTCATCTGGATCTTGGTAGCCGGACAGAAAGAGGACATTGTTTTCAATAACAAGTAAATCAAACTGTAACAGTAAAAGTGAATGAGATGGGTTTGACAAGTGACATGTCCCTTTTATTCCCCATGGAAATCTCACCCTTGCATTTATGTCCCTTTAAGGACGTAATGAACACGTTGAATTATTTTTGGTGTGTTGTGTGCCTGTAGACGCTGCGTTCGGCCGGTAAGACCTACATGGTGTTTTTCGTGGTGGTGATCTTCCTGGGCTCCTTCTACCTGGTCAACCTCATCCTGGCCGTGGTCGCGATGGCGTACGAGGAGCAGAACCAGGCGACCATCGCTGAGGCCAGCCAGAAAGAGCGAGAGTTTCAGGTGGCCATGGAGATGCTCAAGAAGGAGCAACAGGTAAAGTCTGGAAACTAACTGAAGCTCCCTACCCTGATTTAATGATGGTCTGCTGTTCAGTTTTTGGAATGAAATGGTGTCTTACAGCAGGGTACAACTTTAATTCCTTAAGTTTAATATACAGCTTTTGTTTAATTATCTTTATAGTAGATAGTGTTATTAAGTTTTAGCCCTATAGCCATTCACAATAAATTTACTCCACTCGATATTGAAGGTTTTTAAACATCATTGTAGCATGTGGGAACTAAAATCTTACATAAAATATATAAAATCTTGATGTTACATTACTTCACTTCATCCATACCATCTGCCATGTTACAGAGTAAAAAAAAACCAAAAGGAAAGTGAAAAGGGGCTTTTAAGAAACCATCAAGGCTGCTAATCAGGGTTTGAGCAGTCTAAAAAACAGTGTTCACCTACCTTCTGTCTTACCTTCTGTTGCTCCTCATTCTTATTTATCTATGAATATGTATTAATACATAAATATTTATCAATCTTATCAGTTGTAAATCTAAATTACTTTTCCTCTTACTTATTCACTCCATTTTGTTTACTGGATATTTAAAGAGTGTGTTATGTTTTTATCTGACTGCCTTTTAAAGACACACACACTTTGTTTTCCACAAGGTTGCCGCACAGAAAGTTCTTGATTCGGACTCGATGATGTCACCAGAATTATCCCCATTTGGTCTGCCGTTGGACGGCATGGAGGAAAGGAGGCGGAGTCAAGCACTGATGGGAGTGGCCGATGTGGAGGCGAATTTATCAGAGGAAAAGCTGCTGCAGGTGGAATTACCGGATGGAGGGAGGGTAAGTGAAGAAGAATCTGATTTGTGTCCTTTTGTTTTGGCAAAGTAACATTTCCCAAGACAAAACAAAACGGTCTGCGTTCTCTTCCAGCCCCTGCACCCCCTCCTCGCTCGCTCCTTCTCCACGAGGACTCGGCGAAGCAGTCAGGTCTCCTCCATCTTTAACTTCCGTCTGAAGAGTCGAGGGTCGGAAGGTGAGATGGCTGACGACGAGTACAGCGTCCCAGGTGATGTGGTGGAAGGCGTCGGGGGTCGAACCTACAGCGGTGGGACCTTCAGCGGCATCCTGCCCCACCCTTGGCCCAAACGACGACCAAGCACCTACAGCACTGCCAGCAGGAGCTCCCAGGTGATTAAACTGGGATTAGACTTTGTTAAATAAGATGTGATGCAAAAAGATGGGTTACTTTGAAAATTAGACACAATTACTAGATTTATTAGATAAATGAAATTTAATGATATTTTATGAGATGAAATGTGTATAATACTTTATCTAAATCTAAATGGAAATAGTGAATGCTAATTTAATGCAATTAGACTGTTACTTGAAATGAGATGCAAATAAATAGTATGGGATTACACTTTTGTTAGATGAGATCACACAATGAGACTGAGGTACATTTTGTTAAACAAAATGGTATCTGTTGAGAAGAAATACGATATCAAATTATATTAGATAAAATGACGCATTAAACTCTGTGGATGAGATTAAATGAGATGGCATGAGATTATATAACATGACTACTTGAATTAGAATTTCTTAAACATGAGATCAGACTAGATTGTTTAGGTAATATCAGATTAGTTGAAATGGGATGTAACTAGTGTTTAATAGAGAAGAGACAAAATGGCATGAGATTAGTCTTTGTCAGATGAGATTAGTTGAACATGAAATAGATAAAATTAGATCAGAATTTCAGACTTTGTTGGATGAGATTAAAAATATGAAATACTTGTAGGCTGTACTGTTAAATGAGAAAGAAATTAGATTTGAGATTCTATCTTCTGAGATTGTGATTAGATACAATGACACAAGATTAGACTTTGTCTCAGATGTTATATTAGAAAATGAGTTTAACATGGGATGAAATCAGATTTTTCTCAAATGAGATTAGCTAGTTCAGATTAGATACATGAGTAAATGGCTTGAGATTAAAATTTGTCAGATAAAATGAGATTTGTGGATGAGAGAATCAAAAAAAAAATCAAATCAAATGTCTCGACCGGATCCTTTTTTTGATTTAAGAAGAATGATTTGAGACCAAACTTTATAAAATAAGATAAAACAACACGGCAGGGATTTAGATGATTTTTTGTGGGATTAGGTGAGATGAGATGGGTTTTGTGGAGATGAGATTAAATGGCACGAGATAAATCTTAGATGAGATGAGATTAACTGAAGAGAGATGAGGTGGGTTAAAGTGTGATTTGATGAAATGGAAAAGCTAAACTTTGTTAGATGAGATGAGATAACATGGAATGGTTATAAAATTAAAATAAACGACCCTGCACGAACAAGCAGTTATAAAAAAAAAAAAAGATGGATGGGATGAGATTAGATTCAGAAGGGTTAGATACTGTTTTATAGAAGGACATCAGACATTTTGAGATGTAATGAGGTGAGATAAGATGAGAAATGATACAGTGTGAAGATGGAGCCAATCAACCAAAAAACATTAAATGTAACTAAATATTTGAATTAAGAAAATTAAAAATGCAAAATTGCTGTGATGTTCATAAAAGGTCTCCATATACATTTTTATTTCATCTGTGTGTGTTTCAAGGTATTTTATCCAACTCTAAATGTCAACGGGAAGCTGTTTGTTGCCATGGACCAGAACGGGGTTTCCCCACCACCACTGCAGGGGCAGCTGCCTGCCTGTACCATGGAGAAGGTCAAGGAGGAGAGTGTGAGTACTGTGTCCTGGGTGGGTGTGTGTGTGTCCGTCGCAGTGGAAACAATGGTGGAGCCTGCAGCCATCCAACACTCAGACATGTGAATTATGAATCAGCGCTTTGCATAACTCCATTCTGATATCATGGGCTAAAGACGCACACACAAACACACACTCATATGTACCATATCAGATAACAATGCTGTGGTATTCCCCCCATCTGTACACACACACACACGCAAGCACACATAGTGTCACTGCTATGGCATCATGAGCTAAAGCCAGACATACCAGCACAGCCACGTTACTGAGGTGTCCTTCCTTTATGCACATACTCAAACACAACACACACACCAAGGCTGGGAAACAACCAATACAGCTGCTGGGGTCAGACGTTTTACCAAAACCCACACACGTCTTGACATTGTGCTTTTCTTTAATAAATTCCAATACGTATGAGTCCAAGTCAAGTCTCAAGTCTCTGAGCTAGAGTCCAAGTCAAGTCTCAAGTCTCTGAGCTAGAGTCCAAGTCAAGTCTCAAGTCTCTGAGCAAGTCTCAAGTCTTTGAGCTAGAGTCCAAGTCAAGTCTCAAGTCTCTGAGCAAGTCTCAAGTCTTTGAGCTAGAGTCCAAGTCAAGTCTCAAGTCTTTGAGCAAGAGTCCAAGTCAAATTTCAAGTCTCTGAGCAAGAGTCCAAGTCAAGTCTCAAGTCTTTGAGCAAGAGTCCAAGTGAAGTCTTGAGTCTTTGAGCAAGAGTCCAAGTCAAGTCTCTGAGCAAGAGCCCAAGTCAAGTCTCAAGTCTCTGAGCAAGAGTCCAAGTCAAGTCTCAAGTCTCTGAGCAAGAGTCCAAGTCAAGTCTCAAGTCTTTGAGCTAGAGTCTGAGTCAAGTCTTGAGTCTTTGAGCAAGAGTCCAAGTCAAGTCTTGAGTCTTTGAGCAAGAGTCCAAGTCAAGTCTTGAGTCTTTAAGCAAGAGTCCGAGTCAAGTCTCAAGTCTCTGAGCAAGAGCCCAAGTCAAGTCTCAAGTCTCTGAGCAAGAGTCCAAGTCTTGAGTCTCTGAGCAAGAGCCCAAGTCAAGTCTCAAGTCTCTGAGCAAGAGTCCAAGTCAAGTCTTGAGTCTTTGAGCAAGAGTCCGAGTCAAGTCTCAAGTGTCTGAGCCAGAGTCCAAGTCTTGAGTCTTTGAGCAAGGGCCCAAGTCAAGTCTTGAGTCTTTGAGCAAGAGTCCGAGTCAAGTCTCAAGTGTCTGAGCAAGAGTCCAAGTCAAGTCTCAAGTCACTTGTGGTCATAATGAATATTGTATCACCGGCTGCGTTCAAACCAGCCTGCTTATAAAACTGCTTCGCTATAAGGGATTCTGTAACTGTAACCTGTTTTTAACTTACAGAGCACAACCATGTAATGTGCAATGTGTCTACAACTAATGACAGCTTATTAACTACTGTAAGTCAACACATCCCCCAGGTTCTCAAAGCAGTGTAATGTTATAATTAAATAAAACTGTTACGTTACATGATCAACAATAAACCTGTAACCTGTTTGCAGCCAGTGTTGATAATTAATGGCAAGCAAACAAATGCTCATTCATCTTTTCATAACGAACGACAGTCGGAGTTAACCTCCGGTAGGTCGTAGCTACAGCAAGAAGCAAGCTAACGTTAGATGACCCATGCTGAGCTAAGGTTACTAACCTATTTTGTGTTCAGTGCTTGTTTGGTTCCTGTTGTATGAAGTTTTAAAGCCAAAGTTTATGATGAATGGCGGAGCAGCTGCTGTTTGTTGTCATCTCTCATGTGCAGCCGCGAGCAGCAGATGCTACGGGTTATGTAGGCAGGTTATAGGTAACAGAGGGAGGGAAATAACGAAACACTCATCAGACGTTTCCTGTTCACGAGTCCCGCACCTCGAGTCCGAGTCGAGTCTGAAGTTTTTTGAGGACGAGTCTGAAGTCACTGTGTGTGCGACTTCAGTCCCCCTCTCTGGATTTCAGTAGCTGCAGGTTCTTCAAAATCACTTGATCCGTTTAATAACTAGTTTTCATGGATTTATTTATGTTTAAAACATCACAGGTTGAACTGGAGGTGTTCTGAACCCCGAGGTTTCTGTTAATTACTAGTGACAGAAACTGTGACAACCACCATGGCTGAGTTTGAAAAGCTGAGAGCCCTGTCAATCAAGGCAAACACGCCCCTAAACATAACCTTCTTAATATCTTCTTGAAGTACTTGGTGCTCAGATACAGTCATTTATTTATTTTTTTAATAGATAAACTGAGAACAGCAATCCAATATGTAGTATCAAAGTGTTTTTATCATTTGCAATTCACAACACCCATCCATAGAGGTTAAAGCAGTTAGTGAAAAAGAAAATGAAAAGTAAAACAAGTTACAGTAGGACACAAGATTAAAGTAGGTAAATGAAGATATCATGATACAATAAAACACATGTAACAGGAACTACAGAAGACGTAAGGATAAGTTTGTTGCTTCAGTGGATCTGGGGCTGCTCTGTAGGCTTTTGATGTATTTACAGAAAGGCTGAGGAGCATTTTAACTTGTAGTTTTACTATTGGAAGCTCAATAAGGGGTACTTTAATAATAGGACTTTTAAACAGCACTGCACTGAAACACTAGCCCACTGCATAAGCTAACAAGTCTTCCTCTGTCTGGTCACATATGGTGTCAATAAACATTACATTTGTTTTCCTTTTATCTAAAATGCCCAGTTGTTAACCCATTTCCCCCTTAGTCTTATTTTCTTCCATTGTACCTGCATTTAAGAACCAGGATGAACCGGTAACTATTTTCTTCGTACAAGGTAATTACAAAAAATTATATTGCAGTTATAAAAGTCACCACCGAATACTCACAATAAAACAAATCAAATCCAGCTACATCAACAGCTTCATCTGGTGAGTTAGAACGCCCTATTGATCAGTCACAAGAACACATTCAATCATTAGCCATATCAATATCAGCATCAACACATCAATCTGCCAGTATTTGCACTTTACAGCTCGAAATCTGCATCACACTGAGGTTCAGTGCAGCAAAACACATAAACACGCATTTTACCAATACCAGGCTAAAGGTAGATGTTGCTAATGGACACTTTTGCTGGGAAAAAACCCCACTTAGACTCTCACTCACACTGTACACATTTTATATTTTCTCAGTATTTTGCACCGAGGCTGTTAACATCCTGTAAATCATCTGTGTGCCTGGAAACACACGCAGACACACATCCAGCGTTATGTCCTTTTAGAAACAAGCAGCAGAGATGCTAATCGGATCACACTCACACCGCATGACTCAAACACAGAAACGGAGAGAAAACCTGTGTGTTCTACATTTCCTCTTAGGGGTTTATGGTTTCTCACAGGAACACTCTGGTTGGTAGCTTCCAGGGCCCGATAGTCTCCAAAAGTGGACGCACAGGCGGTTCTGTTAATCCTACATTAGGTTTCATCACACGCAGCTGACAAAACCCACGCAGATACTCGGACAGACCATTCATGAAGATTCAGTTAGTCGCTGAATGTCATGATTCTGCTCTCTATGGAATTGTTTTTGCAAGCACAGAAGTTATATTTTGTAGAGAAATTACTATTGAGCATTTAATTTGAGCAAACACACATCTACTGTCTACTCAATAAATGCATTTGCATGTCTGCTATTATGGACAACAATTATCTTTCTCGTTCAATTTTAGACCTTTGCCCTCTCTCAAAATCCCCTGCTCTGTGCGCTTTCATGTTTGCCGGCGAGCTGCATCAGCCCGGCGGCAGTGGCTCAGGAGGTAGATCCTCAGCTCCTCCTGTCGCACTGCATGATAAAGTGTCTTTACGCTGAAATTGCCCCCGATGGTTCGCCATGGGAGCAATGTACCTCGCTGCCGTCGGTCTGTGTGTGAATGGGCGAATTAGCTGCAAAAACCTAAAACCTATAAAAGCGTTAAATGTAGCCATAAAGCCATTTAAACCTGACAGAGCGTCACAAGTGGCCACAGTTTTAGCCACTTGGATAACTGCAGTATGTAACTACTTGGCTGTATTGCCCCCAGTCAGATCACTAGATGATTATTATTGATCAAGAAAGCACTGGGAGAATGACCATTGGATTCATAAAGTCACTTTGAGTCGAATTCATAAAGCTGGAGTCAAAAGATAAACACAAAATGGGTTTAGACACATTTTCTATTTGTATTATTGAGCTGAATCGTGTTGTATCCTTTAGATTATGACTTTTTATTAAAGCACTGATCATTCTCACAGTCTGGGGAACTCTACTAGATATTTTACATATCATACATATATGTACCTTTTATTTAATCATCACATTGAGATCAAGAGAGACCTGAAAACAGCAGATAAGAAAACAAACAGCCACAGATAACAGAAGAACAAATAGCATCAGAGACAGCCAGTAACGTCATTAAGTTAATCTGAAGATGCAAGTTTATATTATATTATTTGGCCTTACGGACATGGTCGTGTTGTCAGTACAGTGTCAGTCGAAACAGCAGCTTTCAGACACACAGTCCTGGCAGTTTCCTATATCTTATAAAAGAACCTTTTCAAACATGTCACAGAAAGCCAGACAGCTCCAAGCCATAAGGGATTACATTTATTTTAATACTTGTTTACAGTTGTCTTTTCCCCATCAGACAGTAGGTTAGAGTATCATGAGGACAAACACAGCAGAAGCTCCATGCCTGGAGGTGTTCGTCACCTCCACCTGCTGACAACCTGCCCCGATACCTACACTGTTATATAAGAAGAAGATGAAGAAGAAGACCAAGATGAATTGAAGAAGAAGATAAACAGAAGAAAAAGAAGACAAATAGTAGATGAAGAAGAACAAGGATAGGTCGTCAAACAGAAGATGAACAAAAATGACCACTGAATGTTAGAGCTAACTATTAAGTTTTGGACCTCAAGATCCATATTTTTATAACTATTTTTTGACATGAGAACTAGATTCCTGTCCCATTTGCAGTAAAACCTAAAACAGTTGTCAGGGTTCAGATTTGGAGATGGGCAAATTTGAATCAAGAACATTTTTGGTTTTGGAGAAATTGTGGATCATTTCAGCAGCTATGGTGCAGTATTTTAGTCCTCTTTGGTTTGATGAGGTACTGTGAGTGTTTCATCTGATTCTGTTCTGTATAGCTGTAACTTAGCTTCTTAAAGGGCCCCTACATGACGCTCCTGGGCTCATTGGTATCAGCTTTTGCCTGCCTGCTTTTTATTGTGGATGGCCAATAGTGTTCAAAACGTAACATCGGTAACATTTAGTGTTTGGCAAGTTATGCAGAAATTGTAATAAGTTACTAGTTACTCATTACTCCTTAAAAAGTAATAACCTTGCTTTATTTATTACTGGTTATTGAAAGTAACTTGTTAGGTGGCTATATTACTTTCACAGTATTTAACAAAATACAAAACAAAGCAGTCTCTCCTGACTGAGCAGCAACAAGTATGTTTTTGTACAAAACGTAACATCACCAGTTGAAAGACGTTTCATCTCCTGTTTTTTCAGCACATGCATTTATGAGAGCAGTATTCAGTGTTTTTACAGAACTGGCCGTAGCGGCCTCCTGTTTAGTCGCTTCTTTCTTCAAGTTTCACACTGCTGTGCTGCTTTAGCAAATGCTTCAGTAAATTAGATGTAGAAATGTTCGGCCGACAATGCCAGAACCACAACTTTGAACCAGAAGAGGGTCATTAAACATTAAATGTTTTTAGATTTGGCAAGTTACGTAAATTGACGTGACGTTAGTTAACTTACGTGTTAACTGACTTAAGCACTCATTTTAACCCAAACCATGATCTTTTCCTAACCTTAACCAAGTATTTTTAGTGCCCAAACCTAACCAACTTGCAACTTTAATAAAGCGCCATATCAAAATGTCGATGTTTTGAAATACTAGCGTTTTATTTTGAAAGTCTAACCCTATATTTGTTGTTGCTAAGCGTTGCTAACTTGAACGCGGAGCCCTAAACGTCTAAAAATGGCACAAAAGGGGTAGCCAGAGCGGTAAAAGGCGACGCCAAAGGGCCTTGACCAAGCGACAATATGTGATGAGTTGGGAGTGAGAGTGTGTTAATCCTACTGTAGTATCCAGTAGTGAAGGCAGACTTAGAGCAGCCTAATCAAACTAACGTTAGCACGGCCCGTAGCGGTGAATATCCCCACAGATGAGTGAATGAAAACTCCTGCTTAGTTTGAAGTTGAAGTTTTCTTCAATAACACTGCAGGTGCTGTGTGGGAGCTCAGAGCAGCTCTGAGTTCAGGTCATAGCTTCATGTTTTAACGTGTGAAGTATTTCTGCTTCCTCGTGTCCATGAAGAACATGCACCTGTCGTCCTGCTGCTCAGACTGATGGAGAGAGGAGAGTGGGAGGAGGAGGAGGAGGGAGGGAGGGAGGGAATGCACGCTTAGTTACCATGGAAACCCACAGCCGCTAACAGAAGCTAAATTAGTGCACGGCTGGCTGCTGTTATGTGTTTCCCCGGAGCATCCCTGCCTGGCACACAGACAGGATGTAGGCGTTGTCGTGGGCGGCGACCTTCAGGCCCATGCGTCACGTCTCATTGGAAGAGCAGTTACCGGGAAGTGTTATGTAATCACACCTGAGCAAATTAGGTTCATCCAGGTTCATCTCTGCGAGGGCTGAGAGGTCCTAATCTCCCCTGAGACACTGCGGGGTTCATCTTCATACGGTCCGCTGAGCAGCGGAGGACTGTTCAAACCCACAGAACTTTATTTAAAGTGTAGTGAAGAAACAGAGGCTTTCAAAGAGATCAAACAATGGCCAAATATTTTGGATGAATGTATCGAATTTAAGGAAACATTTTGTTGAGTTTTATAAGGGGGTGATGATTTAAATAGTAGCATTGATGAAAGGAGCTTTTTGGTTTTTTGGAGCTTTCGTTCACATCACACACATCTTCGTCAGCATCTGTGTGAACTAGTAGGCATTGAAAACATTTCTAAGCATGGACGGTGCGAACAAAAAGTCCTTAAAATGCTCTTTGACTGAACACAATGCAATTACACGACAGCTGGGCAAAATCCATCTGCTGATGAAGATCATTTGATGCTAATCAAAAGCCCAGAAAAGATACTAAACTGACCTCGTTTTGCAAAGATATCTTTGTCTTTAAAGGAAAGTATTACTTGTATAACATAATTAACTTGATTTTATTTAACTCAGATGTCATTTCTTAGTATATACATTTGCATAAGTCATCCCATCCATCCAACTTTTGTCTGTATCTTATTCGGTTCTTGGTTGATGGTAGCAGGTGAAGTAAACAACTATGTCCCCAGGTTGTTCCTCCAGCTCCCACTGGGGGATCCTGAGATGCTCCCAGACCTGATGGGACTTATAATCCCTCCAGTGTGTTCTGGGTCTCCTCCCATGTATCCTGAAAACCTCCACAGCGAAGCTTCCAGGAGACCTCTTGATCACAGTGGTGCTTAATTGCAGAGCTAAAGACAATAGGAAAGGGTTTCAGTGTGTGACCGCTGACAGCCCGTTGATCATTTAGCTGAATTTAAATCTTTTAGTTGAAGAAGCGACGACCGAAGTCAGGTTTTCAGAGAGTCAGAGTCGAGCAGATTGTTTACAGGTTCAGCTCTCATACAGCTCATCTGATACCTGAAAAATATCCAGCAGTCCTTTTAGGGAGGCTGACAGAGCTAAACACACACACACACACGCCACACACACACACACACACACACAGTGATTTCTCAGATTCATTCAACACCAGTCATCACCTGCTTACCTGTTGCCTTGGTGATAAGAAGCATGCACACACACAAAGAAATCATGACATCATGTTTGACCCATTTGACCTGGTATAAATCTGTGTGTGTATAGGTGTGTGTGTGTGCTGTTCTTATTACCAGGGCAACAGATAAGTGGATGAAAGCTCATGCTCATGAATGAAACTTGAATATGTGTGTTGTTGTGTTAAACAGCATGCATGTCTTCATGAATGTGTGCGTGTGTGTATTTCAATAACTACCGTATGTTTTTAAGGAACCTCGATTCTGTTTGCATTAAAAGTGATTGATTAATAAATGGCTCTCTCTATATCAGGTCCCGACGTCCACCACCGAGCTCAGCACGATGCTGTTACCTCGTCCTTCGTCCACACAAGGCTCAGAGCGGAGGGGGAGGACGCTCAGTGCAGCCAGCTACCTCACTGATGCCATGGAAGGTGAGGAGCACCATCAGCAAAAAGTTTCATCACAGGAACAAACATGTCAGGGTTTAGAAAATGCATGTTTCATATTGGCAGTGAGGTGTGCAGGGAAACTTCAAACACACAGCATCTGGTTAATAGTTTGCTTTGTTTTTTTGGTTAACGGTCTAACCGTCAGTCTAAATCAGATGTCAAGGTAACAATACTGATGCTGTGAGATCATTTTGAGCTGTCATAATACGCGCATACGCATTGAAAGGGTCATGGGCTGATTGTCCCTGCTTCACTGAGACCGCAAAGAGATTCCTTCCTGAAGTGATGAAATCCACAGTCCTCTTTCTGAGTTAGACAAACCAAGTGGGGGTCCTCCAAAGGTGCAGGCTTTTTAGAGGCTCAGTATAGAAATGGGCATGCCAGTGGAAAACAGACAATGTGAACCTTAAAGATGCCCTATGGAGGTTTCCTGTTTAGACACACCAAAGCAGCGTTTGTACGAGATTAACAATCTAGGAGGAGGTGGTGAATGAAATATTCACTGTGCTCGTCATTGTGGACTTTATTTTAACCATCGGGATATTACATTCAGAAGAGAAAGTCCAAAGCTTCCCTCAGGGGGTTCGGGAGAGTTGAAGGGGAGTTAAAAATCACACTCCTCCTCTGAGTCATAACTCTGGGCAAATTTTCAACACACAGACATGAAACACATAATGAATTCAATCACTTCCAGTTTACTTCCTGAGAATAAACGTCCGTAAATGAGCTTCAGAATCGTGTAAAAAAACAAAACAATCAATAGGTTTTAAAGTCTCTACCGTGTCAAAGTAATCAGTGACAGTTGTCTGTTCATATAATTCAGCGCACGTTTACTGCTACCACTTTGCCAAAATGTAAACAAAAACATTATAACAGCCCATTTGAGGAGCCTGATGGCTTTGATTTTTTCGTTACACTGGGATCCCAAATTGCCTATATGTTGGTATTGTTTTAAAAAAAAAAAAGTGCGTCCTGGCCAAGAAAGGCAGCAGGACAATAAGTCAAACAGTACAAAGAGGAAAACGTTTACATTCATCTTTAAAAAACCTCTGTGCTCAAGGATTTGAACTTCCGAAAAGGCACCAGCACCTCCAACCAGAGGATCCGAGTACATGGAGCACAGCGTGACAAGGCAGTCTGGGAACTTTTAAACTTTAGCTAATTTCCATCAAAATGAATTTGCATAAATGTAAAACCTGCTAACAAAATGATACCCTACATCGGCTTTGGTTAGTGAGTTAATTCGGTGGACATTAACTGAAAGGGGGTTCTGCACCTACGCCTGTTCCCCTGGTCACACTGGTGTGACAATATGGGACTGTAACCTTGTCTGACTTTTTACCTCAGCGCGTACCTAAACTTTTTTGTATGTGTGTGTTTCGCTTTTGTGGGCGGTTGTGTAACCATGTATTTGAATTCTGCATCCGAGTGAGTCTGTTAACGCTTCTGTGAGTGTGTGTGTTTCCGGTCTGTCTGTCTGTCTGTGTGTGTGTGTGTGTGTGTGTGTGTGCGCTTGTGTAATTGTGTGTCGATACAGGATTGTGTAACTGTGTCTGAGTTTGTGTGTGTGCGTCGCTGCCCCAGCCAACCCTAGGGGAACGCTGGCTTTGTTTGAGCATGAGAGTCAGAAAGGGAGAGAGACATAGACACACAATGAGAGAGAGAGAGAGAGAGCGGGAGAGCGTGTGCGTGTTATCCTGGTTACACTCATTAACCATGAGATCGTTCCAAGTTCATGTGTGTGTGTTTGATGATATTTATGTATTAGATTTTTGGGTTTGTATCAGTCCAGATCTGCATTCATGTGTGTTGTAAGTGTGTGTGTGTGTGTGTGTGTGTGTTGTGTGTGTGTGTGTGTGTGTATGTGTGTGTGTGTGTGTGTGTGTGGCAGGTCTGCTGAGTCACTGTCTCTCCCCTCGGCAGTCGCTGCTCTTAGAGAACAGATCATTATACAGGAAAATACAAAAAACAAAACACTGCTGTCCTCCCTCCATCCATCTGGACACCATTCATCCTCTTCTTCCTCCACTCTCCTCCATTAATGTTGTTGTTTCCTTTGATGTATTATTTTATCTATTTTAGGTATTATTTACTGTATATTTGATACTATTATTTAATATAAAAATTGGCTCTGTATTCTTGGCTACAAGACAGTAAATCCACTTAAGTCCTGCATCTCTCACTTTGTTTTTCTAGGGTTATTTTTCATGTTTTATTATCATGTTAACATTTTACTGCACTTAAATATCTATTGTTCTTGCCAGAAGTGTGGACTCAGGTCACGTGACTTGGACTCAGTGAACCTAATGACTTGACAAAATCAAAAAATGTCTTAGATCTCGGTAAAGACTAACACCAATGACTCACTTCACTTTGACTCGATATTCTCCCTGTAAGAATTGTCCTTTTCATGAAGAACATAAGGGAATAAATCATTCATCATGCTAAGTACTAATGGCTTCCCGCAGTTCTGCACCTGAACTGAACCAGCTCGCCTCCAACAATGAAAAAAAACTACCCATTGCCGCTTAACAAGAAATAATAATACATTTTATATGTAATGCACTTTTCAATCAACAAGTAAACAAGTAAAATCATAAAAGTAAAGTAAAAACATCAGTAAAAAACACAGGTACAAAAATCATATGTTCTAAAAAGAAACATTTTAAGTCCATTTTTAAAAGGCTCATTTTAAAAGGCTCATTTTTAAAAGTAATCTCAGGTCACCCTCAGATGATCAGGGAGGATATTACAAATCCCATCACCAATGGTGCTGATCTTGATCCTGAGGAGAAGGAGGTGGTTTGAGTTTGTTTGTTGAGTTTATTAAAAGGAAGCTCCTCCTACATACAAAGCAAGGTTTTTAACAATAACAGTTTTTAATCATTATATATAAGGTTCTAACCTGGAAATAACAACACTATGAGTTGTGCAGGTTAAAAAGACCATGAAACCATGAAACCCCTCTAAATCCTCAACATGGTACAGTCTCAGAGTCAGAGTTCCCTCTACTATAAAGCCCTTTGGATGTGTTCACTTCCTGTTTGACGGGCAGATGACCAACAGGTAATATGGATGGATGGAAGCTCCTGCTACAAATATTTTGTTAATTGAAGTTACATATACCCCGCGAGCCTGTACGCAGGATAAGTGGTTGACGATGGATGGATGGATGGATGGAAGTTACATATAACCAATGAATCAATTTGAATATGTATTTATGAACAGAGAGGTTATTTTATTAACAATGTGAATGATGACAGTGTGATACTGAAATGACTAAGTGTGTTAGCAGGTGAGCATGGTGAACCCACAGACAACAGATGAGGCCTCAGATTATCACATTCACATGGAAACATTCTGCTGTGGTCGACGAAAAAAAACAGACAACATGAAAACATTCAGCTCAGACAAATGAGTCAGTTGTGTCACAGGAATAACACACCAGTGATCAGTTTTGAATGTTGCATTTATTTGAATATTTAGTATTTGAATGGATTTTAAGATGCATACATTTCGCTCGCACAAGGACTTGTTTTGGACTCAGGACTTTATAACCAGGTGACTTGTTCTGTTTCTTTAAACCAAAAACTTAAGACTTGTTTTAGTTGTTTTTATTTCACCTTAGTTTATTTTCTACTTTATAAGATTTTGCAGGACTACCTACATGACATCGAGTACCAGGGTTTGCCCCCGACTCCGTTACCTATTGCCCTCCTTAAGAGACTGTTAAAATCTTTGCATTACAAACATTAATGTGAAACATTTTCAATTAACAGATTAATTTACCTATTTATATCACAAGCCCCTTCTTTAAAAATACCAAATGTTTCAAATTTTCTTCTTAATTTTGTCTCTTAATTGACTCATTATTTTCACCTCCCCTCCATCCTCCCAGTGAACTGCTATTTATCTGTAGTTAATTCCTTCATCTTCTCTCCTCCTCTTTTGTTTTGTCCCGGGTGATGCAGAGCTGGAGGAGGCCCATAAGAAGTGTCACCCGTGCTGGTACGTCTTCGCCCACCGTTACCTGGTGTGGGAGTGCAGTCCCTTCTGGCTGAGAGTGAAGCAGCTGGTGAATACCATGGTGATGGACCCCTTCCTGGACCTGGCCATCACCATCTGTATCGTCCTCAATACACTCTTCATGGCCATGGAGCACTACCCCATGACCGACGAGTTCAATGGCATGCTGAGCATCGGAAACCTGGTAGGACAGATGGATGGACGGATGGATGGATGGATGGATGGATGAATGAATGGATGGATGGATGGATGGATGGATGGATGGATGGACGGATGGATGAATGAATGGACGGACGGATGGACGGACGGATGGATGGATGAATGGATGAATGGATGGATGGATGAACGGATGGATGAATGAATGGACGGACGGACGGATGGACGGACGGACGGACGGACGGACGGACGGATGGACGGATGGATGAATGGATGAATGGATGGATGGATGGATGGACGGATGGATGAATGAATGGACGGACGGACGGATGGATGGACGGACGGATGGATGGATGGATGGATGGATGGATGCTGTTGGAGTTTGGCAGTTTAGCTGCTGCAATGTTGATTTTTTGCAACCAATAGCATGGACGGATGGATGGATGGATGGATGGATGGATGGATGGATGGATGGATGGATGGACGGATGGATGGATGCTGTTGGAGTTTGGCAGTTTAGCTGCTGCAATGTTGATTTTTTGCAACCAATAGCACTGGATATGACCATATTTGGACTAGACGGTGGCGCGAGCAATCTTAGTGGGTGGTGATGGCACAGTGGATAAGATGCTGCCTTTGGAGTAACAATGTTAGTCTGGACAAATAGTTATTAGTTACATTAAATATAAGTCCACACCCAAATATTCTGTTTCATGCGGAAACATCTACACTTTATAACCTTTTAATAGACGCATTGGATACGTTCCTGATATCCTGTCATATTTTTCTTGCATGAGGTTGACTATTTTTTGAGATTTGGTGTTCTGATGAATCTTATCTCCAAACATCTTACAAACTTTTCTTTGAAGAGCAGATTATGAGTCTCTACACCAGTACCAAGAATGTTTGTGCAATAAACAAACTTCAGGCCAGTCTAGGAGGCAGTTAGATTTTGTAAAAGTGACAAAGAACTAGACTGTTTGGGGAGCAACCCTTGGACCTTTGAAACTGCCTCAAACCCTTTTGACACTGCTTTCTTTGCTTTTCTAGAAACAATAGTGTGTGTGTGTGTGTTTAGTCTCTGAGTAGAAAGGCGAGGAGAGTTTCAGTATTAGAACTGACAGAAACGGGTCGGATAGCTTAAAACCACCGTGACTAACTCCAGTGTTTGACCCTGCAGGTGTGCTGACGATCTGACAGGAGGTGATAGGTTGATGCAATATGGTAATTGGTTCACCTGAGGTGTGAAAGGCTCACGGCCAAAACCACCGTGTTGATCACACCTGCCCACACACACACATACACAGATGCACACTTGTAACCTGTCCAGCGATGTCAGGTTTCCTCAGCTCAGGCTCCAGGCAGCTGTTCGGTACAGAGAATGGAAATAAAGTTTATAAGTAGAAACAGTGGCTTTGGGTCAGCCTGCAGCAGTGTTCAGTCAGTGGGCCAAAAGGTGGGCCACCGTGGGAGCATTACCCGGGTCGAGCTTAACCCTATGATTAGCAGTGTATAAAAGGTCCATGACTTGAAGGATCAAGGTGTTTTTAAGTGAAAATCATGCATAAAATCTTTCGTACAAAGACAAAATGTCAGATATGTCAGAATGTCAGAAACTTTTAAATGGTATCCACTCTGGACAGTGTTTTTTAAAATCAGTTTTTGGGGGTGTAAAAATGGTAATAAATCATTGTATTTCCATTGATTTCTTCCCATGATGCCAAAACCACAGTTTGACCTTGGAAAACCAAATTCTGTTAGTGGACTTTCTATGTCTGCAACCAGGTATGGAAAAGGATTGATTCTACCAGGATGAAATCACCCTCAAATTTAGCTTTCTTATTGCCCTGGATTAAGGCCTCAGAAGAAGAGCCTGTCAGATGGTCAAACAGCATCATTTCCAGTGGCATGCTTGGCAGTAGACGACTTTTCAAATCCAACATTCATGCACGCTTTACATAACAACTGATCAGGGTTGTCCCTGTCTTCGATGGCGAGGTTTTCACCCCACCCTCCAGTGTGGCTATTCACAAACACTTGTCATCATATGATCCAGCTCTTTTGATTCGAGATGAACTCTTTAGAGCGATGATTTCTGAACGACTTACAATCTTAAAATCTGTGATGTGTACAAGTGACGAAATTAGCATAAAGCCTGGAGATGAGTGCCTTTCTCTGTGACATCTCAACAGCACTGAATGGAAGGACATTTTTTCTTGCAGTAGTTATATAATACCCCTCTAATATCGCCACCTTGCAGTTTGATGTAGCTGTATACTCCTGCTGCGTAAACAGTCCAAACTTCTTCCTCAATTCAATTTGGAGTAGTTCAGGGTCTCAGATAAAAGCTCACGTCACCAAGATCGAATTGCAGTCTGGAGTCGCTAAGTTCTTTAGAGGATAAAGCCTCTAATCCTCACAGATGTTTACATAGCATTTAGCTAGCCTTTCTGACGGACAGGAGAGCCTCTGCTCTGTGTGTGTGTTATGTAAGGTAGTGTGTAGGGGATGTCAGGACATTACTGTGCTGACAGAATCAATGTCTGCTAATGCTTCCTTTGTTTGTTGTTGTTTGTCATGTGCTCTTCAGCTTTGCTCTCTGTGTTTCACATATCAATATTTCTATGCGTGTAAGGACCTAAAGGATGCATACCATTTAGTGGAGGCTTTTATCCATAGAGCCGCCCTGTGCATTAAGGGCACCTCTCCTGAGCGTACTTAACCTTTAATGTCTCTAATAGTGGAAGAGCATAAAATGGTTCGACAGAAACTGGTTTTGTTGGCGAGTTCTGGTAAAACTATCTTTTGTAAAAGCTGTAGAATCAGACTAAAGTGCCATTTCGCTACACTTAATTCATTTTTCCTGGCATTCCTGATTTATGTTTAGGTGGGTTATTTATTTATTTTTTGTCCATCTATGTCATTTCACAGTTGACCAAAAAGCTGTGGTAGTGGTTATGAGGAGCAGTTTACATTTTTTATTAAATGTGTGGCTGCCTCCATCTCCTCCACATGTGTCTTGGCCATTTCTGTCGCCATTTTTCTGATTCTGTCACAGGTAGATGTCTATATTATTTATCCCAGCTACTAAATTTTGATTGGCTTAGTTGTTTTTACAACCAGGAAAATGGCAGTCAGTACCTACAAACCCAGACCTATTTGAGTCTGTCAAAACATCAAAGATGTGTGCAGCGATTCAGAGGTCTGGAACCAGCCTTCGATTGCTGATGTAAACCAAAACAGCTTTCATTGAAATGGAAAAGCAATAATAACATTTTAATTCTCACTAATTCCAACGTTATTTCAACTGTTCTGAACATCAGATGCCATGTGTCCTCTTTGAGGAAACCAATCTGTCCACAAAGAGAGAGATTTGATGGTCACTGAGGTGCCTTCTGTCTGTGTATCCATCATCAGGATCTTTGGGTTTGCTTCTACATCAAGATTTGCAGTATTGCTGATTTTACAAGGATCAGATGGTTTGCAGCAACATCTATGGCATCCAATATTTTTGACACCATAATGAGCCTACTGGAAGTCCACAAAGCATATGTAACCCCCGAATACAAAACCTGGCCCACTGTTCAACAACCAGCACAGAGTTCAGATTGCTCCTCCTGTTTGGTTTATTTTTAAAATGGAAGCTTGGGCCGGCCGTTCTTAGTCCATCGACACTGTCCCCAAACTTACATTTAAGAGTCTAGGGGCCCGTTTTAACACATTTCTAACTTCATAGCTCTGATTTCAAACAGATGATTTCTCTCTTTTACTCATTTTGGTGCATTTCACTAATCAAAACAAATACAATTTGTGGGACTCGTGAGCAGGCAAGAGCCCTGCAGCCCTGCAGCCCTGCAGCCCTGCAGCCCTGCGCAACGATCATTTGTGAAACTTGCCACCATTTTAAGATCTGAGTTCAAACAGTGCTCGTAAACTAATATTGTAAAACGTCAAAATCCAGCGCCTCCGCCATCTCAGGATAAATCTCTTCCACCCATGACATCTTGCCAGTGTGGAGCTTTTTAACAGCTCCTCCCGAATCCTCCATCTGTTTTTTTGCACCTGCCGACCACATCCCTAGCTGAGGTAGCAGTTCTGTGAACTGGACAAAACCTACAGAATCTGCTGTTTTACCCAAAAGTCTGTGGTGTCGGACACCACGGCAAAGAGGGAAATGCACATGTGAGTGTAGATGTATACCGGCTGATCTGCTTTGACATAAGCAGCTTGAGATGAGCTAAGTATCTACTACCTATAGTTTCATTATGATTGTTACATTATCTCACAAAGTCCAGCTCGTAACATGGTGGGGCGCTCCCGTCACGGGCCCCCTGTACAGAGCGGCCCTAGACAGTGTTTGCATTGTCTATACCTACATCCTTTCTTCCCATGTTTGCCAGAATCTCTTGGAGACCCCCAGAAAGTCCTTCTCCATGGCCTACTTAAAATCCTCTGACCACAGAAGCTGCAGTCCTTCTGGCCTCCTGAGACTTGATTCAGTACTCCTCTGGGCTTACCAAGCCTGGAGGAACTCCTCTTTCAGCTTAACAGCTTCTTTCAGTGCTGGTTTCCATCAGCTGGTTCTTAGATTTCCGCCACAGCAGGCACATTTCTAACCAGTTACTGTTGCAATGATGTCTTTCAATCTGGCCCACCCAGACTCCTTGTCCGCATCTGTCCCGTCCCTGACTCCTATTCTCCTGGAGGGCTTGAGGACCTTGCAGACTTTTTATGAATGACTTAAAGTTTTGATAAGACATATTTACTGCCTGCAATTTTCCTCCCAGCCTTGTTAGTATGTGAATGAAAAATGATCCTGAAAGTCGGCTGTAATGAAGTTTCTTTGTAGAGAAAGAGACCGAGAGAGGACAATAAAGGATAAACTCCATGTAGGTGTGTGTGAGACTCTTGATAAAGGTGCTCGCTGTGTGATCTGGCACAGTGCACACAGTGTGAGGTTGTTACTGGGTATCTCCACACACACAGAGTCCTCTGCTGTAACTGCGATCTAATTTGGTCAGCACAGTGCTGTCCTTGCTCAGGGGCACAAGGGTGCTGGGGAGCGCTACAACTTGGGACTTGAGAGAAATATTAAGTTTGGTAAATTAATCAATTAAAATTTTCAGTTTTGGGTGATTATATAAAAATATAAAATTGATGAAATATAGACTAAAATATGCAATTTGTTATTATGAACGTGTCGAGCTACTCTGACCAGTCCTGCCAGTCGTTCTGTGTGTAGGGTGGGGCATGTATTACTCAGTAGGGGTGGGAATCTCTGGGCAGCTCATGATTCGATTCAATTACAATTACAGAAGGGTGAGAAGAGATTATAAAACAATTAACAATTAATTTTTTTCTATACAGGACCTCTGGATAGTTACTAAGCCTTTAATTTGTGCATTAAAATCAGCTGTCAGACTCCGAAAACTGAAAATAATTATCAGGGTGTACAGAATGTGTGCCGGACAGAGCTGTACACCAGTTTACTCTAAAGTCGTACCTGATGTTCTCAACCCTGGACAAGTAAATTAATGACATACAGCTGAGCTAATTAACATTACTTTGTTAATAATTTAGCTAACGTTATAAACAGCCCAAAAGTTGCTCTTACTTTTTCAGCAGTTGGAGAATTCATAGTTGGGTATTCATACCACAGCGGCCACAGAGGGGCCCTTTTGCGTTCCGTCAACATTACGTTTAAATTAACATGTAAGTAATCATTTTTTTGACATTTGTTAATCGAGTCTTGTCAATCTTCCACGTCCTTTTTTTTCCCCCCACCCCTATTGCTCATGTTATGGAACATAAATCTGTTTACATAGTCACATTTGGGGGACCCTTCCTCCTTTTGGGGACAAAAAATGCAAGTCGTCACAATGTAAATAATGAAATTTTAGGGTGTAGTAATGGTTTAAGGTTAAGTTATGTTTAAAAGAATGCGCTCTGCAGCCCGAGGTTATCGCTCGAGGCACACTGGCACCTGTAAAATGAATATAAACACTCCTCCAATGATAAAACAACAAAAAAAAATCCTTGAACAAAGATGTTTGAAAGAACGTGCGGGTGGTAAGGGTTAGGGGTTAGGCAAATAGGGGGTAAAGTTAGGGTTAGAGTAAGTCTTCAGGAAATGAATGTAAGTCAATGTAATGTCCTCTGAAGTGCTGTAAACACTGTGTGTGTGTGTGTCCTGGTGCTTACTCATTACATCTGCCTGCTTGTGACAAAAATAATTGTGTGTCTCTCTCACACTCACACACACACAGAGTCCGTGTCATCCTCTCTCTGCTGATGCTACTGTTATTAGTGATTGCTGATGTCGACATCCCCTGCTTGTGAGCCAGCAGCACACGCACGCTCGCACGCACGCACACACACACACGCAGACTTGCTGGTCAGAGTAGTTTTTCATCCCTCTGTCAGTGAATCAGACTTTGCCTCTGCAGAAACACACACACACACACACAGTGCTGAACACTGTCTCTGAACTTGAAACTCGCCAGTCTGGATTTCCAGACACACATCACCGTGTTCTCAAAAACACAACGCAGGTTTTCAGACAGACCTGAACCCCTAGGATCCAGGTCTGTTATGGATAAAGTGCATCTTAAAGAAGGTGGTGATTTGAATTATTTTTCATGCTCTTAGCCACGTGTGTTTGGAGAAGTACTAAGGTCACCTTGAACTGAAGAAAGTTTAAGTCTGTTTGAAAAAATGTGCAACGTCACTGCATCGTTTCCTCTGCTTTCCACCTGAAACTCAACATGTTGTTGTTGAACAACAAGAACAGTTTGTTCTAAGAAACCACTTAAAGGAACATTTGTGACGCTCAGAGCTTCAAGGACATTTTTTTTTGTTATTGTCTGTAAAGGATTTCAGTCATCCAGGTCATAGTTACCCAAACAAGGTTAAAAATGTAGGGCAACTGGACGACACTCAAAGATACTCAAAGACATTTCGCTTCTCATCCAAGAAGCTTCTTAACTTCTGATTGGCTGGTAGGGAGCCCCAGCTATTTAACCTTTTGTTGGGTCTGTGACGACAGTCGTTATGGTCGTTGAAGACACCAGAGGCCAACTCTGATTACCGTAAAACTTAAGCTCCCGACATACTTGCTTTTTAACAATGTGTAGGTGTAGAAAGGCGTCGGCGACTCAAACGGCTCCCATAGTTACCTTCGCACTTTACGTGTACCTGGAGGTTTAAACGTGAAGATCAGGGCCGGATCGTCCCTCGCCGACAACGGATTATCTTCCTTGACAACCTCTGAATGCACAACGTAAACAAATCAAACATAGCGACATCATAACGATCTTGGTAAATGCGGACGAAGAGTTTTATTTTAAACATCCCACCATGAATCTCCTTTTTAAAAGTCTGCTGCTGACCTTCTTCTTCTTTTGCATTTAATGGCTGTTAGCAAACCAGCTGGATATCTCCACCACCTGGCACCTGACTAAGGCTATTAATGTGAGTTTTACAGTTTCAGATATTACTTACTTTTTAACTTGAATACTTAAACATAGCAGCTCAAAGTTACTCTTTTTAAGTAACTTGCACATATGTGACTAACAAAGCAGTATATATTGCAGAGCGAGAGCAAGATGCATCTTACTGCAAAAAAATAAAAACGCCTCAGTGTTATTGGATCTGAGATGCAGGGGTGAAAACCAAGCAAGGCAGCTTCCCTTTTAGGAGTCCAGTTGGATCTCAGCCTTTTCTTTAGCCAAATCAAAGTAAAGAAAAATAGAAATTATATACTATAAATTCACAACTTTTAAAATATATACGAAACTAATGAAACCTTAAATAAAGTTTACAATATGTTCTTTATAAAATATTTTCCTATTTTATTCATTACAATAATCCTTTACATCCAAAAATACGTTTTAAGTTAAATTATAAGGAGCTTTACATGTGTGATGTTTTCCTCAGCGGGCTGTTTGAGGCCAGAGGCAGCAGCTGATATTTGACAGCTGAACTGCGTTTAACTTAATTAACGTCACTCTGCCTGACGTCAACACACTGTTACACACTCTCTGCACTGATCAGTAACACAACACCACCACACTACATTAAACTGAAACACTGCTACAGTAATGGCGTCCACACATTGGCTGTACCCAGGCAGGATTCAAACCAGCAACCTCTCTGGTTATTAACCAACTTCCTGTGACATTAAAGCTGATGCCACCGATTTGAATCATGACTACTTCTTCTTCTCATTTGTTTAAAATCCACACTACAGGCTGATTTCATGTCACGTTTTTGTCTTCAGCTCGTGGGTTTTTGACAACCTTTTTGTCCTGAGAGGGCCTCCTTTCATCGACACATCACTCACTTACATGTGAAAGTGTGGGAGAGAGAGGCTCTCCTGATGTCAGTAATAATAACAGCGTGATTGTTGAGTAGCTAATCAACGCACTCCAGAGTTAATGAGCCCATTTAAGAGGATCGTCTGTGTGTGTGTGTTTGAGAGAGAGGCAACCCCAGAAAGAGCCTGATTTTGTTCACACACACAGGCAAAGATAGTCTGACACACCCATTAAACCTCACTGTTTTGGGAGACTTACAGAGACACACCGGAGGTGAAACACACACTCCGACACACACAAACAAACACACACATGCACAGGCTGAGAAACAGACGCACACGCACAGACACACGTGTGTCACGTAGCCGGTGTCACATCGAGGATCCCCTTCTTTCTGGAACAACAAGCAGGGAGAGCGGCTGCTCCTGCAAGGACACACACACATAAATGCACTTCCAACACACTTTAAACGCAGCGAACACACACACACGCACACACACACACACGTGATGTAAAGCAGAGAGAGGCAAACCCCGGACGAGCTGAGGTCTGCAGAGAGAGAGAGGCTTAAAGGATCAAACCACGGGAGCAAACAGCTGAGAAAAGTGTTGTTCAAATTAGTCAAGAGTTTCCTGAAGTTATCAAATCAAGACCGAGCTGCAAGTCTGTGCTGGGATACTCGTGACTTTGTTTCAGGGTGGGCTGTAACAACACAGAAAAAAAAGTGGATGTGTTATTTTTCTAGCTGCAAACTGCAATCGTGAAGACCTGCTAAACATGGTGTGGTGCGAGAACATGAAGCTTCTCGAGGCAGCAGGCGATCTGAGCTTGAGCAGCATTGTGGGAATCTGAAAGCTTCGTAGTGATTTGCCAAAAACTAGTCTAATATGTGTCTTCGTCTGCAGAGCGTGGAACTCCTCATTAGGTTAAAGCTTGCCTGTGAGATTACAGAATGATTTGTTTATAGTGCGCAGCATAAAGCATAAAGTCACGTAAAATCTCAGAACAAGTGGTTTTGTGCTTGCAAGCATTAACAGGTGACGTGTGAACAGAGGAGAATCTAAAATTTTGTGCTTCAGTGTGCTGTAGGCTTTTCAAATGGGAGTCTTTAACAGTTAACGATTTGACTTGCAGGATGCAGTGTGGACACGTTTTAGCCACAAGTCTCAAGAGCAACGTGATGCTCCACCAATTAACGTGCAGCCATAGTGGAAAAGAGCAGCAAGTCATGTTTCCTGCACTTCACTGTCTGCCTCAAAAAACGTTGTTTTTCCCGTTGGTCATCACAGATCTGAGATCTGCAGCAGGAGAACAAAGCTCTCCAAGACCTGCTTAGACTGGATACAATTTGGACCTGGCCTGACTTGAGTCCTGGGTCAGGTCTTGTTTACTGGAAACCGAGTGTAGCCGTGATCTTAATGAAAACTGTAACCTGGTCACAGTGATAATAATATCATCCTCCTTGAAATCACTTCAACTCTCCTGCGCTGACACGCTAGGAAACATGCACATAAACTCACAGTATGAATGATGGTAGCCTTCACGCTAACAGTTTGTGCTGTAGCGGAGCAAGCAGGGGGGGACCGTCCCAGGCCCACAGTTCTTTCCACTTAACAACAATAAAGTCTGTTTGAGTGTCTTGATTGCGGCAAAAGAGTCAAACTCGAACCACGTCGGTGTCTTCTGCAGAGACGAGGCGCCACCACCACCAAAGCTTCCGTCTCATGCAGCAAACAGAACCAGTGTGGACAATGTGGCCTAGTTGTACTGTCGCTGATTCCACCCCTTACTGCCCCCCTAATAAGGCCCCGTCGCCGTGAGTTTTGCTTTCACATCTTTTGTTTGGGCCGATCGAACTGGTGTAGATCAAACGGCCGCACCAGGACCGCTTGAAAACAGTAGCAGGTTTTACGGTTTTATGGTAGCATATAAGTGATTTTGTTGTTATTTCAAAAGCTTAACTATTAATGAATCCATCTGCTGATCCTAAAATCACTTCAGGATCTTATAATTGATCTGTATAAGCCATGTATATATTTACTCCATGCAAATAATTTGGTAAGGACAGTAACTCATGTGTCCATCAGCATGGGTGCTTTTCCCTGATTAATAGGTCAACAGCCGATAAAAAGCTGCTTGTGCTTCATGTAATTTGTCAGTTCATTAAGTCCATTAAAAAGTGCGTGACAGCGATCCCACAGTAAGAAATCCTGAATCATTACTGTAAACCTTCCCTTCGTTCTGCCATTACTCATAAAATACTGAAATAATAATAATCAGTTATTTTTTTAATGGCTCTTTGTGACACCAAAGAACACAAATGTACACATCAGAAGCGGCAGAAACTTCTGTCAATCACCGCGTTTGATTTCCCCACGTGGGTCCTGATGATGCACAAAACTGTCAACGAGCTACCTGTCAGTCTGCATAACTTCCTTTTGTTTTGTTTGGAAAAGTCCGTGTGAGTATGAAGTGGACCAGATGAACCAAACTACAGGTGTGAAAGCAGCCGGCAGCCTGTCTGCTGTATGTCGGGTTCCCTTGCTGATTTTTCGTACCAATAAAAAGTGGCGACTGCATCAGGCCCCACTCGACGACATCCCCTCTGCAACGAGCCATCAGCTCCGCGCCTGCGTGTACGCTAATGTGAGCATAGCAGGTCATTGTGCTGGAACGTCCCTTTGGTTTTCAGCAGCTGAACTCCTGTTGGCTTTTAAAGAACTTGTGTACTTCATCTGGAGTTATATGAGGTGACGCGTGTGTGTGTGTGAACCTAACCCAGTCTGAAATGTCCTACCCTTTGGCTAACTCTGCCCTTCATTTAGCTCTTGTATCTCCATGTGTGTTTATGTGTGGGCATGTGTGCGTATGTCCTTACCTGACTGTCTCTGTGTCCCTACCTGTACGTGTCCACGTTTTAGCTTTGTGTTACGCGTGTGTCACAAGTATCCTACAGACATGATCTCCTTGTGTTTGTCAGTGTGTGTTTGTATCATTTGTCTGTTTTAGCACTGAACTGTAGGTAACGTTATTTTATATCTTGAGTATGATTTAAAATAAGCCTGCAGGTGTGTTTCCTGAGTCTGTTGGCAGGTAAAGCAACAGGTTGCCTGCTTTCGGCTTCTTCACTGTTTCCTGGATGGTTATGGGACATGTGCAGCACGTGTTGATTGCTTTACCATAAACTATACTGTGACAGACTGTGAAATCAGCTTTCGTTTATAAGGTTTGCCGCGTTATCTCAGCTGTGGAGCCTAAAATAACTCCAGACCCTGACTGAACCAGGACTGGTGCTGCTGGATCCTCCATATTTGTCTTATTTTTACTTCCTTTCCTATGTGAGCATGATGATAAACAAAGTGGGTTAGAGTAATGTTTAGCAGCAAAGTCGTGTGTTTTGTTGCACATGTTTGATGTTTAAATGCCTCCCTGTGTCTGTGTCTCTGTCTGCCAGGTGTTCTCGGGGATCTTCACAGCAGAGATGGTGTTGAAGATCATCGCTCTGGATCCGTACTACTATTTCCAGACGGGCTGGAACATCTTCGACAGCATCATCGTCTGCCTCAGCCTGATGGAGCTCGGCCTGTCCGACGTGGAGGGGCTCAGTGTGCTACGCTCCTTCAGACTGGTAAGTCACACACTCTGCTCACACCTGAAAAGCAAATCACCTGAATCCTTTTTAAAGAGTTTCTTTTCCTTTGGTCCTTAAGTCAAGTTTAAAATAAGTTCACACATTTTTACCAAGCTTTTACTTTGGAAAGCTGCTAAAGCTTACTTGGAAAGTCTTGAACTTAAAGCTAGTTTGCATAGATGTGATCTTTAATATGTGTTGGAGAGACGTTGTCTATGCCCTTTTTAAGGATATTTTGTCCTTAGGATTATGTAAAAGTAAGCAAAATATAGTTTATTTTTCAACATGCATCAACTGGTTAAAAGAAATTTCTAGATTATTACTGTCTAAATAATCTCACCCCTTTAGGATTTATAGCTAAAACAGCTTGTTGAGATTCAGAAAGTAGTAACAAGAAAATAAAATAATACACATGCTGACTGGTGTGGCAGCAGCCTGCAGGACGTTTCACAGTGTGTGATGATTGGCTGTTGATGAGCGATGTTTACTCATAACTGGAGTTCAACTGTGCTGCAACCGGCAAACGAGGGAAACAAAACGAGGACGGTGGCCGTCAACATCAACCCAAAGCGTGAACACAGAAATCTCACACACATGCACGGTCGAGGAAAACGCACACGGCTCCTCGAAGCATCTGTCTGCGCCGATCTCTCAAATGTCACTCTGGGTATTGTCAGCTTCTGCCAGAGGCAAACACACAGATACTCTTAATGAAAACACATTTACGTTTAGTCTTTCTTTTGTTCCACCGCCGTGGCTTTTTTTGTCCTTCAGCATTTGTTGTTTTCTTCTTCTTCTTCTTGTGTTTTCTCGTCTCTCTGATGTCGTCCTTCCTTCCTTTCCCTACTGATGTTTCAAACGTCGCCTTTACCCGAGTTAACCATACTGCCCGTTGGTAGAAATTGTTAACCTTACTCTGAAATTGTGTGTATCTCTTTCCTTCCAGCTTCGTGTGTTCAAGCTCGCTCGCTCGTGGCCGACGCTCAACACCCTGATCAAGATCATTGGTAACTCCATGGGCGCTCTGGGCAACCTGACGCTTGTTCTCGCCATCATCGTCTTCATCTTCGCTGTAGTCGGCATGCAGCTGTTTGGTAAAAACTACCAGGTAACGCCTCTGACTCTGATACAGGCTTGATATCAATTAAATTTGTAAATGTGACTTCGATATTTCAAGCTGTCTTCTTCCTTCCTTCTTCCAGGACTGTGTGTGTAAGATCTCGAAGGACTGCGCTCTTCCTCGCTGGCACATGAAGGACTTCTTCCACTCCTTCCTCATCGTCTTCAGGGTGCTGTGCGGCGAGTGGATAGAGACCATGTGGGATTGCATGGAGGTTGCAGGTCAGCCGCTCTGCATCCTGGTCTTCATGCTGGTCATGGTCATCGGGAACCTGGTGGTGAGTGACGTTTGTAACTCTGGATGTGAATGATATCTGTTCACGCTAGCTGAAACCTTTGAGTTGGCTCCTGCCCTGCTGGAACTAATGTGGTTGCTAAACAGTTGTCGGCCAAATTCTGGATTTGATTGGCTTTTTTGTGGTTCTTCAAGGTACTGGCTTTGAGGAGGTTGTGACAGTGTGACCACTTTTCCCCCTTACAAAGCGTCTGCTGGTCGTGTATTTTGTTGCTGGTCTCCATCAAGTACTTTACATGTAGTAATCTGGTGTTGAGGGATCTTTGACCTCTGAGCTTTGCTGCTAACTGTTATAAGCTAGCTGTAGCTGGCAGAGTGTATGCAGGACTGTACAGAGGCAGCAGGGCGGCTGCTTTGGTCTTTACCTTCTGCAGTCTGAGTTCAGATTTGTTCTTACGCTCTGAACTTGATCAAGCTTAGAGGCACAACCTGATCTGCACTTCCCAGACCATCAACACCCGTCACCTCACCTGTAACTCTTTGTGTTATGGCCGGTGCTTGAAGTGGAAAGAAATGGGTAAATATTATAACATACAAAGTAAAATGTTACAGGTCACACTTAATTTGAATAGCCTGCCAGTCATTCATTAAATTATTGTGCAAGAAAAATGCTCTACATGGTAGTTTGATCTGATTTGTTAACCATTCATGCAGAAGAACAAGTTTAACATTTAAAAAGTTTGGTGATTGCGTCACTTTGTGTTGTAAAGTGGTGAAGACAAAAGAACTTTGAGCATTAAACACTTCATTTCCTGCATTTTGGAGACATTTTCTGCACCAATTAATGGTTAATGGAAATGTCTCTATATATATAATGAAGGAAAACAAAATTAAGGTGGCAGGTGACAATTCAAAATATAAAAATATAAGGGAATCTAATGCAGCAATCAGCTTTTGGACAAGGCTCTTCTTCTATAGTTTAGTTGCATTGGATGTTTTCTTATTGTGCTTTGTTTAACATTTATTGTTGCTGATTTAAGTTGTTTTTAACAAAAGCTTTCAAAAAGTGATGGAGACACTCTGATCCTGACCTGTCCCCAGCGTCCCCACTGTAAATGACACCTATCTGTCAATACTTTTAAATGTCCCGCCCCATCCAGGCTGCGATTGGTCGGTTCACGACAATTGACATTGACAAGCTACATTCAGCACAGGGCTGCTTGAAAGGCACTCGAGCTTCTTCCATTTACAGAAATCATATGTTCAGTTTTTGTTCAAACTGTTTTAGAGAGGTGCTGTACTGGTTTATGCCAAGAAGTGTTTCTAATATTTCTCTACCCTCACTGGTAACAGAGTTTGATATGATATAAATAAGCTTAAAGTTAGAGAAGGGCCAAAATCTCAGCCACGTCTGTGTGGACCTGGGTCATTTGCTTGGTCGAGCCTCCCTACAGTGAACAAGGCTGTTAATCCATGAAGGGTTAAATCCTGATGATGGTTGTTTATCAAACCTCATCGCTTCCTTGTCCCTAACACAGGATATCAAAAACTGTCCATTACCAAATAATCTTGTTAACTTTGAGTTAGTTTCTTGTTTCAGTCATAGTTTTTTTGACAGTGTTAAACTGCATTTATTGAGAGAAAAGTTCTTTTTTAATATGAAAACTTTGGCTTCTTTGATTCCTCGAAGTAAAGTATTAAATCCTCAGACGATACACAGCCGCGCTGCTGTGCTTTCATGGATTCAAACCCTTATAAATAACAATATGAAAGGTTGATTTCTTTGTGAATCATATAAAGTTTTTTTCATCTAACTCGACTGGTTCACAGACTTCAGAAAGATTCAAATTTGCACTTCCACTTGTCTCTGATGTGAACATGAAAACTCAAGATGTTGCCATTATTAGCGGTAACTGCATTGTCAGAGGGTAAGTGGTTTTCATACCTACTGAAAAGGCGATGGTTAGTGACCTTTGACCCCTGACTTCTCACCTGTAACCCCTTACCTCTGCGCTTTAGTGTTGGGCTTTGCCTGAACCTTCCAGCGTTTTACTTTTCTGACAGCTGTGTGGTGAAACATGTGCGAGGACGCTACAGCAGAGCACGATGGCAAGCTGGACGGATGGAGAGAGAAAAGAGACAAAGAGAAACAGAGAGAGGATATTTTACAAGTGACCCTGTGTTTCAACTCTGTCCAGAGAATTGCTGATTTATGTAAATGCTGATCTTCTGACCTCCCATCTCCTCTCTCCCTGTTTAACCTCCTAACATTTCTATCTGACTCTGTGCTGAGGCTCAGTCGGCCGTCTCTCTACCTCTTTATTTTCTCTCTCCTGTCACTTTGCTGTGTTCTTCACAGTGCATTTCATATGTCTGCTTAAACCTCAGCTTCCCCTCAAGTTAGTCACCAGAAGGAGGGAATCCTGTTTAAAGGAACATATTCTTACCAGGTCTTACCAGGAGTTGGTTGGAGGGTTTATAATCAATTTCTTTGCAGTTTCTGCATGTCCGTCCATCCCGCACTTCAGTCCAGAGTGAGATATCACAATGACTACTGTTCTGGCCAGATTTCCTCTAAATTCAGTGTAAATATCCCTGGTTCCTTGTGGATGACTTCCTGACCTTTTCTTTAATACCATATTTTAATGACACCGTGAGCTTTCCTCTAGAGCTGCTGAACACTCTGTATGCTGTTTGAATGCGGACTTATTCATCATTCTGGTTATTATAAGCTCCGTCTAACAACCGCAAGCAACGAGTGTTTTTGATATCAAGTGTCGCTCGCTGTCAGGTAACTGGAAAGCATGACCGTCTCTGCGGTGTTTTCTCCGTGTACAACAACACCGACACGCACGCGCTCAGATACACACACCTATACACACACACCAATGCAGAGAGCGCTCATCTTGCCAGATTAAAAAAAAAGGAGGGGAAAGATTTCCTTTCTTTGAACTATCTGTCGACTCATCTTACACTGAACCCCCAGACACACACACACTCACACTCACACTGTTCTTTGTAGCTCGTTTTACCTGCCTTACTATAAAATGTACCCCCCTACCAGCCTGAACACGTCACATGTCTACACCTCTAAACACATCAATCAGTCCGTCTGTGTGTGTGTGTGTGTCCTAACCTGAGGGCTTTAGAGCAGCCGGTAACTGGAGAAGAGAAAGTACCGTTATCTGATGGTCAACACATGCAACGCAAGAGGTTCCGCGATGCACACGAGCTGCTCGAGCAGGAGGTTTGGCCTGGGACCAAACACGGTGTCCCTTAATGTGAAGTTGTCCAAATGTGACATGATAAACAGATTATTACTGTCATAAATTGAAAAGTGCTGCGCAGCCACTGTCAGCACTATATGAAACAACACATAAGACATGCACCTAGAGGCTGAATCCTTTTATGTGGGCAAGGATGGAAAGAAAAGTAATCGAGAAGCGAAGGAAAGAATGAGAAAAATTACAAATCAAAACGGCAGGAGGGTTGCCGTACGCTTTACTCCCTCCTGTTCTTCTTCTTGTCTTTTTCGGTTCTTATTTTTACTCTTCCTTTTCTCGTCATTTTTAGTTTTTATAAAGAATCTCATATTCACCAGCCATTGGATCATGAAGTGTGTGTGTTTGTGTGTGTGTGTGTGTGCACGAGCAGTAATAATCAGAGTCTCATTCATCTATTTAGCTTAATGGTCTCATGGATATTTAATAACGAGCTCGATAGGCCAGACAGCTTACGCCACACACACACAGTCAACAGCCTCTTATTCTTTTCTTGTCAGTAGCAGGAATTGTATCTCACCCTGCAGAGGGATATGCTGACCTGACTGAATGAATATGCCCAAACACGCTTGTGTGTGTGTGTATGTGTCATGATGACCGAACCTTTCCAATTCAGGTGATTTATCCCTTTAGAAATGGCCTCATTGTGCACAGCTCAGCTCCACCTGTCTGTGTGTGTTTGTGGAGGCATTTATGCATGCGTGCATTCATACGTGTGAGGGAGTGTGTGTGATTCTGTTTGTTATGAGATGTCAAGTGTCGCACCTCGTAATGAGCCGAGGGGAAGGAGAAAGGAAGCGAAGGGCACGAAGGAAGAACAGAAAGTACAATGGAGGAATGGCTGGACAAGGAAGAAGGGAGTACTGGAAGCAGCATGGAAGGATACTCACATAGCGGGATGACGGGACAGAAAGAAAGGAAGGAGGAAAGTGAAGGTGATAAAGGAAGAATGGATGGATTCCTGGATGAGTTGGAGAAAAGAACGGAGGACAGAAGGAAAGAAGTGGCGATATACTGATTAATGGGTTGGCCAAGTCTGCAGCAGCCTCGTCAGTGAGCTGCTGTGGAACAATGTCAGCGCTCCCCCTTGTGAGATTTGCGAAGGTGGTGAAAAAGTTGGTTTGGAGTCCTAAATGTCCTCAGTCATTATCATCTTTTCTAAACGTTAACACGTTTCTCCTAAACGACGGCAGATCTCATCTCACAGCATTACCTGCTAGTGTTGAATATATCGTTATACTGTAGAGAAAGCAGCTGAACTTGAGACAGTCTGTACCGCACGCTCCCTTAACCACCAGTCACACTCTGAAATCTACAGCAGAACCCAATGTGTTTTTCTATTTCATTCATTTAACACATGACTGGCTGAGATAACATGTATATTAGATTGTACTCTGCAGGAATAATGGGATTATAAATTACTTTTCTTTGTTTCAATATCAGCAATATACACTGAACAAAATTATAAACAGGGCGGCGCGGTGGTGCAGGGGTTGGTGGGCACTTCTCCTTTGCCGAGAAAATTCATCCACCTCACAGGTGTGGCATATCAAGATGCTGATCAGACAGCATGGGTATTGCACAGGTGTGCCTCAGGCTGGCCACAGTAAAAGGCCACTCCAAAATGTGCAGTTCCATCACACAGCACAATGTCACAGATGTAGTAAGTTTTCATGGGAGCGTGCAATTGGCATGCTGACTGCAGGAATGTCCACCAGAGCTGTTGCCCGTAAATTAAATGTTTACTCGACCACAAGTCGTCTCCAAAGGTGCTTCAGGGAATTTGGCAGTACATCCAACCGGCCTCACAACCGCAGACCAGCCCAGGACCTCCACATCCAGCATCTTCACCTCCAAGATAGTCTGAGACCAGCCAAAGAAATTCTGCGCAAACTGTCAGGAAGCGTCTCGGGGAAGCTCATCTGCATGCTCGTCGTCCTCATCGAGGTCTCGACCTGACTGCAGTGTCATCGTAACTGACTTGAGTGGGCAAATGCTCACATTCGATAGCGTCTGGCACTTTCGAGAGGTGTTCTCTTCATGTCAACGTTGTGGATCAAGTGGCCCATGGTGGCGGTGGGGTTATGGTGTGGGTAGGCGTGTGTTATAGACAACGGACATTTTATTGATGGCATTTTGAATGCACAAAGATACCGTGATGAGATCCTGAGGCTTGTTGTTGTGCCGTTCATCCACGACCATCACCTCATGTTGCAGCATGCTGCCCATGTTGCAAAGATCTGGAAGCTGAAAACATCCCAATTCTTGCACGGCCAACATACTCACCAGACATGTCACCCACGGAGCAGGATGCTCTGGGCGTTCCAGGTCCTGCCAGGATCCAGCACCTCATTGGGACTTTACTCCCATCAAGTCAGGACATTTCACACAGACGCTGCTTGATCAAGGTTTAGCAATATTGCAATAGAAACCACCCATCCCCCTCATGGACTGGTTTTATTTCGTCCTACTGTATAGTCTGAATGACAGTAAAGTGGTCTTGACTTGAAAAAATGAAGGTATACGAGTGTAAAAAGGAAGAAAGCAAGGAGAGAAAGAATGAAGAACAGTGTGCCCGAAGGAAGCAAGAAGAAAAGGAAGCAAAGAAAACATGAGAGAGAGAAAGGAAGGAAGGAAGGAAGGAACAGTAGGAGATGGAAAGTGTAATGAGGAAAGGGGAAAGGAAGGAAGGAAGGAGGAGAAATGAAAGAAGAAAAATAAGCAAAGAGGATGTGAGACCTTGTCGCCGTGTCAGTGAACCTCATAATGTTACACAAATACCCAGAAGGCACTGGGGCAGGGAAAGGATCAACTGCTAGTAGAGCTATCACACACACGACATTCACGCCATGTGAATGTTACAGTTTCTTATATTTATTAAAAATGTGTGCTGTGAGGTCACGTTTGCCAGCAATGTCATCGTGTGTGTGTGTTCGAGGCTGTTTAGCTCGATGTGATAAGCATCCATGCTTTCACTGGCAGATAAAGAGAGAGGTGGGGAATTACCTCTTATCTCACGTACACATTCACACGGGTATTTCACTGTGTGTGTGTGTGTGTGTGTGTGTGTGTTCCCGCAGGCGGTAGCTGAAACAGTGTGCGGCAGTCCGGGTGTTCAGTGTGTAACATTATGACTTTATGTGAGACACACAACTTACGCACATTTAAAAATCCACAAACATGAACTGTGTTAAAATCGGCTGTTTTCCTTCAGGAGTTTGGTGTTTCTTTCTTCCGAGGTGCCCAAACGAAGAACGCGTCTCATCCAGATGTTTCCAGTAGAGTCGCTGATTGTCAACAGATGTTGCATCAAACCTTTCAATGTAGTTTCTTTGGTTTTACACAGACATTTATACATACAGGTATGATTTAGGAGAAAATATCTCAGTGATCCTTCAGTCCTGTAGACCTAGTTTCTGAACACCTTGTGTGTGTTTTTGTGTGTGTGTGTACATACGTGTGTGTGTGCGCAGACTGAAGCAGGTGAACCGATGTTTAGTTTGCTGTTTCTCTTCATGACAAACGAGCGGCTGAATGTGTTTCCCTGAGCCAGCACTATAACTGCAGCACACCTGCCACGAGACGCCCCTCCTCTCCCTGTACTGTTTTTACTCTTTTTTTTTTTCTTTTATCTTTCTCTCTGATTACATGTATTAAGCACTTTCATATGTATTGACCATCTTTAATCATCATGGCTTGGTATCAGAGACTCCAAAGCTGTTCAGAAACCACAAATCAGCAGTTATAACAGTCAAACCACACGCATGTGATTAATTGCAGAAATTCTAGGTTTGATAAATGGCTCATTCCTAATTGGAAGAAACATCTGGATGCAGACAAAAATCTTTTAAGCCGCTTTTGATAAATGTGAGGAGAAACCACACAGGTACAGAGGACGTTGGTTGTAAAATGCTCAAATATGTAAATAACTCTGCAAACTTTGTAAATATACTTTTATAATGCCACACATCACAGCGGTGCCGATTTAGAAAGTAAGGCTTTGCATATTTTCCAGTAAACTTAACAAACAATTTCCAAGAAAGAAATAAGTCGCTTATGAATCACCTTTGTTTCCTTGTGGTGTTTTTGTGGCTTCACGTAGGGATTTAATCATTTTCGTATTCAGAGAGCGCACACAGCGTGGTGCACACCTGTAGGGCTGCAGCCAAGGCAAGTCCAGTGAAATAAATAAACACCTGGTTTGACAACTGTTCCACCATTTAACTGTGTTTGTTTTCCCAAATCTTTCTTGGCTCCATGCCTTCATCAACACCTGAATACCTGAAGGGGAAAAAACCCTCAGGTGCAGGTCCATGGACAGTATTTAACTTCTAAACAGTTTTCCTGTGGCTTCAGTTGTTTGATCGATGCTAGTGAGTTAAATATAAATATACTGTTACAACTGGAGATGAAAAAGTGTAGATGAAGTTTACGTTGTGCACATTGTGACACAAAAAGTACAATTCTGACCACAAACAGACAGAGATAAAGATAAAGACGTCAGTTAAAGACACGCACAGTGATGATTCTGTAATTTCAACATGTTGTCATGTCTTATGGGATCAATCACATAAAGACGCTTGCTCAAGACCCCTTGGCATCGCTTCTTAAAGCCCTGTGTACCCTTTTGGCTTTTGTAGAGCTCCGCAGGCAAGTTAGCAAGAATAAATCTGCAACATCCAGTAAGACTAAAACTGTGGTTGACATTGTGAAAAATTTGGATAATTTGAATTTGGTTAAGTTTTGGAAAAGATCATGATTTGGTGAAAATAACTGTTACTTATGTGATGTGAAGTTAAATAACATCACCATAAAGAATCAATGTTGACTTTTTGTTTCCCACGTGAAACAAGAACCGACCTCCTGGGTGAAAGCCATCCACCTCCTTACTGTGACTTTTCTGGTATTTATACAAGGACTACTTTTAGTGTTGAACTATATACTCTAAAGGGTGCCATGTGCGTTGGTACCAGACACCGAAGGATGTGACAGAGCGTAGCTATTTGACGCCCTGGGAATGAGAACGGACTGGTCATTTATGTCCACTAAATGGCCAAAAGTATCTGCAAACTTTGCACGATACGAGACAGCTGAACATGAACCTGCTGCAGAGATTCACTCCATTTCAGCCACAAGATCATTACTGAGGTCCAGTGCTGATGTTGGTGGTCAGGTCTGGCTCACAGTCGGTGTTCCAGGGCCTCCAGGGCTCTGAGTAGACCACATCAAACTGGGAAAACCATTTCTTTATGGAGCTGGCTTTGTGGACGGGTCCTTGTACTTTTAGCTTCATTGTGTACTAGTCTACTTTTCCACTCTGTCATTCTCTACCTCTCTCATCCTTTCTCTCTCTCTTTCCTGGTTTAGTGGTTCTCCCTCATTCGTCTTCTCTCACGTTGCAAGCTATTTTCCCAGGGGGCTTTGCTCATGGGGGTTTGTTGTGACGCGGAGGGGCACCAAAAACAGATCATGTTACCGCTCATTCATCACCACCACCCCCCTCCTGTGTGTGTGTGTGTGTGTGTGTGTGTGTGTGTGTGTGTGTGTGTGTGTGTGTGTGTGTGTGTGTGTGTGTGTGTGTGTGTGTGTGTGTGTGTGTGTGTGTGTGTGTGTGTGTGTGTGTGTGTGTGTGTGTGTGTGTGTGTGTGTGGTGATGATGCTCGGCTGTTTCCAGGACAGCAGCTGCTTCCTGGACTCCCCTCAACTACCTGATTTGAACTTTTGTCTGATTCAGAGCTGAATTTCTGTGTGTTTCTGTTGTAAATGACCATCAAGCCAGCGCAAAACACACCTGAGCTGCAGTCAGTTAACCAGCCAGAGAAAGATTTGTTAACGCTTGTTTTGAGTGCAAAGAACAACTTGTTCTCACATCGTATATATGGTCATGTATGAACGCTAAAGCTAGGTGTAGGGTATTTAACACAAAAGTCAGAAAACGAGGTGGGTGGGATGGATTGGGGTGCCAGAAACCAGACTTTCACCTTGAAGACCGGTATTTATTATTAGAGTGAAACAAAGTCAAGTACATAAGTAGCGTGGTTATGTTTAACCCAAACCATGATGTTTTCCTAAATATAACCATATTGTGATGTTTCACAACGTGAACCACCATCGGATGTTACATATTTATTGTTGCTAACTTGTCCACGGAGCCCTGCACGTCCAAAAATAGCATCCATATGTGACAGAATTATGATGTTAATGGATGTTTTAAGCAACATTGTGCGTTGCGCCAGGCGGCTAGTTGTTACTCACTTTAACTTTTGTTACTTAAAGCTTTAGTGTCATCTAGTGGTGAGGGTTGTGAATTGCAACCATCGGTCCAGCCTACCACTGCCCCCTAATCTTTCAGAGAGCGTAGGACAGCTACGGTGGCTGACAACAGCACAAAAGGTGTCTCTTCTGAGACAGCAGAGAGTGGCCAGTCAAGAAATGAGGTTTCTTTAGGGTATATATATTAAGAAATTATATTTACTTAATTATTCAGTAAAATCATGTGTTGTTTTGGCCACTGACGGATGTGACATGGAAAATGTGAGCCAAGAGTGTGAAACACTGTCACTGTTTCTGCACCACAGTCCATTTTTAACCATCTTTGGATAACCATTTTCAACGGCGACCTGGCCAAGAGAGTGTAGACGTGCAGATCAACGTATAGTAACACATAACAACTTCCTCTTTATTGGTTTTGCCTACAAAATAAAAGCACGAGAAACTTGTTTACTGCAATGCTGTATTGGAGCTTTTACTTTGAATAATTCTGAACAACATTGAAAGAGTCTGTAGCTGCATGGCACACCTCTGAAAGAACTGTCAGAAAACGTGGTTCCCCTAAATGTTCTCTACCTGGAGATACTGGGCAAATGTGAAAGCGTCTGTACGTTGATGGATGTGGATCAAACACCGAAACAAAACCAGGGCAGCACATGCGGTGATCTGAGAAACATTCGCTGCAGAATCCATTTGTTGAAGATTGAGAAAAAAAAAAGTTGTGCCAAGGTGGGATCAATCCATCACCCCTTGGGTTGTGAGTCCTGTGCCTTACCAACTGAGCTAGCCAAACAACATGTTGATGTCACTCAATATTATTGGTTAAATTCTCATCCACCATCAAATGGTTGAAAATACGGATCTGAAGCAAAACTTATTTGCAGACCCCTGCTGTATGCTACTATTATACTACTACTTCTCCGTCTTCTAACATGCATATTCAACGTAGTGATGAGAGTCTGCACTGCCTGAATTCTACCAGAAGTAGAACAAGAACAAATTAGTGACAAAACACACTCGGTAGCGCTGTTTGTCTGTTTTTAGCTACTGCAGAAACATGACGATGCAACGTGGCGACGTCCATGGAAGGGGATGCCCACAGTTATGTAGATATAAATGTCTCATTCTAAGGCAATAAAAACATAATGGTTTAGGGTCTTTACACACCACTGAAAACATAGTTATGGATCTTATATTGCATTTCTGTCAATAGATCCTCAGAAATATTACACAGTGAACCTTTAACATCCATCACATACAAACTCCAGCTGAGAGCAGGATTCAAATTTGAAATGGTAGTTATGTATTATCCCATTAGGCTCCACCCTCAGGCTACTTCCCTGCATGCTCCATCAGCTATGACCTTATTTTCACCTATTTACATCTGATCCAGAAGAAAACAATGCAGGTGTAAATGCAGTCAGCATCAATGACATCTGGAAGCGGGGTGGCTGACACTGTGATCTTAGCCAGGTGTACGTAGCACCTGTGCTGTGTAGTCACATATTTATGTTTAAATCTGGTCTCAAGCTGTCCCTTAAAAAAGCTCCAGACAAGCTGTTTCACATAAAACAGTGAGGCCTTTTGTGAGCCACCAGCTCCACCTACCTACTTAATGATTTTATAAAACGCAGGCAGATTTGAGATAACAAGAAGGCTTATTAATTTCAAACTCAAGAGGACTGCCGTCAGAAATAACCCGTAAACAAATCGCAGGTTAAAACCAGTCTAAGATGACATGAACGCATCCTGTTAAATGATGGTTTATTATTTGTGCCATTCATTGCAGGGCTCCATATTACTGCCTTGGTCACTTGTGTTAAAGCTTATTCATCCAGTTTTCCGATCCATATTTTTGCAGCTTCTTGGATTTGAACCACATTTTTTTGTCAGAAACTTATTAAAGTTAAAAAATAATTAAACGTTATCAGTGTTAAAATTTTTATAGGGGAAACTAACCGCCTGAACCTCTCGCAGACGAGCGAGGAAATACTGCACAAATAATAGAAAATAAAGTAAATTCATCTCAGTTCAAATTAACAAAATAACATAGAAAATAAATAATTTAACATGTACCTCTCGTCCATGCAGTCGGCCAGCAGCTCAGCTGTGTTTTGCCTTTCTCGTTTCACAGATTGTGTGTGTGGAGGTGGGAGGGTGGAGGGTTGGCCCAGATCCCCAGGCTAATTGGTCGGATCCGCTTAACGAGTTAAACGAGGTGAATTGGGGGGGGATCAGGTGGTCTGCTGCTCCGGAAGCTGACACACACGCACACACTTTCTCTCTCTCACACACAAACTATGTTTTCCTCTCTCACTTTTCCTCTCGCACACCCTCATCACCATCATCATCATCGTTATACACACTAGCTGATCTGACTTTGCTGGGTTTTACTCTCACTCCACTTTGACGTTTGATCATTTTTGTTCATCCATTTGTAAATGTCGAATTTGTGTATAAAGTCTTTGGCCAAAAAATAATGAATAAATGATGCAGGTTTAAAAATGATGCAGATTATTTACATGTAATTAGTAAACCGATCATCAGTTCTGTCTGTGATGGCGTTATCGGTTATTGGAAAGCAGCAAGGTCATTGGTTGAGCTGTCGGGGCATGTTGCCATGTTAACCAATCAACAGCATCGATCTATTGCCGTTTGGGTCAGAGCCGCGGCCAATCAGACGCGAGAATTTTGCGACGTGAAACCAAGCATGTGACAGCCGGACACTGATCTGTAACACAAACAACACACACACTGCCAGCTGGGATCAATACACACACAGAAATACACACACTTTGATAATTATTATATTGATTACCCTCCTGCTCAGAAACACACTCTGATCTGATGTTACGTTGCTAGAAAAGTGATTTAAATGCATTTAAGTAGAGAGTAACATATTGTCTAATTAAAAGCCGCTAAAACAAAACCACTCAAATAAAAAGTCAAATTGTAAATAAACCAAAACAAACATTTTATTCTGAAATGTTTTTAAAACCATTTCAGAATAAAATCATTTAAAATCAGTTTAAATAATGCAATAGATAAAAGATATAATATTCACACAATAGTCCTCTGTAGATCTTTTAGTTTATTTTGTTTCCTGGAGCAACTAAAATGTTTACAACAAACTTTAGTGCAGATTTTGAAGCAAATTTGTGAAATTTTCTAATTCAAAACGCATTTTTCAAACATTAAAACTGCATTTTGAAATTGTCTCACAAAGTGTGAATTTAATTTCTTAGGTGAACAGATTTTCATACCTTTTTTGTAACAAATAAATGTTTAGTAATCTAATAATTTAGTAATCCACTGTACTCGTCCGAGACATTGGCGCCATATGAGACAACCAGTTTCCTCCCTCCCTCTCAGTTAATCATCCCAGTGTCTGTCTCTCTGTGGATCTGTATGTGCACACACACACACACACACACACACACACACACACACACGCACAGGTCAGAGATCACTTCCTGATGTCAGGTATTGACCCACAGGCCTGGTTTCCTCTTACACAACCAGAAGCTGTGAAGTAGACCTAACTGGTTCCAGTCGAGTTGTTACGTATTGACCATCCAGCGATGGGACATCCAGCCTGCAGTGTGTGTGTGTGTGTGTGTGTGTGTGTGTGTGTGTGTGTGTGTACAATACAGATACAGTGAGATGATTAACTAATGTACAGGACCAGAGGCTCTGGGGGGCCCTCACTGAACATGTGTTTTCAGTTGGATTTCGTGTTGTTTTTTAACAGCTTTAAAACGACACAACACTTTAGTATATATAAATATTTAAAATCAACTTTAATATCATCTAAGTTATTAAAACTCATAGTCATTTTGGATCTAAATGTAAAACAACTAGGTGTTACTCGACACCAAACAACCTCATGGACAGGTCAACTAACAGAAGGTTAGCAGAAGGCAACACGCCCACTTTGGCTCTTTTGTGGTGAAGGAATCAAATCCCCCAAAGATCCAATTCCAATTCTCTAAATCACCTCTGCATTGATTTATTTGTAAAAGTTGACAAGATCTTTGAAGACTAGAAAGCTGCCCTTCCTTTTGTACGTAAGCACATGTTTTCTATTTGGTTTATAGAACTTTATATGTTATATAACAGTTGTAAGATTAAGTTTGAATGTCAACAGAATAAAACATTTCGGGCATTTTAATCTTCACATTTAGTTTGTTTGGACACCTCCAGCACCTGTTTGGACCTGAACAGCTGTGCGAGAGAAAATGTTTGTGCATATTTGAGTCTGGACTCACACTCTCATTTCTGCCTGTTAGAAATCAAAACTATTTTTTTTCACCTGCAACTTCTTGTTTGTCAAACATGGAGAACATCACTTTCTCTGCAGCAGCTTGTAATGAATGGGAAGGCTGACGCAGGAGGCGGCTACCTGATCCACCTGACCTCACCTACTGTAGCATGCGCGCACACACACACACACACACACACACACACACACACACACACACACACACACACACACACACACACACACACACACACACACACACTCAGCTGTGGTTAAAGAGAAGCCAATCTGGCTGAGAGCAGCACTCGGACATAGTGATCAGTTACCAAGTGTCTCAGGCATTATTCAGCACACACTGAATAATCAACCTGCACTGGAAACCATGATACCACAGGGTGTGTGTGTGTGTGTGTGTGTGTGTGTGTGTGGTGGGTTAACTGAAGGATAGAGAACGAAGGGGAAGGTGAGCAGGAAGACACATCTGGAAGAATACTGGTGATTTGGGTTTTCTGGTTGCTGCACAGAAGTTGGTTTATGTTCACTACATTAACACGCCTTCCTGGTGATAAGAGTTTGTTGCAGCCGCAATCTGGTGATTTATCTGTTTGTATGGACGGGAGCGTTGGTCCGTTCACATCTTTAGTCACGACTGAAATATCTTGATAACTATTTGATGGACTTCCATGAAATTTGGTTCAAGACTTTTCGTCTTTCACCACCTGCATGTTAACATCTTGGTTCCCTGAGGATGAATAGTAATAACTTTGGTGATCGTCTGACTTCCATCTGGCGCCATCATCAGGTCAACATTTGCGCAATACGTTAGTTAATGATCTGCAAAACAAATTCCCATCAGCCTCAGCTGCGCTTTATGTTCCGTGCTAATTAGCAAATGTTGCTAATGGCAAAAACACGGCCAAGCCTTTAGTACGGCTGCTTGTTATCCAGGTTTGTTGCGTCTACCTGAATTGATTCCCTGTCATTGTAGCCAATAGAAATTGCATTTTTCCTGGCTGATTCTGATTCATTTTTTAGAGCTCTGACCTGCTGATTCCAATTTTGGCCATTCCAAATTTCTTTTTTTCTAAAAAAAAGATTTTCAAAAACATTTTTGAAACTTTCCTTTATTAGAAAATTAGCTTTATTAGGATCCCTATTAGCATTTACTTTTCTGACTGGGATCCATTCAACTGTATGTTTGTTATAAAACACTGACAATTGAATAACTTTTCTTTAGGTTACAGGACATTCTCTCACATTAAAAAGTGTCACTGTGCCTTTAACTGCCTCGGGCTTGTAAAATCTCATCTTCAAATGTAGCTTAATACAAGATAGCGTCTCTTTGTGTTTCTCTGCAGGTGTAAATTGCGAGCATTGTGTGCATGCAGGCCTACAACATGTTTTATCACGCGCATGTGTGTGTATCTGTGTGTGTGGCAATGACAATAGCTGGTTACGGACGTGCCGCTGTTCACACGACAAAAAAAAAGTCCAGCGCAGCATGCGTGTAACGTTCAGTGTGACCAGTCATGGCCGGTTAAGCTGAAAACCAGCCAGTTCTGGTCCCCAGCCAGTTGATTGGTGCATCCCCTAGTATGTTTTAGTCATATATGATGTGTCACTGCAGCTGTAACACGTGTTACCACGTTACTCTTAAACTAGATTTTTTTTAACTCACGGTTAAGCTGAAACTGACACCTTGTCTCTCTGTCTCTGTGTCTCCAGCTGTTGAACCTCTTCCTGGCTCTGCTCCTCAGCAGTTTCAGCTCTGACAACCTGTCAGCTCCAGACGACGATGGGGAAATGAACAACCTGCATATCGCCATCCACAGGATCACCAGAGGCCTGGCCTGGTGCCGCAGACAGGTACCCGTTTGTTTCTCTGTATATAAGCTTCCAGGTGACTCTGAAATACGTCCTCTCTCTGTTCTGCGTTCTCATGTTGTGTTTGTGTGATGCAGGTGGTGGATTTCTTTAACGGGAACTTGAAGCGTCGTCGTCAGAAGCGAAAGGAAGCGAAAGCCATGATGAAGCTCAAACGCCTGAGTACCATCCACACTGAGGCCAATGGAGCTGTCATAGGTAACACACACAGATACCATATCAAGATAAATGTATCTTCCCTCCACTAGGCACAGATTCAGACTTCTCTTCTTAATATTCTTGTGAATCTGTCCATATTCCATCCCTCAGTATCCAACATCATACCGGTGTTTCTAGCAGGGGCTGTTTCACCGTTGGGGGCACTTAAGGATGCTGGGAAATCTGAGACTTAAGTCACTAAAATAAAACACTGATGAAACATAAACATTGCAAACTGGACATTCTGAAAGACGCTGCTGCAAAACTCCCAGCAAGCACCAGCATCTGTGTTGTAGCCTGTGGAGCCTGGTCTCATTCCATGGCGTCAAATACAGACGCTTTGAGAAAGCCTGACAAAGCGTCCATATTTAATGGACAAGGTACCCTTCAGTGTCCACGTGGGACACCCTGGGCTTTCAAGTAACTACAACATAACCCATCCGCTGGTACGTAATGTATATATTTTAACACAAAAAGTGATCTTTTCCCAAACCTAAAGGCGTTTCATATGGACGTTGAAGCGTACGTTCAAATATGGACGCTTTGTAAGGCTCTCTCAAAGCGCCATTATTTACCTGTGATGTTATAAAGCTGTGTCATACCACTGAGAAACACACTATATGTCCAAATGTTTGCACCTGTGTCCAAATAGCAATGTTCTTTTGGTCTGAGAGCTCTCCCAAGGGAATGAAGGGAAATCTTAGTGGATTAACAAAAACTTTGTTTCATCAATTAAGATATAAAAGTTTAAGACTGTTTTAAGCTATATCTGGTCTGTCTCCTTGTCTCCGTCCCAGGCCGTCACGTAGAGAAGTATGTGGTGCCGGAGGACGACAGCTACATGACGAACCCCAACCTGACCATCAGCGTCCCCATCGCCCCAGGAGAGTCGGACGTGGAGTTCCCGGAGGAAGAGGAGGACGAGGAGGAGGAGGGGGAGGAGGAGCAGAGCGAGGCCTCCGAGGAAGAAGAGGAGGAGGAGAGGGTGGAGGTAGGGAGGAGATCTGCTTTCTAGTTCACACACACACACATACACACACACGCACCTGTATCTGACGTAAACAAGCTCAGGTGTGTGTGAGTCAGCTGTTGTTCCCCCCTGAGGTTACCATCTAACGACTGCATGTCTGTCAGCTGGTCTGTGTGTGTGGACTTTAACACTTACATCTAAAACAGAAATGAGCAGTAAACAGATGATACATTTTGAATTTTGGAACATAACTAAGAACATTTACTTAATGTGACACACTTTGGGTTGAAACCAAGATGCTGCCTCCAGTAAAGGAGTTTTTAATATGTTGGGGTCTTGCTTTTGAATGGGACCATGGAACTGGTTTTACATGGTTTAGCTTATCAACTGTAAAGATATTTTACTTTATAGCTGAGAGCTTTCTGTTTGAAAATTGATTTACTACCTTCCATGCAGCTTCATCCCACGGAGCAGTATGGCAGCCCATAGAGGACTATATTAAAATGAAAACGTAAACTTGAAATTGTAATTCCACAAAAACATTATAATTTCCCACATTCAGTCTGTGTATATGATTAAATTTTAATGAAAATGCAGCAATCCAATTCTCATTAACAGACACTTGTATGGATGTTCTATGACAATATTAAAATGAAAATGGAAAGACCCGCTTCGATATGATGAATAAAAATTTTCACTTTCATTTTGACACTAGAAGGACATAGTGACATGTGAATTGTAAATTCAATAGACTGTGGCTGTTTTCCTTTTTCCAAATATTTTCCACAGTGGGTTAAAAAGGTCATACTATGCTTTTTGGCTTTTCCCCTCTCCTTTATTGAGTTAAATACCTTTTTTATGTCTGTAATGGGTTTGCAAAGTGAAAAAGCCGAAAATTCAGCCCAAAGGAAGTTCTTCCACAGAAAGCTCTGTTCTGAACTGCCTGAAAACAGCTCGTTTGTAGTCAAGCCTTTTCTTCCGCTTTGTGCAGACAAAAAAACAAAAACAAACATGCGTCATAATACTTGCCTAGCAGCTAGTCTGGCACATTCCAGAAACACTGGTGGAAAAACACACTGAGCTGCAGCACACAGCTCTCCTCTCCCTTCCAAACACTAGCTACCCTCCAGGCAGTCAGTGGACATAAAGTTGTTACTGTGATGTAGAGACAGAGCTCGGTTAAGACTTTATGGATGAAAGATACTTTTGTTACAGATTAATATACAGTTGAACCGAAGCTGTGTTTACCAGCTTCTCATGACCCGCCCTACTCTCCTTCTGATTGGCTATTAATCCTTAACTAGGAACTGCGCATGTGCAACTCCCAACAAAGATCTTGTAGAGGTAAGATGTATCACTCCATAGCTAAAATGAAGCCTTCAACACAGGGTGAAAAGAGGAGCTGCAGCAATGTGCAGTATGACAACAAATATGTTTTTTTTTTGAAAATGAAACCACATAAACCTGTTCTGGTACAACCCCTAAATAGGATTTTGAGCCTGAAAAGGAGCATAATACCACCTCTTTAAGTCTTTGAAAATAAAATGTTAAATGTTGTTTTGATTTTCAAATTGTTAGAAAACTGCATTTTAATTTAAATTATGACTTTAATAAAGATTGCATGGTATGGTAACCTGAACACTAGGGACAAAAACCACCGAAACAACATTGTGAAGATGGGTGGTAAGGTTATAGGTGTCTCCCCTGACTGCTATCTATGACCAGCAGGTTCTCCGCAAGTCTGGGTTTAGACTAAACTATAGAATAGTCTAGTCTAAACCTGTAGTCTAGCATAGACTACAAAACCACCCTCTTATTTCTTTATACGTATGTGGAAAAAATTATACATGCTATTGTGAAATTTAATTTTCAAGTTTACGTGTCATTTTATTACAGTCCATCATAGGCTTCCGTAGAGAAGGGCCTGATTTTAAAATTCTCCTTGGCGGTGGATTTAGAGAAACCAGATCCTCACATTGATTTCACTTACATGAACATGATTTCTCAGATGTCTGAGCTTCATTGAACGCACCACTGAGGAGACATTTGAAACAGTCCCTGCTCATATCTGCATTATCACAAGAAGCCAAAGCAACTTTGACAGAATAAAGTTGAATAAATATTGACATGGAAATTACATGGAAACGCTATTCAAAGTATTATTAATATTATTCATCAGGTTAACATATTCTGAATATTTTAGCCCATGTAAACAGACTGCCTCTCTCTCTTTCTGTAAACAGTATCTTTGTAATGGCTCAATTCACAGCACACACACACACAGTAAGATGGAATTGGAGGCCTCAGGCAGTGCATTATGGTCCGGTATTTTTCCCACTCTGCAACACTGCGTGTGTGATGTGTTTGTGCTAAAAGGGTGTATATTATTGTGTATGTGTGTGTGTGTTTGTATGTATGTCTGTGTGTTTTGTGAATTGAGAGTAGTGTGTGTGTGTGTGTGTGTGTGTGTGTGTGTGTGCGCGCCTCCTGTCTCTCTTCATCTATTCACAGGACAAAAGTCCAACTGAGCTGCAGACACCTTGTGTGTGTGTGTGTGTGCTTGTGTGTCTTTGTGTGTATGTTCTTTCTAAGAGTTGTCACGTTTTCCAAATTGTGTAAAATCCTAAAATCTCATGAAGCTAAAATGTCTTACAGGGTGTGTGTGTGTGTGTGTGTGTGTGTGTGTGTGTGTGTGTGGTGTCTGTTGTGTACTAAGGCAGCAAGTGGAGATGAAGAGGAGGGAGAGGAGATGTTTAGTTGTGTCCTCTCTCCTCTCTTTGTATCTAACATGAAATGACAGATTTGTGTCGTGCTGTGTCTGTGTGTGCATGTGTGTGCGCTCGTATATGTGTGCGTGTGTGTGCACACCTGTGCTGACTCAGTTCATCATCGCCTCTCCTCTTTAATCATGTTGTGCACCTGTTCTCTCTCTCTCTCTCTCCCCCTCCCTCTCTGCATGTCCCTCTATCACAGTGGTTCCCAACCTCTGGGTCAGGACCCCGAAAAGGGTGTCACGAGATATTCATCTTCATCTAAGGTGTCCTGAGATGATTCACAGGAGAAAAAGGAAATTGAAAACATGTTTTACAAAATAAAATTATTTTTATTTTTTATAACTTTAATATTTTTGATTTTCCCTTGTAATATTTAGATTAAATTCATTCTGGCCTCTAAATTGCTAAAGTTCAACAATCGACCAAATAAAAGGCTCTCTATTGACGTAATAAATAAGATATCAAACGTGTGTCATGGGGAGAGAAGCAGAAAAGGTCTGAAACCAGTGCTCCGTCATCCGCGTTTGCACACCTGCCTCTCTCTCACTGCGTTATGTTGATTCATGTATACAGAACAAATAACACACATATAAGCAGCAGAGGTATACAAATATATTGTAGCATGCATGGTGCAGCCGCCAGTTAGCCATGTGGTGCAACATGCAAATGCAGTGAGAGCTGCAGAAAACACACGCTGTCCTGATGTGAAAGGGCAGCCTAAATAGAACAAAACTCAAGATCATATTTCCCCCCAAAACGTCTGTTGTCGAGTCAGAAAGAGAGACGGAGAGTTTTGTTGGGGGGTTCAACAGTGAGAGAGAGAGGGAGGGATGGAGGGGAGTCAGAGAGCATCACTGCTTTCACAACTCTTTAGCATCAAGCTTTGTTTCCAGCGTGTGTGAGTGATGCAGCTGGGCTGTTTTCTCTCTCTCCCTCTGTAACATCTCACTTACTTTATTTCTCCCTCTCTTAATTGAGTCGAACACAAAAGAGAGGAACGGACCCGCGTTTTCATCCCCATCCTCATATTCCACATCACTGGTCTTTAATTTTACTCTCTGATTTTCTTATTTCACCTCAAATCCCCTGATTTCCTCCCCAGCTCACTGTGGATGTTTGGAAACTGCGGACTGAACTTTGTTGCGTAACAGTCAGTGAGCTAAGGAAAGTGTTTCCTGACATGATTTGAACGTTTCCTGAACTCTGCGAACGGTTTAGCCCAGCCATTGCAGAAATAAAGTGGTGCATATGGTGTGAGTTTCTGTCTCACAGAATGTATATTCAGAAACTGATTTTGGTGCACAGTTCAAGAGGAATTTGACAATGTTTCTAGAAAAGGTGCCACATTTTCCAGTTGGACAACCAATTGTGTTTAGAAAGGGATTGTGTTAATATGTAAGTGAATCATCTGGTGGACAGGCTACTTGAAATGTCGCTGTTAAGGCTGAGGGAGCAGAAACCTTTATGAACCCAGAAATACACCGATCAGCCATAACATTATGACCACTGGCAGGTGAAGTGAATAACACTGATTATCTCGTTACCATGGCAGCTGTCAGTGGGTGGGATATATTAGGCAGCAGGTGAACACTGTGTCCTCATGGTTGATGTGTTAGAAGCAGGAAACGTATGTGTTACTGTAGGTCAGATTGCTAGAAAGGTTGATGCTGGTTCTGATAGAAAGGTGTCAGAACACACGGTGCAGACACAGTGGAGTTTGTGCCTCGACGGGTCAGCGCTGTTTTGGTGGCAAAAGGGAGACCAGCAGGTGGTCATGATGTTACGGCTGATATTTGTATTTTGCAAAATGAATTTCCATAGCCATATCTGAGTCATCAGCCATTTCTAAGTAATAGAGGTTATAGACAACATCGACCCAGCTTGGTGTCCCGGGGAATTACAGCCCTATTGGATGATTCTGCATCTCACGATTTACTTCTAGTGCCAATGTTCAGTGCCAAGACAGGAAGTAGTGTGTCCCTTACAGCAAGCAAAGAGGTGGAAAGTAAGGGAGTGGGGGTTGAGGTGGTGTATAGTGTGTCTGACTTCCATGGAGGTGACCAGATCTGCAAATAATACAAATTCTTATATAATAAGAGTAATTACTTCTTTTTTTTAAAAAACATAACCATGTTTTATACTTTACCTTAAACATACCTTGAAGTGGACATAATGTATTTTTTTAGTAACAATGGATCAAATGAATATGTGTAATGTTAACTGTACAAACCCACAGAGAGTTATCACCGAGTCTGCATTTTTCAACTAGCAGACAAAGAGCCAGTTGTTTTTTTAGAGTTGGTGGAGACCAAAAAGATCCAAAAGAGAGTAAATATTTGACTAAAAATCCATCAGGTAGTCAGGAACACGACTCCAAATGAATGATAGTGTATTTGATGGACTGTATATAGGCACCTGTTTGCTTACAAGTTCACTATATCAGCTTTATAAGATGGCAACGTGTCAGTGTTGTGTTCACAGCTGGTTTCTGCTGCCCCAAAGGGGCCAAAATATTCACTTATTGCAGGTTAAACTATATTTTATTTGCCATGACCACCATGATCTTTCATGCACCTTAACCTTGAACCTGAACCTGCAGTGCAAAACTTTTTGTCTCCTCCGTCTGACAGTGAGAGTAATTACACAACACTGTCGTCACACGTGCCTAGGGTCTGCCATGCGGGGCTGCTGCTGACGCTACGGTGCTCTGGTAAACCAAATCACTGCTGGTTGGTGTAAAACATATCAATACAGGTGTGCCAGCGCAGGGACATTGCCACAAAGAATTAGCTGATGGGCTTCTTTAGCATTGTGTGAACTTTTGGCGAGGGATGAATAGAAGGTCCCACACTCTAGCTTTAAAGTTAGTTGTGGCTTTTAAAAAAATAAGCTAGGGTTTTGCAGAATTCTCCTGTAAGAACATGCTAAAGCAATGTCCATTTTACCACCAGTATCTTCCACCACTGCAGGGGCGGCCCTGACTTCTTCCTCCATTTCTCTAACATAACAAACAAGCACAGATCACCAGCCAATCAGGTTTAACTGCAACAATTTTGTCAACTTGGTTTTGTCACTTTGACACCCGTCTCACTGGAGGCACCATATTGTTCATTTTTCAGCTATCTGATGTGCATTTTAGTGTTTTTGTGAAAATGACAGAAAAGACAAGTCTAATCCATCAGTACATATATAGTACATGCTTATATCTGTGCACCTGTTAAAGATAAATACCATCAAACCTTTGATAACATCATTACTGTGGATCTTACAGACGCAGCAGCTTCAGTGAGAGCGATATGACGGCATCGCTGACTAATATTGTAACTGCGGTGAGAATAAATGAGTCTCTGGTACTTCTACACACACAGGCATTTTTACCAAGAGTAATGGCTGCTTTGTTTTTTTGTTAAATACGTAATATTTTGACGTCTAAATTATTCATGCGGGTGTTGTGTTTGGCGAACCTCTTCGCTGGCTCAGCAACGTAAATGTGAAATGATTTTTTATTATTTCAAACAACATGTTTGCCAGCGCGTGACCTAGATAGGCAGTTAAATAATGTACCAGCACGAAGGTGCTGCTGATATCTAAATAAGTGCAGTCAGCAGCTTGGTTCAAGTACAGCTCGATCTCTCTTTCTCTTTCTGTAGTCTGGTCAAGGTCTAGCTGAGTGTGCAACCTCAGCACCGTCCTGCTTCACATTCATCCTGAGAGCTGACCAACACAACCTCAGTCTGTGTTTTGGTGCCTGGCTCAAGGGAAACTGTGTTATTTAAGTCAGGAGGTGGTTCGGTCTGGTGATACAAACAAGATACTCACTACAGTGAGAACTACATCAAGACACATGTGAAACATGTTCATCCTAATAAATATTGGAGCTGACCGTGATGCCCTGAGCATTTTGACTTGGACATTACCTTTATGAACATGGAAACAGCTTTTATGGTATGGGGGTGACTTGTGTGACTTGGACATGACTAACGAATCAGACCAGACCTCATGACTTGGACTTAAAGAGGTGGTATTAAGCGACATGTTTATGTCTTTCCATGTTTATTACAGTATCTCTGTATGGAAGAGGCTCATGACGTCCACATGACCTTTTGGCTCAGAGAATAACCCCTGTGACTTGGACATGACCTTTATGACTCAACATTGATGTAATCTTCACAACTTGCACATGACCTTTGGGAACAGACTTGAACTCTGTGACTCAGTCATGACTTGTTTGACTCGGACATGACCTCTGTGACTCAGTCATGACTTGTTTGACTCGGACATGGCCTCTGTGACTCAGTCATGACTTGTTTGACTCTGACATGGCCTCTGTGACTCAGTCATGACTTGTTTGACTTCGGACATGGCCTCTGTGACTCAGTCATGACTTGTTTGACTTCGGACATGGCCTCTGTGACTCAGTCATGACTTGTTTGACTCGGACATGGCCTCTGTGACTCAGTCATGACTTGTTTGACTCGGACATGGCCTCTGTGACTCAGTCATGACTTGTTTGACTCTGACATGGCCTCTGTGACTCAGTCATGACTTGTTTGACTCGGACATGGCCTCTGTGACTCAGTCATGACTTGTTTGACTCTGACATGGCCTCTGTGACTCAGTCATGACTTGTTTGACTCGGACATGGCCTCTGTGACTCAGTCATGACTTGTTTGACTCTGACATGGCCTCTGTGACTCAGTCATGACTTGTTTGACTCGGACATGGCCTCTGTGACTCAGTCATGACTTGTTTGACTCGGACATGGCCTCTGTGACTCAGTCATGACTTTTTTGACTCGGACATGGCCTCTGTGACTCAGTCATGACTTGTTTGACTCGGACATGGCCTCTGTGACTCAGTCATGACTTGTTTGACTCTGACATGGCCTCTGTGACTCAGTCATGACTTGTTTGACTTCGGACATGGCCTCTGTGACTCAGTCATGACTTGTTTGACTCGGACATGGCCTCTGTGACTCAGTCATGACTTGTTTGACTCGGACATGGCCTCTGTGACTCAGTCATGACTTGTTTGACTCTGACATGGCCTCTGTGACTCAGTCATGACTTGTTTGACTCGGACATGGCCTCTGTGACTCAGTCATGACTTGTTTGACTCTGACATGGCCTCTGTGACTCAGTCATGACTTGTTTGACTCGGACATGGCCTCTGTGACTCAGTCATGACTTGTTTGACTCGGACATGGCCTCTGTGACTCAGTCATGACTTGTTTGACTCGGACATGGCCTCTGTGACTCAGTCATGACTTGTTTGACTCGGACATGGCCTCTGTGACTCAGGCACAGGCTTTTTGACCAACTTGCACTTGGAAAGTCATGACATGACCTCTGTCACTCGGATACAACCTCCATGACTTGGCTGTGATTTTAAGGGCTTGAAAAGGACCAGTTCTACTGTGACATGACCTTCGAGACTTAGACAGACTGTACTGAGTCAGACATATGTTGTTTGATTTGAAAATGATCTTCAGAAATTTGACATGATCTTTATTAGGGCTTTGGTTTGACCTGTGAGACCCCAGATAGTCGAGCCAGACGGTGCAACACAGTAAAAAAACAACACATTTAACCTGTCAAACAGAAGTGAAAGCTTCTGTGAGTCTTAAGAGGAAAAGAGAAAACAGTGAGAAAGACAGAGGTGGACAGGGAGAGAGTGAAAATGGTAGAGCGAGGTAGCAGTTGTACAGCAGCGTGCCAGCCAGTTCTCAGGTTGCAGGTCAGGGATATCTGTTTGTTTTGCTTTTGCACAGGATTCAATCCTCGTCTAACGCCAGCTTATTTATAGCTCACTCCCTCTCTCTAATTTTCTTTGACTGTCTTTCGCTCTCTCTCTGTCTTGAACAGTCAGAGCAGGGACTTGCTATCCAGAATATCTACGTCTGTTCACGTCACTTTAAAGACTGAACCTAAACAGTTTTTGAAACATCACATTTGACTCCTTAGAAAGACTTGACAGACCGATAGCAGCTAAGCTAACAGTTACGCTAACAATGTCAGCAACTGCAGCTCAGTGTCACAGGATGAACATTCATTCGCTCACGCGACCTCTCTCCCAGCTATTATTTCTTTCTCCTTTTCTTTTTTCCCCCCTCTGCTATCACCCTCTCCACCTTTCTATCTCTCCTCTCCCGCCAGGTCTGTTGTATGTAATTTATTTTCGGTGCACAAACAGCTCACTGTAAATAGAAGCTGTTAAGCTGCTCCAGCACTCTGTTTTAATAGACCCCGTGTTTGGTTATGTAATGATTAAATAGCTGACCTGCGCTTTAATTGCGTCATCAATCACTGAACGTGGTTTCACTGTCTCATAAAGCATGAATCAGCTGGTGGAGGTGGGCACGGTCAGAAAGCCAAGGTCAAAGGTCAGACTGGAGTGTTTTTACAGTGGCGGTCGTTACAAGTTGCACTTTATATATATATATATATGCTCTGCTACAGGTGCTGTCAACGGAGCAATTCCAATCTTAAAATGCCTTAAAACGCCGTTTTAAGGCAGTTAGTAGATATTTATATGTTGTAATGAAGAACCTGTCAATGAATTAGCTTGTTTATGGCTCTGTAGCTTCATTCAGATGAATTTCAAACCAGGTACATTTCTCAGATTTCAGCTGGAGACACTCTACAGCTGTAGCTGAGTCCAAGCAGCGACATGGATTCTGCCGGAGAACTAGTCCACCCTTAACAAGAATCAGACTGGACCCAGACCAGTTTAACACCAATTAAGATTCAGAAAACTGGGACGAGTTAATATCAGGTCAAGACAAGGTTCAGTCTGACACCCAGCCCTCTTTGTGTGAGTGTGAGTGTGTGTGTGTGTCACTTCTGCCCGAAAGCCTTAAAGTTTTAAAAGCAGCCCTGACTGCTCAGCTATGAACAGCTGCTCTTGTGTGTTTGTGACTCTATTTTCCTGCCTTTATGCCAGGTGCACTCTGTCCACGCCTGGTGTTTGTCTGTGTGTGTGTGAAATGGCCGCTTGTAAAACTGACCCCCAACGCCCCTGCAGCTAGCTGGCAACCTCTGGCCCCTGTAGAGTTCAGGACCCCGCTAACAGATGTCCAGGTGTTGTCTGCAGAGACAGGTGGTGGGAGATGGACGCCGCAGCTCTGCTTTGATTTCGCGTGTCTGTAACGAAACAGTCAACATCAAAACGCTCCCCTGCTCCTGCAGCCTGTAGCGTTAGAGTTAGATCACAGACTCCCCTCAATGCTTGACAAACCAAAATCATTCCATTATTCGTTAATTTAGCAGCTTACATGTTATGGTTACTACTCTACCACCCAAATGTGTTTGCAGAAGCATTAATGTGTTCATTAAACTAACTGAACTCGCTTCATTCTGTTGTTGAACAGTTATTTAGTGTTGGGCCAGTTCATCTTTGTCTGATTCACATTATCTGTTTTAGAATTCATGCTCATCTCACAACACTCTGCGTATCTGCATCCATCTATCTCTGTTGTTAATGTTTGCCTCATCTTCTCTCTCAGACGGCTCTAAAGATAAAACAGACCTCTAGATTTACTTCTGCATTTGTTTGCACAAATCATACAAAACGTCCGACTGCGGAGACAAAGCACGCCGCGCACGTCCTTGTTAGCGGCGAGCACGCCATTCCTCCTGCCTAGTGAAGACGAACAACGCAACGTGCTCCACTTTAACGATGAATGACTGAAATGTCTGCTGTCACTACTACGGCAGATGAACTACCTGAAAATAACTCGTGCGTGTTTAGCTTTGCGGTGTTAAATGAGCATGACTGTGTTTAAGGGAAGAAGAAAAACGGGGAGGCCCAAAGGAGGAGGGTGAATGTTGATTAAAGGAATTTACGGCCACATTTAAGCCACGATAAGAGTGCATGTGTGTGTGTGTCACCCTCGCTCTGATCTTCCTCAGTAATGTATTAAGTATTAATAGAAAACACACACACAGAGGCATGACAAGCAGGTGAAGGATGCGTCCTGTGGCTTCAGTGTTTGACTGCAGAGATGACGGACATACCAGGCAGCTTACAGCACGTGCTCTGTACTGAATACTCACACACGTGTGCACACACACACACACACACACACATACTCAAACATACAACAGATATAAACAGATTAAAACCTTAAATCTGGAGGTGGAGTCACTGTTTTTACTGTAACTGCAGTTATTTGTAAGAGAAAACAAAGTCGTAAACGTCCTGCTTTAACTCCGACCTGCTCTGCTTACTGTATTAACACAGGGAGGGATTTTTACCAGCATTTTAGTTAGAGTTAGTTAGTTTAGGTTGGTTTGTTTCCCGCCTGTCTGACTTGCTTTTTTTTAATGTTCACCAGCCAGAACACTGACTGACAGAAACGGACGAAACTATGAAAATAGGACCCACGTTGCGATAAACCTCTTTAAATCTCATTCTTTTGCTTTTTGATGAAAGTGATCTGATTACATGTGATTTATTATTTAACAGGCCCTGAATGTGTTTCACTGCCTTCAGCTCCTCTCTGGCTGCACAATAGAAACCGCTTATGAATAGAAATACATTTAAACCCCTCATTATGGACGTCAACTGTCAGGAGGTTTCGGCCCAAGGCTGCTGTGCTTCTGTGTGTGTGTGTGTTGTATTATCCAGTTTTCTGTGTGCACCTCTTTTCACATGTAGGTGTGTGTCAGAGATTAGGTGTGTATTCATGCCCGGTTTGCTTCACCTTTGCGTGTGTGTGTGCGTCCAAGGCTGGCATTCGTCACAGCGGCCGCTCTCTGTTCCCAGACTCTGAATGTATTCATGAGTTAGCTGTTGACTCAGGTAGTTAGTTCACCTGTTCACACACAGACGCATATAAAGCAACACACACACACACACACGCACTCCTGCTGTGTCTTTGTCCAGACATTCAACAAAACTTGCCAAATTTCCCCTCCTCAGCCATATCCCTCCATCTCCCTCGTCCCTTTGTACAGTTAAACTCCCATGATGCTCAGCAAACAGGGACCTTTGAAGTCAGCTGGGGCGGGGGGATGAGGGGGGGATTTCCTGACGTCTAGTTTTGTCCAGATCTCAGAGTCAAAGTGAACAGACGGCAGTTTTCTTGGCGGTGGGAGGGGAAGGTTTGGAAGACGAGGCCTCTCTGTTCTCTCTGCCAGGATCCCTGTCAGTTACGTAACGTTAAATCTGACTCATTCAGGCCGGACTGCAGCAAAATGATGCTGATGATCACACAACCACCAACCATACTTTATTCAAATAATACCCACAGCAACACTTGTGTTGATACTGATGCTAATAAAGTACTGTTAAGCAGTCACTCCAGGATTTCACAGGCGTTTTTTGTGATTATTGCGGCAGCTTTTCTAATAATAAAAGCAATGACAGTTGATGTTTTGGGGCTTTTCTTTGCGATGAAATTGTGGGAATAAGTGAAAACTGCAAAGGCAGACAGGCCTGACCTTCACCCTAACCCTGCATATTGAAACCAGCTGACCTCTATTCTTACAGCACTTGCTCTCACATCAGCTGACCGTTATTTTGTTTGACGTCCTCCATGCGTTTCTGCCATTCTCTGCGTTCGTTTTGTAGTGGCTGTCAAAAGATCGTTTCCTTTTATGTTCAACCGCAATTCTGCACGTTTAGCAAAACAGTTGACCCCCAACGCTTTGGTAAAGAAGACCTGGAACCCGTTCTTCACGGCCCTCAGCTGTTGTTTTTGTCAGCAAATGTGAGACGTCGGTATCACACTCGTCTGCTGCGTCGTCTAAACAAGGAAGTGAGTTTGACGACATGTGACAACGTTGTGCAGGAAAAAAGCGACGATGGGTCAAAACTGCAAGTCGCGGTGAATTTGCAGGGATTATTTGAATTTGTGTTAATAGTTGCGATCGCGACATTGTGAAATCCTGATTAAGTATTTAAATGGTTTTACGCTTTGTTTTGCAGATTAAACACACAAGATAAAACATGTTAAGCAGTGTGTTTAAGAGGGGCTGAAACTAGCTTTTAAACTCTAAGCTAATTTCTCCTGCTTTAATTTATTATTATTATTATCAGAGGGCACCATATTGAGACTGATGTGCTCCATTGGATTTGGTAAAGTGTACGTTGTCTGTCTGGGCGTGGCGTTAGTCGGGAAAAAGGGTTGCGGTGGATCAGATAAGTTGTTAGTGGTTCTGACTGGTTGTTTCCTGATGTTTTATTCAGCAGAAAGATGATATCAGCCTATCGGAGGGCAGTACGGTGGACCTGAGGAAGCCTGGGGAGGAAGAGGATGAATACTCAGAGATGGCTGAAGAGGCCATGGACCCAGACAACTGCTTCCCGGACAGTAAGCATGCACACACACACACACACACAGAGCAGCAGTCCTGAACTTGTAGATGATCGCTCACAATAATTGTGTTGTACAAACCCGTCACAGACGATTTAGCCGGTTAAACAAAGCTCTCAGTCAAAAAGAGGGAAGCACACAGTATGTTACAAAATATTGTTAGCTTATTATCTTTTATCCTTTCAAATGGTTTAGTCTGATGCTGAAATGATTAGTCAATTAATTAAACACAATTTTGATAATTGATTATTGGTCATTTCTCATGCAAACATGTTAAAAAGCCTCTGAAATATGAGGATTTGCTGCTTTCCTCTGTTTTCATTGTAAAATGACAATGTGAGACTGTTGGTCAAACAAAGTAAGTCATTCTTTACCTGTGGTTTGGAAACATCTTTAGTGACTAAAATATCAATGTATTGCTCAGTAATGGAAATAATAGCTAATTTCAGCCTTACAGAAATTTATTTTGAGGTGTTATTTAAAAGACACATCTTCATATACCCCTCTGAGCCTTTACATTACATATTAACACAAACATATAAGCAAGCTGCACTAAGAAAATAAGGATGTGGATAATTTTTAGCTGTAAACATAGTGAGTGAAAAAAAGTTGTGTGCCCAGATGAAACCATACAAGGGCGTATACCACCACCCACTTGCCCCAATACTTTCATAATGAGATTTATGATGCTGTTCCGACTAACCCAGGTGAAAAGCAAACACCTTGTTTCCTTCCTGACTCAGCCAGCGTCCCCCCGGAGCATACATATTTGTCACAGCTAGCATGGCCACACATACAGAGAAACAAAGGCTGGGGGAACACTGGCATACTATTGGGCTCCCAACAGCCAATGAGATCCCAGAAATTAAATCCCTAGAGAGCCGAGATAACCTATGACGTGTTGTCTTCTGTTGGTGGCCAAAGAACAGCAAGTACGAGACAATATTATTTCTGTCACCATGCAGGCGACACGCAGCTGGACATTTACGTATTAGCCAATCATGTAACCCCACTGACAAAGTTGTTTGATCAGCAGTTGGTCCTCTTCAAACGTCTTTTGCCAAGTGTCACCTGTAGTTTTTTTTTTTTTTAAAGTCTACAGTTAAAGTGCCAGTCGAAACTTTTTAGCTGATTTGTGCTCAGTTTTTATTAACAATAGAAAAATCCTGAAACATTCTGGTGTACACATACTATCAAAAATGAAAAGGTTGTTTATTAAATTGGATGTGTTTAAGTTTGATAACTTCTCAAAAGTGAGAAAAAGAGGGCCATCTGATGGATTCTTAGAGGTTTTGTTTAAAAGTGCAGGCGTATTCTGGACCTGGTTTATATTAATGGTGTTTTGTAAGCCAGCCAGGTCAGAAAGCGTTTTCAGTTTAATTCCAATTTATCGTGGCATAAACGTGGTTGGCTATCACCTCTGTGATGTTCTTTTCAGTCAGCTAACTGTTTTCTTCCTTTCACGTTTAGTCTGTTTGGTGTAGTGTGTCAGCTTGATCCTGATTATTCCAATTATTGTCTAATTTGTCAATCGACATCGTTGTTTTTTTGTTGGTTTATGATGAATTCAGATTTGAAGTTGCCTTCAGCCTGACAGTGAGGGTGCAGGTTCATTATTCTGTTTCGCTGCAGGGTTTGAATCTGTGAGTCACATGATGGTTTCACTAACCATGAGCCCATTCCACCACCCACTTGCCCCAATACTTTCATAACGAGATTTATGATCCTGTACTGACTAACCCAGGTGAGAAGCAAACACCTTGGCTCCTTCCTGACTCAGCCAGTTCCCTCCTGATGCACTGAGATTTGTCTTAGACACACTTCAGCACGGCTAGCGTGGCCAGGATAGACAAACATGCAAGCAGGATTTTTTTAATTGATATTGCACATTTGACTTTCAAAGGTAACTTGAGGTAAAAGGAAAAAAAAAACACGCTCAGAAAGAATTAGGGCAGCCAGCTGGAAAACCCTCTCCAAAGAACAAAAACAACAAAAAAGCATCCCCAGCACCTGGAGTGAGTACATTACTCCAAAGTGTAACCAAACGTCTTGTACTAGATGGTGTGGAACAAACACATTTGCACAGTGAGTTATGTTGAACCCATATAAACCAAAATACACCCAGATTTTAACCCATTTTCAGCCTGGATTTTTACGTCCCTTTGCACCTAGAAGTTGATGTTTCTCGCTTCAGTGATATGTCGTCCACTGCAGGTAACTTCTCGCAGTGTGCCTTATGCAAAATCTGTCTGTAAATAAGATACTTAAATTGGCTACACTGCTGATGTTTACTGATATTACAACAGATTTTTGGACACTTTCTAAAAATGCTGTCATCTCTGAATGCATCCATTACAGTGCTCGGTGCATTCAGCAAAGCAAAGGGATGCGCCGCATTTTCGGCAGCTGAAAGTAATCGTCTGCAAATAGCAGCCTAATGTGTCAAATAAGTTAAATTCTACTAAACAATTACGCTGACATGTCAGCAGTGTGGAAGCATTTTTAAAGTGTCAGAGAAAGATGCAAAAATCACTGTTTGGGTCGGGCTTGATACACATGTGACAACGTCTGGTTTTCAAAATAAGGCGTCTGTTCAGGATTATATTCATAGAAAGTATAAAACCCAGACCCTCTCTGGTGGGAGGCACCGTAGTCAGTCCAAATCCTGCGGGAAAAACTGAGAAAAAAACCCTTTCTGACCATTTAATTTATGCAATGGGAAAATAATTGGTGTGAAAAATGTGAAAAACTTTGTTCGGGAAAGTTTTTCATTATATTCGGTTTCAGCTTCGGGCAAGAATTTTAATTTTGGGGCATCCCTAGCAAAGATAATTAATAGCTAATGTTAGTAAACATATCATAGCCAGTAAGAATTGTAAATTATTAAAAAAAATAAAAGATGATAAAACAAGGTCACAGTAAAAGACTGTGAATGCAGCTGTTGAGATTAATTTTCTCCCTGAAAATACAAAAACAACATATTGAGTTGTGCCGCCCGCCACTACGGAGTTACAGGTTCAGAGTAAATCCAGAGGCAGGTCTGTTTCCTGTGAGAGGCGCTTTGGATGAAAGTGTCTGCCAAACGGCAGATGTTGTATTAGCTTTGATTCATTTAGAAGATTGATGCGTCCATCGCAACTGTCCCAACACGCCGCCTGGTTCTTCCTGACTCAGCAGAGTCCTTCACAGCAGGCAGACATATGTTACCAGCTGGACTCAGATCAGCTGCTGGAGCACCAATGGAAGAGCGATGAAACATGGATGAAACTTTTCCTTCACTCCACAGTTTTACCGTCAGCACGTCTTTGTTAGTAGGTGAGAAACACGGCGAGCTAGTGAAGAGGAGGAAAAGGAAACAACAGGACAAAAGAGGACACGAGAAAAGCAAATGCGTGGAAGGAAAAAAACAGAGAAGGATCAAAAGAAACTCAGGAGACACGAGCAAAGTAGTTATGAGGTATGTAGAGAAAAGAAGAAAAAGGCGAGGAAGGAAGGGAGGATTTAGAGAAAAGAGTCGTGGATGGAGAGGTGAAGAAGAAGGAAAGGAGCAAAGGAGAAAAGTATCATACCGCAAAAGAGAATAAGGGTGAAAAGAGGGGGCCCCAAACTGTTTCAGGTGAGACTTAGTGAAAGGAAGTTTTAGAAGAAACTAGTAAATGGCTCAGGACAGAGCTTGGTTATATATTTGGTGCAGTCTGAAGATATGTCAAAGCAATATTAGGCTGTCTTGGCTCAATTGTTGAGTGTCTGTGGGATCAAATAACATGGTCGTGATCCCACAGGCATCCTGGAGCTGAGCGAAACTATGAGGGTAAACTAACGGGGTGGGAGAGGTCGTCTTATTCCAAGCTTTGTCTTAGGGGAGCCCCACAGACTCAAACTTTGAAAACGAATAAAAGCAAAGGATGGCAGAGATGTCAATAGAGGATAGGAGACAAGTGAAAAGAGGAACAGAATGTAGACCCAAAAAAACAAGAAAATCAAAAAAGCAGAAGACCGAACAGAGGACAGGAACTGAGACAAAAGGCAAAGTGATGACCTTTTGACCTTGCTGCTACCGACAGATTTTGAGGACAGAAACAGAAGGCGACCTCCTGCCTGGCTTCCCTCCTGACTCAGCTCACACTGGACCAGTACCACCAGTATGCTGACACAGCACTGTGTGTGTTCATGTGTGTGTGTGTGTGTGGGAGCAGTGGTTCATGCGAGTCCGCCAGCTGCTGCAGAAGTAGGCCAGAAAAAATGACTAACAACAGCAGGCAGAAACCAGCTGTCTGTGCGTCTGTGCGTAAATACTAGTAAGGACGCCGTTTGTGTTGCACCGTGTGTTTGTATTTGTGGTTTTGCAGAGACAAAGTGGCCATCAGGACGTTGAAGTCCCAGGATGTTTGACGGCTACCTGCCTCATTCATACGTCGCCACACTACTTACTACCATTATGATGGTAGAACTGACTCATTAATAGGGCTGGTTATTAAATGTCAATACTTCTTTGTTACACACCAAAATGTGTCCGTGGCACCAATTATAGAAAACAAGTACTGAAGTTTGTCTAGTGACAGGAAACCACCCTAAAAATTTTTATTTGTTTCAGCAAAGCTGGAATTATGCTTCTCACAGCAAGCGAATATATATGTATCATCCAGACATGTATGCATGTGTGTTACTTTTATATTTTTACCGACTGGGGGATCAACTATGAATAATTAATGATGCAGCGCTGCAAGTAACAACATGTATGTGTTGCCCTTTAGGGGTTGGATTTAGATTTATTTCCTTTGCTACTTAGTGAGCATAAAAATCAACAAAAGTAGAAGATGCAAGATTTTGTTTCCAACACTGGCGATACATTTACGTTTGTGTGTTTATCTGCATCTGTAGCTTATGTCCCACATAGAGCTGCTATGAGGAATTGTGTCTCTGTCTGTATGTGTGTGTCTATGTATGCTTGTGTATGTGTGTGTGTTCCTTCATGCTGTGATTACAAAGCACAAACAGCAGCGTGCCTCCCTGCTGCTCCCTCTGGCTGTCGGGAAGACAGAGTGTGTGTGTCGGCCTGAATGGCGACGTTCCCCCGCCGCTAATTATTCATCGCGCAGGGGGGAAAAAAAGGGTCGGTCGAACGGGACGATCTCAGCGAGCAGCGTTAACAAGTCTGAGAGCTGCAGCGTAAAGAAAATCACCAGAAGGTCAATGGTTCAGTATTAGATTTCCTCCCTTTGCCCGATACGGTCAAACCGAACAATGATTCGTTTAGACTGGATTAAAAGGGGGATGTAATTATTAATTCCTTCAGTGTACCTTGACCTAAGAAGTAGAGATGCTCATGGTTGACCAATGAGAGACCTGAGTTTTAAAGGAACACGCCTGGTTTGCTCTCCTAACTCCTACTTGAATATTCTTCTAAGGCTTGAGCACACAACTAATTGTATACATAAAGCAACACACGCTACCATGTTTACTGACAACAAAAGGATACAGTACGTACAATCGTAACCAGGATACTTGTGTACATGTAAACGCCCTTTATGTAAGAAATTTAGTCACAGTTAATAAAGTCACTTTCGTGTCATCTTGGTCTTGGAAAAATGGGTCGACATTATTTTTGCATAATTGTTATTAATGAAATCATCAATTATGAAAGCACACAGTTGTGCCACAAAAAAAGAAATAATTTTATTAAGGAAGATTTATTTTATGATTAAAAACACATTTAACTCTGGACTGTAGTCATTACATACATTAAAAATCACAGATGATGAAAACCCTGAAGGCTTATTTCCATTGTAGCGGATGTTCGGAAACGGATATTTGTCCACTTCCTGTTGTCCAGACAGAAGGACTGTGGCACGATTAGTCATTATTTCACTGTTCTCTCCATTCAGCCCCACACACACACACAGATATACACAAATATCCACACATATGTTCCCCAAAAGTACAGACCCAGTCTATCATTAGCCCAGATGCCTGCAGAAAATATTTCAACTCACATGCAAATGTAAAAATCCACAGATTTAGTCACACACACACACACATCTGTGCTGAAAGTGGGGGTTAGATTCGCTGCCCCGTTGGTCCTCTAAATGGAACATCTAGCAACTACAGAGACAGATATTTGGTGGACACAAAACCATTTGCTACTGAGCATAGACTGTTTCTGCTGCTCCCTGATAAAATGTTTCTGCAGATACTTGTTCAGAAACTGATTTATTTCTGTTAACCTGTTGCTGAGAAGCTGCCTGTTATTATGTTCTGATCGTGGCTCTGAACTCTGATGGTAACTGGTTTTAACAAACTAGATAATAGTTAATGCCCTGGCAGTGGCAAATAGCTTTGGTTTAATATTTGATTTGATTTAAGATTTTATTGTTAATGTGTAACCTATAATATTTGTTTAAAGTGTTTGCAAACTACATGTTATTGCTCTTTTGTGTATATAGCCGTACATTTAAATCAAAAGTGTGCTATACACTACTTTAGAATTCATTATTCAGTTTTGCTCAGATTAATGTGATTAATCGCGATTAAATAGGCTACAGCTGTGTAGCGCACAGAAGCCGTTGCCGTGGTTACTCTCCATAGAGCAGCTGCCGTTTACTCACGGAGCGCTTGTTGTTCTGTCTGATCACCGGAGAAATCATGAGTTTAGGGTAAAGTGCAGTTATGTCCACAGGATATAATGCACAATGCTAGGGACTATAAATGTGAATTTGATGTGAATGTCTCAAAATCTATGTTCATCATCACTCCATAACACTAACACACACACACACACACACACACACACACACACACACACAACACACACACACACTCTCAGGGCAGGTTGTTGTGGGGAAGCAGTCAATAGTTACACAACAAAACACGCCTCTAAACACATACAGCTCTGCACAGAAGACATGATTGCATGCTCAAGCATGTGAACATAAGGACAACACTCTTTGTCTCACACACACACAGAAATCAACCAAAGGGAGAGAGCACTTTATGCTCCCGGTCATCCATGTATGACAACAAAGCAGACATGACACGACCCTGTGTTTGGTTTCTGTTTGTAGTTGTGATACCGGCGTGCCCCGGAGCAAGGCACTGGTTGAGACGCACATAAGCTCATGTTGGGATGAAATGAATCCAGGAGGGTTCACTTCCCTCTTTATACTTTAGAGATACTGTACTGAGGTTCTTATGAAACTTGAGTACAGACTGACAGTCAGTTAAGGTGGGATGTAAACACAAAGATGAAATCATCAATTATGAAAGTTGAGCATTCCTTCTGTTGTCCAGACAGAAGGACTGTGGCACGATTACTCATTATTTCACTGTTATCTCCATTCAGCCACACACACACACACAGATATGCACAAATATCCACACACACGGTCCCTACAAGTAGAGATAGAGTGTATCATTAGCCAGCATGCATGCAGAAAATCCACAGATTTAAGTCACACACACACATCTGTGCTGAAAGCGGGGGGTTAGATTAGCTGCCCCATTGGTCCTCTAAATGCCAACTCATTGGTTAATGTTGTGAAGCTGCACGACACGCGATTGAGAGGGAATATGTGAGTGTGTTTGTGTGTTTCTGCCTCAGTGGGCAGCGTGTAATGACTGCAGCAGCAGCAGCAGCAGCAGCAGCGACATCGCTCTCTGACGTCCTGTTACTGAAAGGTCTCAGGTGTGACTCCTGCAGCAGACAGTGTGTTGCTGAAGTGTCCTTGGGCAAGACGATCAGTCACTCAAGAGGCCACTGTCATAATTTGCTGAGGCTGTGGCATTTCTTCTTGATCATTTCAAACGTCTCTCTCAGTGTGAGGTCAGACAGGAGTTATAGAGCATGTTGTGTTTTTTCAAGAACAAGTTAAATAAAGTTAGTCTAAATTGAATGAAAAGAATATTCTTTATGTAAACAAATAACCAAAAATAAATTAAGATGATGTGGGTTTGATTCTCTGCTCAGGACGCCATCATACCTTTACATCACAAATAGCTGTTTGCTGCTGTATTAATGTTCAGAACCTCATATTCAGAGCCTTTAAAGCTGTGCTCGTAGTGAAGGTAAACATTTGTAAAGTTTGCCCAGAGGCTGGTGAGAAAAGATCAAGGATGTATTTAAGTATGTTTAAGTTATGAGTGTATGCATTTACTAAATGTAGAGGCAACAAGGGTGAAATGCAATCACCTGGCAGGGATCATTCAGCAGCATTTAATGTTCGATAACGGATCAATGCCAAGTGCCTTCAGTACAAGCAGAGGGGGTTTCCTAACACACACACACACACACACACACTGATAATAACTCTGCCAAGTGGGCTGATTGAGTGTCGGATTACCACTCGCTTGTTTTCATTGGATTACTCAACCTGCATATCGGGGAAAAGCCTATTAGTAGCCATGGAAACAGAAAGCCAGGGTAATCAGAGCTCTAATTACAGAAGCAGGCAGGCGCTGCAATCAACAGAGTGAAGTGCAGCTAAAGCTCATGCTTTTTTTTTTCAGTCTGTGTCTTACAGGAATCCAACACAGACCCCAGTGAAAGAAAGTTACCAGATGCTTTATGTACTTAGAGCCTGCTGCTCTTTATCTAACAGCTGGGCTGCACGTTTGATAACAGTAGCAACCGGCGCTGCCCTCTGTGACAGAAACATCGTGTTTCCCGTGACTGCTTCACTATAAAAGCCAACCTCGTGTTTTGCTAGTTGAATACTTTTAATTTGAAGTAGCTGTTGCAGGAAATGTTGGGTTAGCATTCATCCAGCTCTGATACAGCTGTAGGAGGTTGAGCTGTGAGGCTGATATCAATGAGATAAAAACACTAAATGTAATGCTGGATTATCTGCCTGCAGTATTTCCTGTGAATCCTTCGTGTGTGAGGAATCCACCTCTTGAATGGTGGCACCACCATATCACTACTGTAGGGTGATGTGAGTACAGAATGTAAATACATTGGATGGATACTGCTGAAAAATGCTGAAGAGAATTGTATTTTTCTGGATAAATGCAGTTCAGGTTTTATTTTAATGGCTGAAAGGTGGATGGAAAAGTTCCCAGTGTCCAAAAGAACAAATCAAAAAGTCCCTCAGGTGAATCGCTTCAGTGGCAAGTTAGACTCGTGTCAGTGCAGACGCTCCAGTGTCGCCCCAACCACATGCACACACACTTGCTTTTTTCTTTCTCGACAACATCCTGCCCCCTTCCTCTGTCAGCCACTGAGCCGCCATCGTGCCTTGCTCGTGGGCACGTCAGCATCACTCACCCGAGCAATCGCTCTGCTGAAGTTCCCGGTCTTGATTGTGAGTGAACGTGAGGTCGCGGTTCGTCGTCGCGGTCGCCTTCGCAGACATATTGATTGAATTTGGAAACGTTAGCGACAAGCTTTTAGTGCCATAGGCAGCTGACGGGCTGATAATGTGGAACGACGGGAATCTGATCCTCTCGTTATCGGCACTCGCTCAGCGAATGATGCACTGCAACAAATAACTCAGACATCAATTCTCATCTGTTCCAGGCTGATCCAGCTGCTTCCAGGATACATCAGCGTGTTTTCTGATATGAAGAGCTGCCTGCTAAACTCACATATATGCTGCGACCAAATATTATACATACATGTAAAATAATTCCTGTTATTGAAGTATGAAAGGTTTGTTTAAGATTCTGTTTCTTTCTAATTGAAAAATTGTTTTGATTAACTGTCACAATACTTCAATCAGTTTACAATTAGTTTAAAAAAGTAATTACTATACACTGTTTTCATAAACATTATTTTAATATACCAAACTTAACTAACCTTCAGAGAATATCTGTGGCTGCACTAATCAGTATTTATGTTCCTAATAAGAGAGTTCTCCTTTATAGCACCAAACCCCCAAAAAATCCAGATTATCACCAACTCTATGGAGCTTTGTAGCCTCTTTTAGCTCCTCGTTATGGCACATTGACTGTATGGTTCAACCTCACTACTCTCATCAGCACCGCTTCCAGGCACAGCAAGCAGCTGTTTTTAGAAAGCAAACTCAGATAAACCCACCGTACACACTGTGCCCAGGCTGGGCGTCCCAGCACACAGGGTTAGAAACATGCTGGTGATGAAAGTGGAACATCTAGCAGCTAAAGAGACCTGAACTAAAACCAGAGCTGTAACGTGTTGAGGAGAACACAGAACAACTCCAGTCAGATGATCATGTTGCTCTGTGTCTGCTGGAAGTAAGCAGTTTTTTACTAAGGTGTTACATGTAACGGAACATTAATAATAATAATTATAGGGAAGCAGAAGCTTAACATCTGTCAAATAGTCAATAGTTACACAACAAAACACGCCTCTAAACCATAGACTGTATATAAACACATACACTCTGCACAGAAGACATGATTGCATGCTCAAGCATGGGAACATAAGGACACACACAGAAATCAACCAAAGGGAGAGAGCACTTTATGCCCCCGGTCATCCGACAAACAAAGCAGGCATGACACGACCCTGTGCTTGGTTTCTGTTTGTAGTTGTGATACCGGCGTGCCCCGGAGCAAGGCACTGGTTGAGACGCACATAAGCTCATGTTGGGATGAAATGAATCCAGGAGGGTTCGCTTCCCTCTTTATACTTTAGAGATACTGTACTGAGGTTCTTATTAAACTTGAGTACAGACTGACAGTCAGTTAAGGTGGGATGTAAACACAAAGAAGTCCTATCATGTGGCAGTTCATGTTCTATATTAACTTTGTCTCTAATGTTTTTCTGCTAGTCTGAAATTATTTTGTCATTTTCTTCATTTTTCCGTTTGAATATCATTTTTAAGCTGAGAGTTTTCAGCTAAATCTGCAGTTCCTGTCTCGCTTTACGGAGCTTTAAGTGAGTTCCAGCTAATGTGAAAGTGTCTTGAACCTGCATTCTCTCTAACATCCAGCAGGGGGCGACTCCACTGGTTGCAGAAAGAAATCTGATTGTATAGAAGTCTATGAGAAAATGGGGCAACTTCTCAGCTGATTTATTCCCTCAGTAAACACTTTCCTGATGAGTTTATGGTCTCAGTCACAACACAGCATGATCTTCATTCATAGACCAGAAAGCAGGGGAAGCTTTAGGGCAGGGCAACAAGTTGGAATATTGAATCATATCCACTGCACTGTGCACACTTAATGAGCGTTGAACCTGTTTTCGGATGTCTGTCTGTTTTTGTCCAAGAGCTTTGACCCTTTGTGTTTATGGAAGTTAACTGTAACACTTTGGTTGTCTAAAAATGCCTTTAGCATTTGGTTGTCCTAAAAGTAACTCTAAGGTTTCAGGTATTAATTTTTTCAGTATGTGCATTTTATTTAAGTCTGCCGACCAAAATTAATCCCAGTTAATCACCATTGACTTGAATTACAGATACACCTTGCTAACCAAGCCAGCTGGCTCCACCCTGTCGTACAAATATGGACACTTCTTGTTCCAAAAACCATGATGGTGACGACCAAAATGCCAAACTCAAGACTCAAACTCAAACCAATGGATGACCTCACGATGGATGTACTTCTTTTGTTTCAGCTCACGGTTTACCTGTCCAGTCCACAACTACACTGTTTTGGTTCACTCTTTCACCAATCTGTGTCATTTCCAGAGTAAAAGCTCTGAACACAACACTGAAAATTCATTTAAAAACGTTTACCAGCACAAGATGTTTTGAGAGATGCCAGAAACACGCAGCTCTGAATCAGTCACATGACATTATAGACTCTGTAATGTGCACAGACTTCATATTCGGGGGTTGATGTGTGAGTAACTCGCCACCGAGTCAAAGGATTTTCTCCTTTTCATTTGGCGTAAGCTGCTTCTCTGTTTGTCTCGCCCACAGTGTGCGTGGCCAGGTTTCAGTGCTGTGACATTGACACGACATCAGGCCTCGGGGAGATCTGGTGGAAAACGAGGAAGACCTGTTTCCAGATCGTAGAGCACAGCTGGTTCGAGTCCTTCATCATCTTCATGATCCTCCTCAGCTCCGGAGCGCTGGTCAGACACACACTTTACTTTACTGTAGTTTACTTTAGTAAAGGTACTTATAGTTTGTTTAATTAGCTTGATGTAACTCCAGTTTGCTTTACTTACTTTAGTTTCTTTCTAGATTACAGTGTAAGCAGAATGACACCATCCTTATCCTTTGATTTAGGTTTTGTAGTTTATCAGCATAGTTTAATTTATTGTAGTTTACCGGACTGGATTGTAGTTAACTTTGTTTGTGCATTATTTTACACTCCACTGTCATTTACTTTAATTCACTTTACTCAACTTTACCAGAGATTACTTTAGTTTTATTTATTTAACTTAACTTAATGTACTTTATGCTAATTTAGTTTACTAAATTTTGTATAGTTTGCTATAATTTACTTTTATTCTACATTTGCATTTATTATCCTTCTAGAGGACGGTGTGAGCTGAATGACATCATCCTTGATTGTATTAGCTAACTGTTTGACTGAAACAACAGTAACAACAACTTAAAGAACAAACTTTATTACAGTTTCAACAACCTGAAGATAATTGCACATTTGATAGATCTACAGGGATCAAATAAATCAGAATATCCACTGAGTTCAGACCTGAAACAGCCTCTGACGAGCATCACGGACAGCTCACTTTGCCTCACGCCCCTCTCTGCTGCCCCCTTCAGGCCTTTGAGGACATCTACATCGAGCAGAGGAAGGTGGTCAAGGTGATCCTGGAATACGCAGACAAGATCTTCACCTACATCTTCATCCTAGAGATGCTGCTCAAGTGGCTCGCCTACGGCTTCAAGAAGTACTTCACCAACTACTGGTGCTGGCTCGACTTCCTCATCGTCGATGTAAGTCGAATGTGATTCGTCGGTTTATCAGTTAGTCGGAAAGTTTAGCTTCTTTTTGACCACATTCATAAAGTTAGCAGAGATGATGACAATGATGACAGAGAAGGTGAAATATTGTGATGTTGATGATGGTGACAAAAAGAGCAAAGCCAACGTTTATATTAATGCTGACATCATAATGACAAAAATCATTATTTTATACCTGTTAACATTGATGTTGATGCCAATAATGACAAATCTGGCAATTTTCAAAATGTCTTCAATATCTTTTTGTTGACACAATAGTGATTAGAGCTCACAATTCTGGTTCAGGTGACGTAACAGCGTTGATGGTGATGAGAAAATGAAAATACAAAAACAGTAATTCAGTCAGCCAACTCATGTGATCTAGATTATTATTATATTATTATATATAATTAGTAAAAAAAGGAAAGTGTTGATGTTTGAGCTGGTAGATGATGATCCCAAAGTTATCATCTGCGTACCAAATATATTCATGATTTTCACACAATAGACTATAATGAAAGACAATATAATAAAAGACTTACTAGGCATCGACAGAAAAAGAGATACAGAGAATATGTTTCTACTTTTCGTTCATTATTTACATTTTAAGATGGCTTAAATATCATTTTTTAAATCGTCCTTGACAATTTATCTATGCTTAACCTATTTTTCCAGATTTCTGTCCGTCTCTCCTTGATTTCAAGAGTAGAGAAACAAGAGAGAGATCCATTTTAACTGTTACATCGTTTGTTTGTTTCCTTTACTTTTAACGTATTGTTATACTATTAATTTGGCAATGTGAAATGAGAATTGAAATTGAAAAATGAATTGAAAAAAAGGCAGGCAGAGAGAGTGACTGGCAGAAGGGTGATCATGCAGAGAGGCTGAAAGAAAGATGGAGTAATGGAATATGAATGAGAGAAAGAGAGACGTCATGTGTCATTTCAGCGTATACAGATTAGGAAATTTTCTGTGCGCACACTTGACTTGACCATGCTGACTGCTTGGAGCAGGGAGGAGAACAAGTGTGGGGGGGTGAATGAAAATGATGAACAGATGAGAGAGATGTGGGAAGTAAGGAGGGATATGGAGAGAGAAAATTGTGTGTGCTGAAGTGTCTCGTTCTCTCTGCACGTTAGCTTCGCAGCAGCAACTTAGCTAACATTAGTGACGGTACTTACCCCACCTTTAACAGACAGTCTAGACCGAAGGAGTGATTACAGTTTCAATTTACACAAGGAGCTGTGAGAATTGTTTTAACTTCACAGCATCGTGTCAAACTAAGACAGACGTATGACTCTCGGTTGGTGTGTGTTACAGTAGTTGTTTTGTTGCCGTGAACCTTCCCTGAAATAATGGTCTCCATGAATAAAAGGAGCGAGAGACTTAGAGAGCCAAAGAGAGGAACAGAGAGAGAGAGTGCACACAGCCTCAGGTCAAACGATCAGCAGTGGCTTTTTAACCTCACACACAAATGGACACACACAGACACACATAGATGTGTATATTTCAACACACTTTCACTATTTCAAGATTACACAGAGCGAGAGTGACACACATACGCTCACAAACAGTTTAGATACACGCCATATGTACAGTATGCATGCATTGCGTTGGGATGTGACACATCCTCTCTTGTTTTCTGGGCGTTTTCCGCCGGGCCGCCTTCACAAATGACACTGTGTGTGTGATGTTTCTATGTGACTGTAGTGGCCTGAAGAAAGAGAGTGTGTGGAGTCACAGAGATCTAACAATGCACTTTTGAGACAATACACAGAACAGAGTGTTATTAAAAGAGACATCTTGAACTTAAAGCTGCAATAATCTGATTTTTAGCCTCCAGGGTGCAGAAAAACACCAAAATTATCTAACAAATATAAACTTCAAATGAATGTCATATAAGATAAAATGGTACTTTATTTATCTGAAGGGAAATTGTAAGGGCTTTAGTTTTATTTTAGCTTTTAAAGACACTAAATGGCTACATTTATGGCATGCTTCAACATTTTAATTTAAATTCTGCACGTTAGATTTGAGCAATCTGAACTTCCATCCACTCAGTTGATGTTTGCAGTAACTGTGTAACCCACAACCTGTAGATCTCAGTGTTGGGTCTGCTGGCTCAGTACATCTCTGTGGACCAGATCACCACCATGCGGGTGCTGAGGACTTTCAGGGCTCTCCGTCCTCTCCGGGCCGCGTCCCGCTTCGCTGGTATCAGGGTAAGAACCGGGTGAACTCACCTGGAGCTCCGCCCTCCGACCCACCGGAGACCTGCCGCTCAATCGTGAAAATCAGACGCTCATGTGGGGCTTCGCTGGCTGGCTTTAGAGGGTTTTAGAGGTGCTGTGGTTTCTGTTTGACTAGAGGTTTGTGTCATCCTGGCTTTGATCAGAGGTAATATGTCAGACTGTTTACAATACAGCTACAGTATTTACGGTTAATCATCCCTGGTATTACTCAACTTCGACCCTAACTTCAAGTTATACGTCCAACATGTTTCATTTAGCAAACTTAACTGTTGTTTCACAATTTTCCCTCTTACATAATCTCAAATATCAGATTATATATTTATTTCATCAAAGGTTTTGAGGCAGCGTTGCACTCTTAGACCTCATATGTGATTTAACATCCGTCTATTTGACTGACTTTAGGATAATGAGGTTGTAGTGTGATCATGCTCTTTTCTTCCTCACATCCACTTCTGCAAACATTTCCTAAAAAGTACTTAATATTTACGGAAAATAGTTTGGAAGTTCAAAGTATTACAATACAGTCTGTTGTATTACCTCTGTCTAAAAGCTACCATGACTAAGGCCTAACGGTGCAAAAACATTTATACTGACCTTCACTGGCTCTAAATAATCAGCCCGACTGACCGAGTAAAGAATAATGATTCCTTTCTTTTCCACAGTTTGAATGAAGGAGTAAATTCAGGGATGTTGAACTGAATATTAACACAATGATGATCTTATCTACAGCTTCACCTGAGGACTGTTTCAGTAACATTTTGTTTAACAGGTCAAAGCTCAGTTCGCCGTCAAAGACTCATCCAAAATCATTTAAAAAAGAAGCAGCTGTGTACTTGGGGCTGCTGAAAACTAACTTTTAATAACCTTCCTCTCCTGCAGGAGTCTTCAGTCAGCTGATATTTAAACTACCACGCCTTTGTCTCTCCTCATATCACCAGTTCTGATCGGGCGGCTTCATCCCTGATGCCGTCGATCGTCCTCTCCCGCTCTGTCTTCATCTTTGATTAGATTAGACGTTAACTGTCCCGCTTCTCTCTTCTGTTTCCCTTCCTTCCTTTCTCACTCTCCGTCTCGCTTTCCGTCTGTCTCTATCTTTTTCTATCTTTTCCCTCCCTCCCCTCCTCCCCTCTCCCTCTCCTCCAGGTCTCATTGGTCAGTTTGGTGGCCAACACGTTGGGTTATTCAGACTTTGCAGCCATCAAATCCCTGCGGACGCTGCGGGCCCTGCGACCCCTCAGAGCCCTCTCCAGATTTGAAGGCATGAGGGTAAGAGTCAGTATTAATGTAACAAACACACTTGGGCACCTGGATTCAATATCTTCTATTCAAGGGGAGTGCTCGGTTTATCACAAACTCCTCTGATGAGGGTTAGTTTACTTGTCATGGCAGGTCCTGCTCAGCCTGAGACAGTTCAACAGTTGTACATATGAATGTGAGTCTTACTTTGACTTTACGTCGAATTAATGATCAAATTAAGTTTCTAAATAAGCATGATTAGCATGTTAGCCTACGTCCCAACATGGATGGATTGGGCAGTTCTCAAGAATCTCTAGGCTAGTATTAACTTTATTTTTTCCCCATTAAACAAAGTCACTAATTGGTCCTTTTTATAAAAGCTCTGACACAAGGACTCAGAATTTCAGCTTTTTGGCTGTTACCTTTCATACATTCTGTGCCTTTTGTGTGGTGAGTCATTCTGACAGAGGAGGCGGTAAAAAGTCTTTATTCTGAGAACTAACTAGAGTTATTATTAACTGAAGTCTATTGCTTCATAATGTGAGAGATGATTAATGTAAATCAAGCGCTCCCCTGTAAATATATTGGTGCCCAGGTGTTTAAAATAAAACACATCACCTCTGTGTTTTTATCATAGACTGTATAAAACACAGACGTAATCTCTATCGTCACCCATAGTTTTCAAAAGAAGCTCAAAATAGCTCCCGGCTCGGTGGCTCCGTCCAGTCCTGTTTTAGAAGTGCCTGAACCTGGCTAGGGGGTGGAGCTGAGGTGGTTGCTGAACCATCTAGTGGGAAGCCACTTAATATAAATCTATAAATATGCCTAACTTAAGCCTTGATATAATTCAAGCAGGCGTCTCATATAAAAATTTACCTCCCTTTTGTGGCCATGAAGGGAAAGTAGCTAAAGCGATCAAAACCATTTTTCTGTAAACATGTTTGGAGATTTACTCCCTTTTAGAGCCAGCCTCAAGTGGCCATTAGAGGAACTGCAGTTTCTTGCATTTCCACATTGGCTTCATTTTTCAGCCCCGGAGGTTGCTGCTTAGTTTTTCTAACCTCTCACCTGTTAAATCCTCCCGTCTCCTCATTCCTTCTACTCTCTGATTGGTTCATGTCATTACGTCCTTTCAGTGTCTCCATGTGGCTTTGATTTGATTTATTCCTCAGAGATTTTCTCTTTTCAGAAAACAAAAACCTGAATGTTCCATGTTATGTGTGTCCATAAACCTTTGTGACCAGGCAAGAAAGATCAACCTCCACTCTCTCTTTCTGTTTCCATCCCATTCATCAGTATTACTGACAGAGTCAAAGAGTCAGTGTCCTGCAGAGACCTACCTCTGTGGTGTGACCACACAATCTCTAAAGCTAAATGATTGATTTCCTCCAGATTATGATGAGTTGACAAGTAAACACAGGTCTCAATTAGACGCCTGGTCTGGTTTTTATAGAAGTTCTTTGGATTTATAAAACCTCTTAAAGCCCGACAGGTCAACGGGTATCAAACTGTACCATCAGTATTTTGTTTCAGTTTCAACACAGCAAAGACAGAGTGACCCCTGGGTTTGAGATAAAGGGGAAATGTACAGACAGAGGTGTGCAGGATGCTGACTCTGGTTCACATGAGGTTTGAGACCTGCGTTGCATGCTGGGAAGTATGAGCTTTCACTCTCCCGTGGTCCTCTCCTCTCGGCTTTGTCCGGCTGAAAAGATTAGCCCTCATGTCAATTTACAAGTGCTGCACACTCAGCATGGGATTCTGGGTAGAAGAGCAGCATTGTGGGTATAATGAGGAGGGCTGGAGTGGCAGGTTGAAATGTCTTTTTCTGTATAGACATTAGCTGACTAGCTTTCTCTCTGTAGGAGCACCAACAGGAAGGAGGAAGGTGATTTTCCCCAAAATACATACCAAATAATGAGAAATGCACATTTTAGCCTGACTAAAAAAAAACTGCTGCTGAGTTTGTTCTGATTTAAATGTGATCATTCTGCTGCATTCAGTTTACATGGGACGAAACACCAAGAGGAGAAATTTTAGTATCAGTGCAACAATGAAACGTTAAACAATCGAAAAATACAGAAAAAGTGAAATAATTTAGCATTTTAAAGTAAAGTTGTTGAAAACAATTCATTTAGTCAACAACTAAATGAAACCCAAAAGGCTGGTTGTTGAGGCAGGATTATCTGAAAGAAGTTATATGACATTAAATTTCAGGTTTGTTTAAAATACACAGAATGTTACTCGTGTTTCATTTGGTTCCTGGTATCGGCCTCATTAAGTAGGAATTTCACAATAATTTGCATTTATATGTATGATGACCAAAACTTCCACCCAACTCTAAACAAGTATATAGTCTGGAAAAGTTCTATTTTCATATGATAGGACATGTAAATGTGTCTTTATTTGTAAAATCTGACCTCATACCGTAGTTCCCTTGTCTCCCATGTGAGCTGAATGCAGTGACGCTCAAATCAGCTGTAGACTGAAGAAGCTTCACTTCTTACAACCAACCGGGTTTAAGGGACTCGGGGTAAATAATAAAACACGATGGCTTACTGGCCAGATTCTCCAGCCTGCACCAACCCTACAATGCTGAAGCTAAAGCTCGTGTTTCGCTTCGTGATGTGTGTCGTGTTGATTGCGTACTGTGATGTAAATGCTGAGGTTCAGGGAACGCATCAAGTTCTGGTTCTATGCTGGTCGGGTGGTCGTTCAGTGACAGAACATCAACCCTGGTTGATCACTGCCTTGAAGAAGTCATGATTTCTCTTTCAGTTTGGAAGATTGTTCTGAATTAAATACAAATCAGAGCTGTTTTAAAATCAAAACACTTCATTGCTGCAGTTGGTAATAAAAGTTATATAAATGTAAGAATATAGTATTTTTGTTTTGTAAGGTTTAAAGCTCTGTGATTGGATTTTACTAATCAAAATGCTTCTTGAGAGTCATAGTTGACCTCTTCCCTTGAAGTTTCTATGTCCACAGGCACCTTGTACCTTTGACTTGTTATCAAAAACCAGAAATTTAATGCCTTTGCTCAACTTTAAATCAACTGGTAGAGTTTCAATTCCATCGAAGCCTTGAAGTCTCCTAACATTGTGCATAATTTGACCTGTAATAACTCTTCCCATTTCACAACTCTATGAAAGTCAGCCATGTGTCCGAATCACTAATAAAGCTCTGAGAACACATGCAGAAGAAATGTGTGTCTGTTAAATCTGACCAGCAACAGACTGCAAACTTGATGTTTTCCTAAGGTTTAGTATTTGCACGTAAGAAGTGTTTGGGGGAAGTGTGTGTTTGGTATGAGTGTGACTCAGTGTGTTTCTGTCGGACCAGGTGGTGGTTAACGCTCTGATCGGGGCGATTCCCTCCATCATGAACGTGCTGCTGGTCTGTCTCATCTTCTGGCTCATCTTCAGCATCATGGGCGTCAACCTGTTCGCCGGGAAGTTCGGCCGCTGCGTCAACCGCACCGGCCACATCTACGAGTCCTCTGAAATCAACAACAAGTCCCAGTGCGAGGCGCACAACGACACCTCGCAGTACTACTGGACCAAAGTCAAGGTCAACTTTGACAACGTGGGGGCCGGGTACCTGGCTCTGCTGCAAGTGGTGAGAGACTGCGTCAGGGGTTTGTGGGTTTTTACAAAAGGAAGTAGAGTCTGGAGTTTTACTCAGGCACGTTATTGAAATGTTCAACATAAATCTAAAGTATTTTAACTTATTTTAAACCTTTATATAATCATGTTTAAATGGTCTAGATTACAGTGAGGCGCTCTGCTTTATTTTGTTTTAGTGACACTGACTTCTACGACCCAGAACAGGTTGATTTGTATTGGAAACAAGTTTTAAAAAATGCAATGAAAGATTTTCAGGACTCATAGGAAAAAATTAATAATGGGGATTTTTTGCAGCATTGTTTCCTTCCCAATATAGACCAACAGATACTGGATTTTTTTTGCTCAAAACAGACAGTATATTTAAACACATTTCTTTTCAAAATGTATTTCCCGTGCCTCGCAATTTCTGGAGCCAAACAGGAAATGGTTCACCAGGCCGCTTGGAGAGAAACAGAAATTGCTCTCAATCTGAAGAATAGATAATATCGCTGCATTCTGCCACAAACATCAAACACATTGGAAATTAAATTTGCGGAGTTCTCACCGGGAAGCCATTTATCCCTTTTTCCGGCTGTTGGAAGTGATGGTTACACAAAAAAACCCCAGCTCCAAGCTCTGGAGCTCTGCCTCACAGTCAATTACAGACATATTCATTTAGAACTGGTTGTCTGGTTCTCCTGCCCGGTTAATAAAAATTAATGCACACCTTCCAGCCAATCAGAACTGGTATTTCTATTGTTTCTTCTAAGCCAACATACAGTATATACTGATATTATATTTCTGTGACAAGTGTCCTATATAGTGGTCAATGTGTCACATAAAAACTCCTGCACAGGTTCCTCTTTAAACATCTAATACTTAATCAGCCGTTTTTGTTTGTCAGACAGTAAACAGAGAGGAAGGTTTCGCTGCAGAGTGATTCGTGATACATTAGGAGCCTTTTAAGTGGCTTTTAGACAGTTAAAAAACACCTCCAGTGCTTCATTTGCAGCGTGGGTCGGGGCTTGTCTTGCCCCAGAACTGAAACACAAATATGATCACTTTAACACGCTGTTCTCTTGAACTCTTGAGCACACTCCTCCATGTTTTAAAAAATAAATAAATAAAAAATGCATGCAAAACCCCTGAGATCTGGAGAGAGCGACACGACGAGGTGATAAGGTGAGGAGGATGTAGATTTCCCCGCAGACACTCCCGCTGTCGGTCGCACACGCTCTCCATTTCTGAAACTTTTTATTTCTTCATCCCCCTACCAAGTCATATAAAGATCCCCGGGTCGACCCCACCCCCTTCAGATATCAGTGCAGCCGAACAAACCGAAGCTGGCTTGCAGAACAAAGCTGTAGATGAAGATGAAGGACATTGTGTAAATCTGTCACCGCAGCATCTGTGTGAAGCTTTTACAGTAAACAAAGAGCTGAAGTGAAGAAATGGAGGACAGAACGGCGTTAAAAATCCTCTCCTGCCCGTCAGACAAATTAAAACTGAGTGTCTCCTCCACAAACTGTAGGTGGTTTGACTTTTCTGCTTCTTCCCCCGCCCTCGCTGCCTTGATCTCGTCTCTTCTTTCGTTCAGTCCATTTGATGTCTTAGCCTTAATTTTCCTCCCACACCTGCTCTTCATCACGCTCACTTTTGACTTTTCCACTTCTCCGCTCGCCCTCCCTTTCTCTCTCCATTTGTCCTGTTATGTTTAATTTCTTTTCACTGCCTACCCTCTCTACTGTCCGTCCTTTGTCTCATGCTCATCGTGTCTCCCCCCTCCATCAAGCATTTTCTATTCTATTTAGCTTTTTCAAAATTTAACAGTAACTTAACATGAAATACATTTGCAAAGTAAAACACTTACAGTAAGATGAACACCTCAATTAACAGTAGATAAACAATGATAAATAATCCTGTTTATAGGTATTGCTGGTAACATTTGAAAACATGAAGAAAATGCATGAACCTTAACATATTTGCTTTACTTTTAGTTGCAATTTGAGTAAATGGGCTTCCGTAGATGTGAATGTATTTATGTAACTCATACTAATGAGTGTACAGTTCATCAGTGTGTAATAATTTGTATTGTATACAATGGCTGAGGCATTAATACAATGAATGTTTGTTATATACTGATTATTAGTGCTAAACAAGCAGGATTCAAATTAAGTGTTAACAGAGATACAAATAAAGGTGTATTTAAAGGTAAGGTGAAGATAGACATTGACAGAATTTTAGTTTAAAACATTAAAAAAATGAACTAACATTATTGTCAGAATGTAAAGATGCAACAGCTCTGACGTTAGCATGCTAACCTGCTAGCCCCGGTTCGTCCCATGTTGTGTAATACCACTTTGTACCTCAAGGGGCGATAGTGAAACGGGTTTGAGTTACAGGTGAGCAAAACAAAATTAAAGGAAAGTTAAGGATTTTCTCAACCAAAACATACTTTTCTCACATATATAATTTTAATTAACTTTTAATCAACATTCAATCAACGTGTTGAAGGACGACTAAATGAGAGTTTTCATCTTTAAGTTAAGTTTAACACAGATTACTGGCAGTAAAGATTAAATATGTTGAAAGAAGAGATAAGTAGTGTTGTAGTCAAGACCGCCCAAACCGAGACCAAGTCAAGACCAAGACCAGAGTTTATCAAGACCGAGACAAGACCAAGACTTTTAGGGGCTGAGAGCAGTCGAGACCAAGACCAGTCAGTTTTTTTCCCTTTGCAGATTGAGTCTTTACTTTTTAATTTTTCTCTTTAGTTTCTGCATTTCCATCCTTCCCTTGTGCTTTTCGTCTGTTGTTTTTCACTGTCTCTGTTTCATTCCTCCCACATTGTCTCTCCATCATCTGTTATTAAACACAACATGAACACAGCCAATTACAGCCAAGGCAACTCCACTCTTTCCATCTCTCCGTCATTTTGCTTTCATTCTTTACAAGGCCTTCATTTTCCTCCTCCCTCCTTACTCTGTTTCTTTTTCTTTCTTTAGTCAGCTCTCTATTTTCTTTCTCGCTCTCTGTCGCCCACAACGGGAGTCCTGAGAGCCTCCAATCAATCAGCGTCTGAGAGGCTTTTATTTTTAGAGCGACTCCAGCCAAGTGGGAGGGAAATGGAGAGATGGGTGGAGAGGGAGGGAGGGAGGAAAAAGTGGAGTAAGAAAATTTAAGTTCAAATGGAAAGAAAGAAACAGCAGTGAAGGAAGAGAGACGGAGGAAAGAGATAATAACGAGCGAGGGATTCAAGTGAAAGTGAAGACAGACAGATGTGAATGGAGGAAATGTGACAAGCTGGAAATGGAGAAAAGATAGGTGAGATATAAGGAGAGAGAAAAGGATGGAGATGTAACAGAGGAAAAAAGAGAGATAGGAGGACAGAAAAAGAAAGTAAACGAGGACGAGGTAAAGAGAAGTGGGAGCTGGAGAAGGAGGAAAGTAAGAATAGTGGGATGGAGAAATAATGGAAAGAAAAACCGCAGTCTTAGGGATTTCTTAATGGAAAGAGAGAGAAGGCCGCGGAGATCTCGAGAGTTGTTGAGAGTACGGTTTCCCTGGAAACGAGTCGCTTAGCATCTCGCCTTGTCTGCGTCGCAACGGTTGGCGGGGGCAACCCTTCCATTAGCATCAGGAAATAACTCCACGCTGCAAAAACGATGCAGGACGACAGTTTACTGAGCTCAGCTTAAAGGATCTGTGGACATCTGCAGGTCTGAATTGTCCTGTTGGTTCTGAGTCTGGTTCTTTTTTTTTTACTACATTCATTAAAGGTTCAATGTGTAACGTTTCTGAGGATCTACTGACAGAAATGCAATATAATATCCTCAACTATATTGTCTATAAGATCTTGCATAATGAACCGTTATGTTTTAATCACCTCTTACATGGATGTCACAATGTTGGACCGCCATGTTTCTACAGTAGCCCAAAGGAAATTTGGACAAACGGACTTAAATAAAACTACACATATTATTTAGCACAAGAGTCGACAGAGCGTGTGAGCCTCCGTAGTTTTTCCTACACTCTTTGAAAGTGGGGAGGCGGTGGGTGATGTACATGGGACATAGTGCAGTATACAGATTACTACACAAATATGTAAGAAGACACAAATAATGAAAACATTTCCAGGTGAAGTCTGTATTATATAAAACAAATATTACAAGACGACTATATGTTGACCGTTTTTACAGCCTTTTTGTTGTTGGATTTAGAAATTAAAATGCTCTTATAATGCTGATCCAACACATCTTTGTAGTAGCGTCCATGTTGATTCCACATTCAGACTCGAACATTATCACGCTGAAATCAGACATCGCAACTCAGGAAAGTAGGATCATCCGAGGAGCACGTGAATGCGCAGTGAGCCATTGGTCTGCAACTGTTTCTACTGGATGCCACTAAAACTTAAACACTGAACCTTTAAAGTAAACATTAACTGTTTAAGTAACAAAAACTTAGAAAAGGCAGTGACACTCGCAAAAACATTTGTGTAGTACAGCGACATCATATTGTGACTAAAAGGTCCATATGTAAACTTCACCAATTATTTTCTCACTGGATCCATTTTTGTCAAAAATGTGTGAAGAATCATCACAATTTCCTGAAATCATTAAATTGCTTGTTTTGCTTGACAAAGAAGAAAATCCTCACAACTGAGAAGCTGGAAATTCAAAATTGACCTAAACAATTAATTAATTACCATAAACTTGTTAATCATTTTTCTGTTGACCTTGTTGATTAATGAGCCAGTTTCTTCAGCTCCTGTTGAACACGCATGCAAACTGTTTGAGACAGGCAGCAACCCTCCTCATCAACAGATGGTTCAGTGTGGCTGCAGACTGATGACTGAGGCACCTGTAAACGTCTTCACATACGTTAAAAATCTCTCGCTGTCTTTTACAGCATGCCCCGTCTCGCTCACATCCGACAGGCCCTTATAATAATAACAGGTGGTAACTCCTGGCAACGAGCTGATTTCAGGTCTGAGTGACGGACGGCAGGCGTCCACTCATCCAAATTACGCTGTTACCTCACATCTGCATCTTTTTTTCCCTCTCCCTCCTTTCTGCCACCTGCTCTTTCTCCTCTCTTCATATTTTTTTTTTAAATCTCAATCATCTGCTCCCTCCCCGCTGAGGAAGGAAGTCCATGAAAGGACGTGTTGATCTTTCATTGAGAAAAACCAGCGGTGGTGTTGTCATGCCGATCGGACTCTCTCTCTCTCTCTCTCTCTGCTCATTTTCTGCCAAAATGGGAAAGCTGCTTCAAGATATCTTTTGTTCAGATATTCACTTTATTGCAGGAAATGTGCAGGGCGTCGTCTTTGTGACGGGGGTGCAGAGACACTCAAAATACACTTGAAACACAAAGAAACAGAAAAACAGGAGCTCCAAGCCTGTCTTGAATTGAAAGAGAACAAATATATATATATATATATTCATATGTTAACAAGGTGTGAGGAGTTCAAGCTGAGGGATTTTGGCGTCTCTTTCGGTGGTTTCATGTTAATACTTCTTAGAGGTCTGAAGGGATGATGCGTATTTCATAAGAAAAACAGCCAAGATTGAACAAAAAGTTATTATAATTACATTTTCTTATTTCATCCTGTTCCCATGAATCATCTTGTGCTTTTCAGATTGATTTTAGAACTACTCTAATAGTTATTGGTAATATTGTAATTATCTGATGTTTCTTTTTTTTTTTTTTGTTTCCAAGGCAACTTTCAAAGGCTGGATGGATATCATGTATGCAGCTGTGGATTCACGAGCTGTAAGTCTGAATTTGTATGTTTTTAAAGGAAAATTGTAGATTCAACAAAAAACAAAAAGGTAAAATGAGTTTAATTAAGATTAATGGTTAAGAGAGATTTAAAAAATAAGATGAGAATAGCTTGTGATGATTGAAATTATGCAAAAATAAAGATGAGAAGCAGTTAGACCTTATATTAGATCTAAAGTAATACATGAAAAGGACCTAAAATAAGAGTAATAAAGCAAAATGAAGGCGAGGAAGAAATGACAAAGACTAAAAGAGATTATGTGAGAGGCTGAAGGAGACATGAGCACAATGAGTGATCAATTGGTTTGAAGTGGGAAAAGAGGTGTATTTCTTTTTCAATGATGTGATCTGTGTGTGTGTGTTCCTGTCAGGTCGAGGAGCAGCCTATCAAGGAGATCAATCTGTACATGTATCTGTACTTTGTCATCTTCATCATCTTCGGCTCCTTCTTCACCCTCAACCTCTTCATCGGTGTTATCATCGATAACTTCAACCAGCAGAAAAGGAAGATAAGTACCACAACAGAAACAACGTTCATGTATCTAAAACACGTAAATAAATACACATAACAATGTGTTTCCATCTTATTTCAAGTAAATGACCATGTTTATAGACTTATAAAATGCAGAGTGTAGTAAGAGCTAGTCTAGCGAGTTTGAGAGGTTGTGAGCAACATGTTTGTGTCCTGCTCGGTGAAAATAACAGAGTTGTTGTTGGGTTTGTTTACTTAGGAGGACAGGACATCTTCATGACGGAGGAGCAGAAGAAATACTACAATGCCATGAAGAAACTGGGCTCCAAGAAACCTCAGAAGCCCATCCCCAGACCTCTGGTACCAACACACAGCACACACATTTAATCTGTTTTAATCCACAGTGATGGAAAAGTTTAATTCTCAAATTAAACACAGCATTTCTACAATAGCCAAGTGTCAAATAACGGCTTGCTACTTGCACAAACAAATAAAGATTACCTGATGACCTGGTAAAATCAGCATAATGTACATTTCTACAGCAGGCATCTTGTTCTCATCCTGACAAACGTCTAACTTTGCCATTTTTCCCCCATTGTAGTTAAGCTATGTCAATAAAACACAACACTTCCTCAAAATATTTCACATTAAAAGTCTACTAGGATCGGGCTGGAAGGCTTTTAATGTGAAACATCTGTGCAGGAAGCATCGCTGCCAACTTACAAAAGATTTAAATAAAAGGCAAAGTTGAAGAAATAGTGAATAAAAACCTTTTCTGTTAGAGAAATGAAGATGCACGACTGTTTTTGTCCCTAATGGAATTAGGTCTGTAGAAGTGTATATTATTTTCAGTTTGTCAGAAGAACAAGTTAATATACAAAAGTTGTTTTATTTCCAATGGAAAAATAAATAATTAATTTAATTTAAAACAGCAGATCTGAAAACAGGGAGGTGTCTGATAAAAATATGGTTAAATATAAGACAGGGACAATTGGGGAAAAAATATAGTAAAAATTAGTATAATAAAATGTAGTATAATATAGTATAATATTGTAGAAATACAAGGATATCTGTTAATAAAGGCCACTTTTTGAGAGTTTATGGTACATTTTTATTTGCATTAATGGGGAATAGCCGTTGTTGCAAAAGCAAGTGTGACTTGAAAACCAAGAACACAAACGAAATCAATGTTCAATCGTCAACCAATAACAGACAGCATCTCTCTGTCCCTCCCCAGAACCCGCTGCAGGGCTTCTTCTTCGACCTGGTGGCAAAGCAGGCGTTCGACATCATCATCATGGTGCTGATCCTCTTCAACATGATCACCATGATGGTGGAGACGGACGAGCAGTCGCCTCAGATGGAGCACATCCTTAACAAAATCAACCTGGCCTTCATCATCGTCTTCACCTTCGAGTGCCTCATCAAGATCATGGCGCTGCGATGCTACTTCTTCACAGTCGGCTGGAACATCTTCGACTTCGTGGTCGTTATTCTCTCCATCGTCGGTGAGTTCAGTATAATAGATATTTTCACGAACCAAGAAACTTTATTATCCAGATTTAAACGGTTTCAAAAAAGGATTTCACAACCACATATAGTGTCGTAAGTGTAAAGAGTAAAACAACTAAAGTAAAGAGTAAAACTAAATTACTAAAATAGCTGAACTGGTTAAACTTGACTAAATATTCCAACAATAATGAGATACATCATGAGGTACGTGTGCTGTACACATACACAATACCTGCACTGATCGAAATGAACATCGAGTGTTTTTACTTTAAACTATGTGTGTCTATTTTAAATTAGAGCAATATATTGTTCATATATGTTTATTAATGACGGGCATAATTAGAGTCACCTATAACAAATGAAGATTGTTCTCAACTATACACCACTCATCTATTAAAACAAGCCGGTTATTTGCTTCATGAAAAAGGCTATTATTAGAAAAAATATTTCAGTCTGCTTTGAGCACTGTTTGACCAAGAGAGGGCGTTAAAGAAGAAACTCAGACACGCTCTCTAGCTGCTAAATGCTCCACTAACCAACTAACTTACCAGCTAGTCTCAAAGCAAGGGTGGTTTCATCAAAGCTTCTTAATGGAAAAACACTGAACCTGAACCAGACAGTTAATGTTCCAGAAAATCGAAACTAGCTAGCTAAAATATTTTGTAGAACTGAGCTTGATGTTGAAAATGTCACATTACTCAGAACAGATTGTTCATTGATAATCGATCTGCTTTCTGAACCAGCTTCTTCGTAGTGCGAACAGTGGGGTCCTACTGTAGCCTACAGGAGCTCATAACTTTCTGCTATAGTTTGGTTATTTCACAAGCTTTTTCTCAATTGTTTGAAGTTTGTGAGGCTTATTTGGAAAAAGATGATGTTACATATTTCTGTGAACCAATCAGAATTCAGCAACGTTTAAATCAAAATTTGATGACAGTTCAAATATGGTCAAACTTTAACCGCATAGGCCTGATGAAGCAGGTTAGCTGAGCGTTAAACTCTCAAATAACAACTGAGGACGTTCTTTAACAATGACTGTTGCTCATTTAGTCCTGAATACGTCATGGTAGAGACATACTTAAGATTTAAAACCAAGTTTCCAGCCTTTTAAAAACTTAGAAGCGTTTTAACTAATGAAAACTATTTGTTTGTTTTTGTGACTGAATGCTGGTGTTTAACTGGTTGAATAATGAACATTTGAGGACATTATGTTACTGTAAAGTGCTACACACACAGGTATCATCACACTTTAATGCAAACACCAGACCTGTTATACAGAAGAAGCAGACAAGTTACTGGATCTACTGGATCTACCAATCAGGGCCAAGTCATGAGTATCAACACTTCTTTTAAAACAATTTTTTATTTCCTAAAGTCTAAATTATCAGATAGGATCTGACCTCCAAATGTGCATACATGTACTTTATACGTGTGTGTGAGGCATCATGTGTGGCAGCAGGAAGCACTGTAATGTCTGCCTGACAGTTATTTGTCAACAATGTGACCATCCGGGTGGCCTTGATGTTTTACCCGCACCAAGGTCCCGTATGGTCATATACAGCACCACACACACACACGACAGAACATCCTACAGAGGCAGCACAGAGCAACCTAAGCAGGTAATTTAGCTATCAGTGTTGTGACAAGATTGTATGTGTGTGTAATTAAGTGTGTGCCTGCGTGGATGTGAGTTGTGTGCACGCTCAGACGAGGTTTGCCTGGGGGAGGTGAAGGTAACAGCAGCAATCAGAGCTGCCAGGGGGCGGTCCCTGGAGACAAATCAAACATGATTGACCTGTTATATCAGCTGTGTGTGTGTGTGTGTGTGAAGGAGGGAGAGAGAAAGATGTCAGGATGGTTGGGGGGGTAGTTGAGTTGATGTACGATGTGATGGTGATTCCCTCTCTACTCCCCCCTGCTCATCCCTTACATCACCTATAACTCAACACAGGGAGATGAATGAAGGATAGAGGTGTGTGTGTGGGTGGGTGGGTTGTGTGTCTTAGGGTGGTGGTGGGGGTCTGGTGCTGACAGGCCAGCTCCTCTCTGAGTTTATCATTCCTGGATAACAAGGAAAAGATGGATGAATTACAGCGTTTGACTTGCTGTTGGAGGAGAACGACAGCTCAACCCTCCAGAACCAATTACTCAAGGTGTAATCGCGGCAGACCTGTCACATAAAGACTGAAATGGCCAAACGGAGAGCTTTTCAATATCTCACAGGAATGTCCTCAAATAAAAGAAAGTCTTGGTCAACTAATAGTCTTCAGCTTATCGGTGTAAGGTGATGCAGGCTAACTGAGAAATCCAGCTCATAGTTTCTCCTGCTTCTCTGCTGCAGGACGAACCCTTCAAATCTTATTAAAGATCAAAGCATTTTTGTGATTATTATTCAAAAATATGTAAATATAGTGTCGCGCTCCAGTTTTGACTGACTAGTAGCTGATTTAACCAAAAACTACCGATTGATTGACTTGCCTGGATAAACTACTACTAACTACTAATGAATAACATATTGACTAAGAGAGTAAAGCGCTTGTAACTGTAACTCCCCAGCATCCATGCTGGAGGTCTGCAGCTCTGTGGGGAGCTGGGAACTGATCATCACTAATCAGAAGCTGTTGACTGACTGGCTATCTGACAGTAGTATCTGTTCAGTGAACAGTTAATGTAATCACACAAATCTCTCTCTGGTTCCCCATCTTCGTGAAAGTTCAATACTAAGTTGTCATTTGATGAAAATAAAACTGAATAGTTTTGAAATTGCAAATAGATCTTGGTAATAAAAGTCAATGAAAATGTGCAAAGTTAAATGAAAAGATGTTTTCATTGACTCTTGGCTTCGGACGTGCTTATGAATGTCTGCAGCTTCTGTCTGAAGCTAAAAATGTGTGTGACTGTACAAGAATACATGAATTATATACTTTTCCTCTGATCTATATTTCAGGTATCGTGCTCGCTGACATCATTGAAAAGTACTTTGTCTCGCCAACACTGTTCCGAGTGATTCGACTGGCTCGTATTGGACGGATTCTGCGTCTCATCAGAGGCGTTAAGGGCATCCGGACGTTACTGTTCGCCCTCATGATGTCCCTCCCTGCTCTCTTCAACATCGGGCTCCTCCTCTTCCTGGTCATGTTCATCTACGCCATCTTCGGCATGGCCAACTTCGCCTATGTGAAACGGCAGTCGGGGATCGACGACATGTTCAACTTTGAGACGTTTGGGAACAGCATGATCTGCTTGTTCCAGATCACCACCTCCGCTGGCTGGGACAGCCTGCTCAGCCCCATCCTCAACAACTCCCCCGAGGAGTGCAACCCAAACATCCCCCACACCGGCACCACCGTCCGGGGAACTGTGGGAACCCCTCGGTGGGCATCACCTTCTTCGTCACCTACATTATCATCTCCTTCCTCATCGTAGTGAACATGTACATCGCCATCATCCTGGAGAACTTCAGCGTGGCCACAGAGGAGAGCACCGAACCGCTGAGCGAGGACGACTTTGAGATGTTCTACGAGGTTTGGGAGAAGTTCGACCCAGAGGCCACGCAGTTCATTGAGTACGCCAAGCTGTCGGATTTTGCAGATTCACTATCAGAACCGCTGCGTATCAGCAAGCCTAACAAGATCAAACTGATCTCCATGGATCTGCCCATGGTCAGCGGGGACAAGATCCACTGTCTGGACATCCTCTTTGCCTTCACAAAGCGTGTTCTGGGTGAGTCGGGCGAGATGGACGCCCTCAAGCAGCAGATGGAGGAGAAGTTCATGATGGCCAACCCGTCTAAGATCTCCTACGAGCCTATCACAACGACTCTGAGGCGCAAACAGGAAGAGGTCTCCGCCACGGTGATCCAAAGGTGCTATCGCAGACACCTGGTGAGGCGGCAGTTGAAGGCCGCCTCCTACTTGTACCGCCAGATCACCACACCTCGACACGCAGGAAGTGAAGGTGAAGAAGGCAGCGAGATGTTCGGGGAGGATGCACCTGAGAAAGAAGGGCTGATCGCCACCATGATGAGGGAAAACTATGGCTCGAGTCTGTTAGGGATAGAGCGCTCCGAGACGGTCTCCTCCATTTCGTCCCCGCCCTCCTACGACAGCGCGACGCGAGCCACATCAGAGATCTTGCACCCGTACGCTGTCAACACAGAAACAATGGCTGTCGACACAGCAGACAGCGAACCGAGTGAACAATCGACGTCAGTGGTCGACTCCGACAGACAGCAGGAAACAGTACCATAGCGGGAACCAAAAAGCAAAAATTTTTACAAATTAGGATATCCTGGTTTTGGGTTAAGCCTGTTTGTTCTTTTGTTCGCTGAATGTACCATAGCTGAGGAGTGCAGGAAAGAAGCTATGAGCGAGGAACTGCAGGAGGAATCGAGTGAAAGAGCAGACAAAGTGGAATATTTACTACCTTTAACGTTATTTCCTGTTCCCTGTGGAGATTCCTGGACTCGACTCAACAGCGTTTTTGGAGTTTCTTAAAGGGATGCAGAAAAACTGCAGTCACAGAGAGGGAAACCCCGTCCGTCAAGTCAACTCTGCCTTTGTTGGAGTAAAAGACAGAAGCGTAGATCCCTTTGTCCTCTTAGGTCTCTCATGTGGACCGGAGCCAGGGGTTCGGAAGACTGACTGACCTCGGCTACAGGGGGGTCAGAGGTGTCACAACAACTATATCAGATGTATCCATCATTTATTGGCCTGGGGGGTTTGTGCCTTCCCACAGTTGATCAATATTCTCAGAGCACGCCTGGCTGTCAGAGTGACGGTGTCCCCGGTGGTGTTTCTCGGCACGTTACCGTCTGACTGACTGAGACTCGAGAGAGGAGGCAAAGTAATGACAACGTGATTTTAAAACATGTTTTCGTAGTAAAAAGTATAACTTTGTTGATGTTACCAGTCTTTTAATAGCGGTACAATTATTACTATTTTTTATATTTTTTAGAGTAAGTTGAAGAAAAAAAAATAAGCAGTCTCCCTCTTTCGACTTTGGAGTGGCACTAGCTAAGAGAGTGTAGTAGAGGAGAGGAGAGGGTGCAGTCAGGAAAAGAAAACTAAAAAAATCTGAGATGTAACTTCATCTGTTTTTGTTGGCAGTTTTGCACTTTTGAGTTTACATGTGCTGTCACTTTACTGCACCTGGGCAAAGATACATTGGAAAAAAAGAGCCTGGGATGTATTTATTTTTCCTCTGAAACCTTTGAGATAACACCAAAAACTAATACAAGTGCACAATGAGATTTCAAACCCGGACTCTTCCAACATGTCTTTTGCCCTGGTGGTGAACATCCTCATGCCGATGGGTGATTTGTCTGAAAGTCCAGATTGAAAGTAAATTTTTTGAGCTTCCCTTCACGAACAAACATGAACAAAAAAACTCCTGCTGCATTGATACGTTGCAGATTGTTGGTTACTGGGTCGTAGTCGAGACTGACATTGATCAATGATGTGATTTGGCGAGAATATAGTGTGCAGATATGTTAAAAGTTCAAATCAGCAATTTGATGCAAGAGGTTTATCAATATATCGAGTACATTTATTGTCATTCTCTTTACTCAAAATTCTAAATAATTTATTAAGCTTTGCTAAAAAAGAAAACGTATTTATAAAAACAATGTTCATATCACAAGACATTAACACCTCAGGCTTATTTCAAAGCCATATAAATATTGTTCAGTGCATTTTAAAGGAGCAGACTGGTGGTTTAAAACTAAGCTTGGGAAAAACGCAAATAATATACGTTGATACAGTAAGTTTAAGCATGCAACAAACCAGCAGTCTTTGCATTTTACCAACTGAACAAAGTAAATGTATGCAGGACTTCTGTTGTTGGAATCACTAACATTTATATTTTGGGCTTTTTTAATGCCATGAATAAAGTTTTTCCTCTGTCAGGGGGATTTAATGTCGCCGATGTACTTTTTTGACAAATCACCCGCCGTAATTATCTACCCGTCTGGTTTGAGTTCGGCTCGGCACAAACAAGTCCCGCCTAAACCAAATTCTTTAAGGCTTAAATGGGCTCAAAAATGTTTGAGGTGTCGACCGGCCCGGACCAGAGTGCGACAATCAACTCGGCACATCAGCATCAGGATTTGACTCTGTTCAGTTTGATGAAAAGCTCACGCTGATCTTCATGATTTGGTGTTTGGTCGGTCATCAGTGTCCTGGAAAAACAGCTGATTATCAGTGTACAGGTCCGTCCACAGCTGAAAGCCCAGTCAGATTGTTTTCAGTGCAGGTATGTTCCTAAAGAAACAAGTGAGATGTTGCAGAAATGAAGACGAATTCTTTTGAAGATCAGAACAGTTTGCTAAATGACTCATTTGTTGTCATTCAAAATGGTGACAAGAAGATATATCAGGCTGTGAGACACACACAATCATTGTTGGCAGATACATTCACTAGTGGATTTGGTCTCTTGATGGGATTGGTTGACAGTAAGTAAACGTAGACTGTCACCAGACTTATCCTTTAGGCGTTATATCATTTATCATCCCAGGTGAGATTCTATCTGAGAATGTTTAGACTTTTTCAGGAAAATATCAGTAAAGTTATACTTACTAACTGTAAATGAACCGGTGCTCCTGACAGAACAGTCAAACAGCGTTTGTCTGTGTGTGAACAAAATATACAAACTACCTGGAGTCATTTAAAAATGGCTGCAGCTGAGCAGGTTTTTCCAGAACACTGGTGTGATGATGCTGAAACCTTTTCTGCTTCCCGTTTCCGCTAACCGATATGAAGAGTTTCGTGTGGGAAATAAATTGGGGAAGTTGTGATGATACGATTTGAAGGGAATTTTATAGTTAACAGATTCAAAGAGTGGGATTTTGCTAAAAGTTTATACTTTTTCCCCTGAAGGGTATCTGAGTTTGAAAGGAGACTCTTCAAATCAAAACGGTACATTATTTATTTATTTATTTATTGACTTTATTTTCTGGTTAATTGCTTTATTTAAATCTAAGATTGTTTTTTTGTTTGTTTTTTTGTTTTTGGCACGTTTTAGCTGAGCCCTGGAGGAAAAGCGGAGGCTGAGCGAGACGGCTCTTTATCCATTTTGCACAGACAAACAAAAAAAACAAACCGCGTCTAGCAATAACGGTTTGCCGAAAACTTTTAAGTGAGTTCTTAGGTAACACTTGACTTTACAGAAGCTTTTTCTCACTGTATGAATCTGTGGAGTTACGTTCGGGGGGGAAATACTGATAAACTCTGACAGTGTTGCTGTGATCTCGCAGACACACAGGTGAATACGCTGGCAGGGACCTGCTGTGAAGCAGTGTTACCGCTTGTTTTTATTAAGATGAAGTGTCAAAGTGTGCGTGTACAGCGTTCGGTTTGCTTTGATCTCAATATTTCGAACAACCTCTCTCTCTCTCTGTCTCTGTTGTCGTGGTCACCCGAGGGATCTTTACTAAACGCTTTACTAGACTAATTAAAAAAGGAAAAAAGAAAAAAAAAAACGATTTTACTGGCACCGTCTGGACTCTATTTCTACTAGATTCTATTGAGAATAGATAACCATATAAACTAGGTAAATACTTAAGACACTGCTGAACTCTGCTGCGAGGCGTATTTCAGGTTGCAGTTGTGCTGAAGGGCTGTTTTCAGTAGCAATAGACCCAGAGTGTGCCTGCTACATACGGAACCCAACACTCCAAGCCATGCTTTCCCATTGATTGACTGACTGATAATGTGCTTGATTGACGGACTGGTTGATAATTTGATTTCTTGACTGGCAGACTGAGTGATTATTTGATTGGTTTAACATTTGGTTGGTTGATTGATGAAATGATTCTTAATGCTTTTTGATATTGAACGAGGTTCACGGTCCCCCAAAGCCCCCCCCCCACCCCAAATCCATCCCTGCTGTGACTCTTCCTCATAAGTTGTCAAACAAACAGCACAGAGAGCTGATTGGCTGATTTAGTTCTGTATTTTGAACTTTTAAACCGTCAAAGAGGTTCAGATTCACTAAAGTCTGCAGGAAAAAGTGCATTTTTTTGTCCTTGGCTGTGGGGGATTTTCTTGTTGCAGTGCAGCGAGTTACTGACTTGCTTCGCTGCAGCTCTCTTAATACAGCCATGCCTCATAATATCAGTACTTCAGCAGCTGAAGAGGAAAACAAATGCACAAAGTTGCCCTCACAGTGTAACGTTAGTGAATCTGGACCTCGGACTCTGGTTTGCACTGAGCACAAAAACACTTACGACTCAAATTTACGGTCTGAATCAGGACAGTTAACTGGTCTTAAGCTCGGAGTTTGTTCACCTGAATCTGTGTGAAACCAACACTGAAGCGTAAAAACAAACCAACGCCAGCTCTCTGTACCTGATCTTCACTCTGTCCTGACTGTATGAGGTGAAGAAAGGATTGAAACAGCCTGAAAACCTTCAAAATAACCCCCAACATGTCCGAGCAGGAAAGGTAAACTGCAGGAAAAGAGCTGTGTCACTTTCTTTCCTGTCCTGATATGAAAGAGTTAAATTTGAAAGCAAAAATAAACACTGATTTTAGAGGAAATCTACCGCTCTGAGCTGTGGGTCAGTCCATGTGGTGCTACCAAGGGGTTTTTGGAAGAGTCCATATTAAGATCGGAGGGGGGTGTTAAAACACAAACTCAGACTGAGAATCTCTGCTCCTTCCTGCCTTCTTTTCCCCGTTTCAAAACCAAAAGCTGCTTTGTCATCTTCAAAAACAAAACGACAAACATCTACTTACCAATACGGAGGAAATGCACAGTGGTTTCATTGTTCATTATTATTACTATTGTTACTATTAACTGTGTGATAAATGCAATACAACAGTTGTGTAAACAGGCAGTGAGTGATGCTGTATCTTATTTACAGTATGAGGATCATAATAACGATGATGTTTTTACTTTGTTTGTCGTCAATGATTTGGTTTCTCACCGCTTAAACCACCATCGCCCCGTTTACACCGCAACTGGTTTCAAAACGGTTGTCGAACTGGTTTCACCTGGTCTCCGGCTTCATATCAGTCCCCCAGAAACCTCATATCACGGGGAGAAAGTTGCCTTTTTCAGGAACAGAGGGGGGAATGTGTTTCCCCTCCTGACACCTCACGACTCTTCTTTTATTCCAGCCGAAATTGGGGAACATTTCTCTCATTAATGTAATTTTAAGACAAACTGGGGCTGCTGACAGTCAAACGCATCAAGCTGGAAAATGTAAATCACTAAGTTGGAGCTTGAAACAAGCAGTTTTTTTTGTGTTTTTGCTGGAAAAAGTCGAGAAGATACACGTCACAGCTGGAGGGTAAAAACCTTGTATATCCAAAGATGTAAGAACGATCATGGGAAAATGAGATTTGTACGTCTGAGAATCCAAATCTTTAAATGTGTAATGTTTCCACATTTTTTAAGTCTATTTCAGAAAACATCTGAAAGTGAGAGACAAACAACAAGTTACAAGGTTTTTCTCCGACCTCAGTGGTACTCACGCTCTGCAACCGTTGGCAGAAGCTCTTGCCGGTGAAACCTCGGTGTAAAGGAGGCGAAAGCCGTGCCTCAGTGACCCCACCTTGGTGTTTTAGAGACAATAATAATAATTACAATGATTATAATATGAATATATATAAATATATATATATATATACTTTTTAGTACTTTGAGTTGAAATACTTTTTAGTATTTTGCAAATACATGTCTCTGTATATAAAACAAAAGCCTCCTGTAATAAACGAGAAAAAAATTTAATACTGAATCTGTTGTGATGGTTTTATTTTATTACTTGTTCATTACGTGTGTTGACTGTGAATGTAAAACTGCAGCAGCAACATGAAAGGAGTTCATATAACAGATTCTCCAGTGGTTTCTATCCACGTAGAAAGTTTTGGTTGTTGTCCAGGTTTTAAGATATTGGTCTCCACCCGTATAGAAAGGACGGGGTTAGATTAGTGGATGGATTCATTTAAAAATGCTTTTTGGCTCACAGTTCACATCAAGTCAGTGTTTATTCTCACTCAAAAACTGAGCTTTTCAAAAAGGGCAGCTTGGCGTTTTAGTGTATTCGGTGAAACGTAAACGTGCCTGTTGTGATCGGTGGCTGTGTGGCAGACAAATTTAGACTTCAATCGCTCATTGTAAATGTCAGTATAGCAAATCAATCTATGTTTATGTGTATTTCAATCCAAGGAGAGAACATGAAGCTTGGATAACCTAGACTTAGTCAAAACCCCCAAAGAAATCTTTCTGGGTACTATGAAGGAGGTTTTCCCAGGTCATGATAAAGAAAGGTCAGTGTTGCATCTCCGTCTCCAGAACTTCTTCATCACGGTTACAGTTAATAAAAAAGGCAAACGTGAATGTTTCCTGCATGAAAGTCCGATGTGTCGCACACGCCGCCCTCCAGCAGCCTGACCTCCTACACTAAAGGCATCACTCGCACGTGATTAGTGAGATGCGGATTCTTCCAGTGAGAATGTTCCTAGTGACACTGTGCTGGTTTATATTCTCACTCAACATTGGTATCACAAAATGATTCCATCAGCACCTTCGCTTAATGTATTTTACTGGCAAACCGACCAAAATGAGAAATGCAAAGATGACATTAACACATTTACTGTGACCTCTAGACTTTGTAGACTGAAGTTACAAGAAGTTTTTTTAGGATATGCAGGTTATTTTATTTCCTGCCGTCTGACTCGGGCCTCTGTTCACATTCCAGCTTTGCAGGTTTTCCTTGTGGTTTGTGATGTCAGCAGACGAGCGGAGCGTCACAGCTTGTTTTCTCAGACGGACGGACAGATTTATGGCGTCCGGTATCTCTCGCAGCATGCTGGGTAGGATTGGGCCCCGTGGCAGATTGCTTTTGCACACTACCTTGACTCTGCACGCTCGTATGCATCCGTCTCTCTGCGGTTTCACTCCTCCATCTCACGCTCAATGCGGGTTCGCCTCGCCACGTCATGCTCGCTAACGCTGCCCGCTTGTGTCATGAAGCCGAACTCATGATGTAATGCTGCCTGACTGTGTGTGTGTATGTGTGTGTCAGAACAGACTGAGGAGGTCTGCTGTGTTACTCTCTTCCTCTTTATTCTCTGCTTTGCTGCTGATATTTCAGGATATGTTGATATTCTATATTTTTCTTGTCTATGTATCCGTGTGTGTCTCACAGCCGGATGTCTCCTCTTCCTCCATTGTTGTCCAGAAACTATTAAAACCCATCAGTGAGCCTCACTGCTGCACTGGGTCACATGTTCCTTCATCACCATGAACACACACACTTTAGATTATCCTGACTCAGTCCCACACACACCGTCCTGCTGCCCCAAATACTCACTAGAGCGCCGCATGTGGATTCATCCGCCGCTGAAAATAGTCCACAACAAATGCTTCTGTTTCCGCCTGTTTGTTTGAGAAAAAAAACTACAGGGAGCAGCTGTTTTTAAAAAACTGTTTTTAAAAACACCATGTTTCTGGCACGGTGGTGCAGTGGTTAGCACTGTCGCCTCACAGCAAGAAGGTCGTGGGTTCAAACCCCGGTTGCCCCGGCCTTTCTGTGTGGAGTTTGCATGTTTTCCCTGTGTCTGCGTGGGTTCTCTCCAGGTGCTTCCTCCCACCATCCAAAGACATGCAGGCTAGGTTAATTGGTGTCTCTAAATTGTCCTTAGGTGTGGATGTGAGTGTGAGTGGTTGTCTGTCTTTGTGTGGCCCTGCGATGGACTGGCGACCTGTCCAGGGTGTACCCCGCCTTTCGCCCTATGCCAGCTGGGATAGGCTCCAGCCCCCCCGCGACCCTGTACGCAGGATAAGCAGTTGACGATGGATGGATGGATAGGATACTGTGACATCAAATAGTTTAAAAAACTAAAACTCTCTAAAACTCTAAAACTCCAATATTCTTGATAAAGCAGCAATTCGTCATATTTGAGAAGCTGAAAACTAAGCGATTAATTGATATTTATTTTCTGTCAGTGAAATAATTAACAGCTCTACTGATGGACTGAACACAGACTGTACTCTCTGAACTGCCTTGTTTCCCTCGAGCAAGGCTCTGGACTGAGGAAGAGAAAGTGTGTGTGTTTGTGTTGACTTGTTTACTTGGTTATGTAAGCCTCTGGCCACACACACACACAGAGGGGGTGCCAGAGTTCCTCAGCATATGTTAAACGGAGCTTCCCCATCTGTCTGCCTGCCAAAAGTCAACTCTACTCTCTTAAAGGAACGGTTCACTACAATAGATGTGTTATTATATATAAAATAGATATTATATTTCTGACAGTCACAACGTCATTAAGGTAACTTCTTTCTGGATTGTCCAAATTTCCACAGAAAAATACCTGCTTTTGTTTATTTGTTGCTGTAATTTTGGGGGTGACTTGACTCGTTTCATTACACCGCAGAGAGTAAACTGTGCTGAACCGCGTCCTCTGGCAGCATGAACCTGAACTTGTGTATGTGCACAAAATGATTTCATGGCCCAGCACTGTTCTTGGGGGCTTGGTTGTGTCGCTACACATGCTGCTATCTGCAAATATATATGTCTTACTTTCTCAACAAAAACACACACAAGAACAGTTCATGTGCGCTTCACTGCCATCTAGGGTTCTGCGTCTTCATTGCGACATTGCAAACACTGCAAATATGGTGTTTTTGTATTCTGCGTCACACTCATTAAATATTTATTTTAATAATAATGGTTAAACAACAGAAACAGAGTGTTTCTGGTCCAAATTATCATCAGTTTATTACTGATAAATCCCTAGATTTTTGTAAAATAATAAGAGTCCATATAACCCAGTGGTATCTACTGACTACCCTGTGACAGACACTGTCTCGCACACGCACACACACATTACCTTACACAGGGTTAGTCCCTCCTGTGGGATTGTGGGTCTTTTCCCTCCCAGTGAGGCTGTACTGAGCGCACTCAGACGAACTGACGGCTAAACAGGAACAGATAGAGCCGTGTGTGTGTGTGTGTGTGTGTGTGTGTCTCCCGGTGGTCTAGTCAACTTTTAAAACAAACTGACAGGTGTCAGCTGAGGTCAGCAGAGTGTGTGTGTGTGTTTATATCTGCATATATGTGGGTTCATTGGAGAATTGCAGTGAATCATTAATATTACTAATTAAATCAAAGAAAATATTGATTTGATAGTTTGCTGTTGCTGATCAATCCAAACAACATCATCTGATTAATTTAAAGCGACACTTTTGACAAATTTGTTTGTCTGATTCGTGCATTTCGCACACAGGGAGGACACGTGACTCTCTAAAGACTCCCTCTGCTGTCTGCAACAAACATCAATTTTGACACAATTACAGCTGAAACAATTAGTCAACAACAAATTCAATTATCAATTGATTGTAATGATTTTTTCGCTGGTTCCAGCTTCTTAAATATTTGTTGTTTTTCTTAACCTTAACAGTAAACTGTATATTTTGGGGTTGAACAAATCAAGACAATTAAAGAAATTGTGGTATTTTTATGTTTGCCGACATATTCTGGACCCAATATGTCAGTTAATCAAGAAAATAAAGAAGAGTCATCCGTAATGAAAGCGATGGTTAGTTTCAGCCACAGACAAAATAAATGTAGCATCTTTGACATTTCTGACACTTTTTCCACCTACGGAAACTCTAGATTTAGGGAAAGCATTCAGAAGAGCCTCTGTGGAGCTTTGGTGGATAGAAAAGGGAAAAGTCCTGATACTTGATTTGCACTGTGCTGCACAAAACCATGAACACATGGGTTTTCACTGCAGCCTGAGCTTGCTGATATCAGCCTTCCTACTGTTTACAGCTTGCAGTATGTCCATGTTGTATTAGGGTAGCGACAGAAATCTCAAAGCCTGATCAATTAAAACCCAAATACACCCACTAAAGGCAAGGAAAATGTTTTTTATCATTGGTAATTTGAATAAACTGACCTTTCAATGCAATGTTATGTTCAAAATATCAGTTATTAGAAATAGTAAAAAAAAATAGAGTCAGCCTGACTGGCTTACTGTTCTTCTGGTCAGTTTAAATTAGTATTGACATGTTTTGCCTCATAAAGCTGTTTTTGGCTAATGTGTTAGCAAACTGCGGCATGATCATCCCAATGGGCGAGTGTTTGTGTCCAACATCTACTCTCCAAGGAAATCTCCCTGTTCATTCAATACAAAGCTTTCAGCAGCTAGAGGCCATTAAAGCAACTGCTGCTTTGTCTCTTTCTTTCCCAATTTTCCCCTCTTCTTCATCTTTATATTTGTGTGTGTGTGTTCTGATTGTCCCTCTCGCTGCTTGTTACCATCACAGACTGACACCAGTCCAACACACTGCATTATAAACACACACATGCATAATAAGTGTGTGCAGGACAGTTGCTGACGCTGCAAGTCGGTGTGATGTCATTCGTTTCTATGTGGGATTAGTCATGAAACACAGACACACCGACAGCGTGATAGAGAGGTTGCAATGTTTTTATTCTACAGACTGTTTTAAACTCCATCCTCTCCACCCTCCTTGATTTCCCCCCTCCCTCCCTCTGTGCTCCCCATCCTTCATAAGAGGCGTTCGGGAGTCCCATGGTAGACCCAAACACCAGTTGTGTGTGTGTGTGTGTGTGTGTGTGTGTGTGTGCGTTCTCCATGGCGGCGGGGAGTTGATGAGGTCCCGTGACGGTCGACGGGGAGAGATGAGTGTGTTTCCTGACCTCACGCTCCAGAGGGATTTCAAACACTCACAAACACTTGCACTCTCACTTTTAAAGCAGAATCTTTTCACACGGTTCTAAAACATTGAGTTGGTTTCCTCACTTGGGGTCATATTTTTGTAGTTTTATCGATCATTTTCATCAGTGATATATTATATTCAACAGATTAATTGATATTGAGGAAAGCAGCATCTTATGTAAACCACTTTGATGTCAAAGCTGAAAGCAAGATCACATGAAACGCCGGTAATAATCTCTGTGTGAATGCAACTACGGCAAGTACGGTAGGTCACAGTTGTTACAGGAAGTTGGTCTGTACACTGTCATGAATGTTTACGCATAAAATAAGTCCAGCACATTTATTTTTACGTCCATCTATCTCACTATCAAATGTTTTGTTGCTAAAGGTTGTTTTGAAATTTGTCTAGAGAGCTGACAAGTGTAACTCTTTCAACTTTAGTACCCTCTAGTGTTTAAATTTAGACATTTCACTTTGGCTGATAGCAATGCATGCTTTGTTTAGACCAGCTGATGAAGAGGGAGCAAGAACTCTAGCAGCTAAAGACCCAGATTATGCTCAGGAGTTTGTGGAGACCAAACACAGAGCTTAAAAAGAGAGTGGATGTTGGACTTAAATTCATCAGGTGGACACAAAAACCTCTCCAATGAGATAATCTCGGTATCTGCTAGATGTTATAAAATATCTAATAACATAATAAGGTGTCTGTTAGGTAGTTTTACTGCCCCTAGTGGCTAATAGGGCTCATGGAAATGAATATTTTCATCATCAATTAATTCATTTTTATTATATTTATCAATAATTGGTTGTTTATAACTCAAAAATTAAACAGAATTTTATTTTTCTGTCTACCAACAGTTAAAATCCAAACATTTTACTTGATATAAAACAGCAGAGAGTTCTCATTTGAGAAGCTGCAAACAGAAAAGTTTAATGACTCAATTATCGATCAATTTCTTAAATAGTTAACTTAGTTGTACAATAATTGATTAATTGACCTTATCTCATTAAAAATGGCCAATAAACTAAAAAAAATATGAATAGAGTTAAGTGAAACCTACATTTCTGTGTTTTTGCCCTCCCTGCACTTCGGTAACTAAAACAATTTACTCACCAGATGAGCTGCTAACTGTGATGACATCACTGCAAAACTGCATTTCTGTTAGAAGATTGGAAGAACAATTAGTGACAACAGCTTTGACAGGGAGGCAAACAAAATGCTTATTAGTCTACAATAACTTAAAGACTACCATTAAAGGCAAGAAACACAAATATAGAGAAAGAGTTGAATGTTGAGCAGGTGGAAACAGCTAACATGGCTCTGTCTGAAAAAAAAAAAACATCTTTATAGCTCATAGCTAGGATTAACACTTTAAATCTTCTTTGTTTAATTCGTACACAAACAGAGAAGTAAAAAACACAGTTTGTAGTTTTAGTAGGAGTTACATTGTGGAACTATTTTTTAACAAATAACAGCATAGTATCTATCCGTCCAGCACTTTTGTAAAGAATTTCTGGCTACAGAGTGGGATGGTCCTTTTGGTGGGTTGCACAGGCACGATGATGTCAAACCTGGCAACCTCACTGCAATGACAAAGTTCATGAAACTGAACGTTGTCACTGTGACTGACTGCTGTGCAACAAGGAATAGTTTCCCTCCAACCCACACAATAGAAAAAAATGACAACTTCCCAAAATGTTGTACTGTTCCTTTAAAAAAAGCTTGTATCATCTGATGAGATTGCAGGGGGATGATTTTCCCTTAAGATATTGTGTTACCTTGATTTTTTAAAATGTTTTTAGTGATGGTTATTCTTTTGTTTGTGCCTGTTTTGAAAAAGCCATACATTGTCACATTTGAGACGCTGGAACCAGAGAATATTTGGCATCTTTCCTTCATAAATGATTTGACCATCAAACATTGAATAATTAAAAATGAATCAGAATATGATACAGAACTAAGGCTTAATTAAAAGGAGACTACTTTTTAAGATCGATTTCTATAGATTTCCTGTAGTTTTTATTTATATAAAATATATACTGTACTGTGATAGTTTTTCATGTCTGTGGATCCCTTCCTTTTTGAAAAAGTCACATACTGTAAGTCATAGAATTATTAGAGTCTCCATTTTGTTTAACAGATTTTGATAAATAAATTCTTCTTTGTTGGTGTATGAGGCCGAATAAAAGGAGATCTCGTCAAAAATAAAATAGTTAAAGCTGACGTGTGCTGACGAGGCGTCTGTCTAAAGGCGAGCACAGACAAACGGCCTATTTCTCCCAAAAAAAGACAAAAAAAAAAACCCTGAAAGGACAGAAAAGACAGGAAGGAGGGGTGAAACAGAGAAAGAGTTTAATGTCAAGCCCACACTAATTGTTTCTATTTTAGAGAGCCGAGCTGCTTTCAGACTGATTTAAGGAGAGTCGGTGTAAAAGTGACCTAAAAACAAAGCAGAGAGCCGGCTGACGCTCACTGATAACACACACACACACACACACAGATAGCATTCACACTCTGACACTAACGACCAACAGTTTTGATTGTCTTTGGCATTAATCATCTTAATCATTATCATCAGTTCTGGATCATCAGCAAAATATCTAAATCACAATAATAAATAAACTCATTGACAAGAGGAAGGTAGAGGAGAAGAGAAGAGGAAAAGAGGGGAGGAAAAGAAGGTAAGGAAGCGAAGTAGGAGAGAGGAGACACAAGAGGAAGAAGTGTTAAAACAAAGGATAAGAAAGAATAAAGGAAAGAAGATGAGAGATTTGGAGAACAGAGGTTTCTCACCAGAAAGAAAAACACGGCCATGTTGATCTTTATGTGGAGTTATACTGCCTCCTGCAGGAGGACAGAGGTTATGCAAGAGAAGGAGACTGGAGATGTGGCTTTTCACTCCTTTCATTCGAGATATGAGAGACCAAGTAAGTAAAACTTTATTAATTTTAGTACTAAAACTTTTGTTAGAAAGTGCTTCATAGTTACAAAATAAAGAAAGCAAAAGAGCTCAAATATCAAAGAGAAGCAACAAAAGAATAAGAACAAATCTGGGCAAGAAAACATCAATATAAAACCTGAGAATATGAGAATAAGGAAGAAATTCTGTGTCAACAGCCAGGACGAAAGTTCATCAAACTTTAGAGGAGAAAAAAAGATGACTCCTGTCACAGTCTCTCAACATTACCACACTATGTAGAAAGAATTAAGTTTTCAGTAGGTGAAACACATCCACAGCTTTCTTGTTGAGGTGCTGCATTAAAAACTTTAATTGTTGTTTCTACCTTTAATCCTGGAGATGTGTTCTGATCCTGTGATTTTAGCAGCACTTAGGGCACAAATAAAGATGATTTATTCAATGACACTCAGCTGACAGAGAAAGAGTTTAATGTCAATTCAATGACACTCAGCTGAGTCAATTAGCAAATTAGGGTGCCAAACTTTAGACTTTTGAAATGTCTGTTAGAGAGACTGCTGACTTTGACTTTAGACTACAACACCCTTTTAGTCTGACTGTGTCAGGTCCTTTAAACAACAGTAAAACATATTTTGTTAAAATGTTGATTGAAAAATGCTGTTAAGCTCATTTCAAAACAGAGTGAAAACATTGTATATATATATTTTTCGTGTTGGCGGCAATGTATGGTCATTTATTAAAATTAGAAATGTGAATTTGTTGATGGTTTGTCATTATTTTTATGCATTGATACATTGCTACCTGTAGATAAAAACAAACTGTTGATTATTAAAGATTTAATGAATGATGCTAGCCATAACATTGAGGTTTGAAATATGTGCATCATATATTTTTAAGGTGTTAAAATACCAAGTTCAGAATTAGTTTTTTCAAGGCAAAGTTAGCCGTACTATTAATTTGAATACCAATTATCTTGCTTTGTTTAGAAAATCCCAGAGATAAATCCCAGGTCATGGTAATGGCTAGACAAATGTTTCCTGGGAAGAGTCATTTTTTATTCAGTTTTTTTTCTTTGTCAAATAAACAACAACATAGTGTCCCATCTGTGTCACATATCATATTGTTAACAGCTTCACACAATAATGCTCTCATCTCAGCCAAATCTGTAGAGCAGCTACTGCAACATCTCGAATACTGCATTCACACGTTGGCACCAACCCAAGGCCACGTAGGACGTACTTTTGAGCATCAGCGAAATTTTTGCTAAAAAGCATCTGCGCAATTTCCCTCTCATGTCCTTTGATATAAAAGAAGGGTAGTGTGTCAATGCATGTGTGAGGTTGTTTTCTGCACCATTCATCTGTCAGTACACACATTTGTTTAGCTTTTTGCTATTGTATAAATAATAAGCTACGGTTACCTGTATATTACTGCTAACTGTAAGGAGATGTGTTAGGAGATGTGTTCTTGTCGCAACAGTCCAGAGTGTCCAAACAGGCACCCTTAAACGGCTTGACCCTGCTCTTGTCCTCTTCTGATTTTTATTCAGGAATGAGAAATGTTAAATTTCTTTTCCCCAGTTCTTTTCTAAAGTCATCTACCCATGAGTTATTGACAACATCATCCTGGAGTAATGGTATATATTTAGGGCTGCATGATAAATCCTCACCCACCGCACATGTCCTCGTACCTGTACAAAACTGTCACCCACGCTGTGGATGTCTTTGAGGTTGTCTGCTGTATTGTTTGTTGTTCATCTTGCTTGTCCTCAGGACCAAAAAGCTTTCTTCTGATCCCTACATAGCTGACATAAGGCAAGGCAAGGCAAGTTTATTTGTATAGCACATTTCAACAACAAGGCAAAGTGCTTTACATAAAACATAAAAGCAACAGGAAAAAACAATAAAAACGTTTAAAAGCAACATAAAATATAATGTTACAATCAAGGTTAAAGAGTTAAATGGAAAATAAAAACAGGCTGAGGGGTTGAGCAAATAACTGAGTCAAAATAATTCTGAAAAGAGAACAAACAGAGAAGTACTCTTAATCTACTCTCTCTAGCTAGTCTGTACTCAGGTCCACAGCAATCTTTGGGTCCACTGAAACTCCAAAAACCCTCGGACACTACAGAGAAACCAGGACATGTCTGTCAGCAGGCCCCTTTGATCCAGTTATACTCTGGACCCACCTGCAAGTTTACAGGTGGACAGAGGTTCCTGCAAATCACTCGGGCGCCAGATTTAAGATCCACTTCCTTCACTCTGTTCAACCTCACTCCCAAAATGTCCTAACCCAGCTACCTACTCATTTCTCACCGTGTAAATGTTTAATTAAAAGCAATGGTAAAAAGCTAAAAACAAAGAAAAAGAAAACAGGACAGTAAAAGTTACAGTGCAGTGTAAGTTATCAATAAAAAGAAAAATCTTAAATATTTAATTAAAAGCAGTGGTAAAAAGAAAGGTCTTCAGTCTTGATTTAAAAGAACTGACAGTTTCAGCAGACCTGCAGTTATCTGGGAGTTTGTTCCAAATATATGGAGCATATAAACATAAGGTTTATACCATCTGAATAACGTGTCAATGTGTGAGAAGACCCACCCCAGTGGACCACAAAGCCGGTGCTGAACCACGTCCCCCACTCTTTAGACGTGATGGTGTAGCCTTTTTGTTGCTCTGGGATTCCCATCCTTGCCTTTTGAATGATAGAATTGTCCTTGTCTGATCTAAAAAAGATGTAGGATTCTGTGTTGTAGACTTCAAGGTTTGTCTCTACACGATAGAGCTGTCCAGGTACAGACCTACACCATTGTGTGGTACTCCTTTTGAAGCACTCATATCTTTACAGACTTTGTTTCTGAAGTAATTCTAGTCTTTGGCTGAAAAATTAATGTGCGGTGTGCTTTCACAAAGAAAAATTTCATCAAGCTCTCATGTATAAAGATGAACTTTTCCGTGCTCAAACAAGAATCCCGACATTCTAAAATCTTCCACCGCCCATTCAAACTGAGGCGTCCAAGCCTTTCGGTCCAGAAAATCAGCCAATCTTGTTGGGGGAGTCTTCTTTCTAGGAGCCAGACTCATTGCAATAGGGTCTAAAATTATACGTCATTTTGGAGTCATCACTCCCAGTTGATTACCTGTGATGTCCATGATTGTGATGCTGCAAAGATGGCACTGTTCTGCACAAAGATAGCTCTGTCCAATACAGATTCACCCAAAAATCGTTCAGTCACCCTGTTCCACACTCTCAGGATTCATTCTTAGAATTTATTTCTAGTACAAAGCTATGAAGGCAGCTTTCTGAAATAGTAAAATTGAAACACTGAAAACACTTTTAGATTTGAAAAAACTTTATTTATTTGTGAAAATGACTAAAAGGTGATTTTACTGCTTTTTCTCCACATGTAGACCACATTAGACCAGGTCCAGATCCAAAACCACTATACCTAGAGCTCTCAAATAAAATAAAGTTTTTTCAAATCTAATAAAGTGTTTATACAGTGCCCTTTTGGCTGAAAGGTAAGTTTTTGTAGCAACTTATAGTGTAGTGTTATGGGGTAATAAATTATGGCAGGAGTCCAGAAGGATAGCTTTGGATAAATAAATTGAAAAAAGTTTCCAGCCAGTGACAAGCAGAGGCGGACTTACCATTAGGCAAAGGTAGGCAATTGCCTTAGGCCCCAAGCTACCAAGGGCCCCGTAAAACGCCTCATAAACTTATGGTTACGATTTGTTGTCTTACATTTCACCAATTAATTATATCTCTAAACATCGTTGCGCTAAAGTGCTATCCGATTGTTTAATTCATGATGAGAAACTCCCCCCCAGTCCCCACTACATTGGACTATTCCATTATCCAACTGCGCATCTGCGTGTGTGTTTGTAAACAAACAGCTCAGCATGCTGTAAGCTGTAGGCTACAGACGGTTGAAAAATGAAGCGAAGCTACCGAAGTGATTTGAAAAAAGGAAGAAGCGGGAAGAAAGCAGACAGTTTTTAGCAAAACTTCCAAAGGTAACAACCTTTTTCACGACGGCTACTGACAACACTAACATTAACGTTAGTAAAGAGCAGCAAGAAGCCGGTGCTTGCGCTAGCAAAGCTAACACTGATGAAGAGGAGCTACCCACCGGCAGGCTGATGATACACAGAGCAACTTTTAGAGCAATCGTGCAGGGCAACGCTGTCGTCAATAATAATGAGTAGCCTAAAGATTAGGCTACTACCGTAATCCCCTTCCCCACCACTCCGCCACCCGCCCCGCAACGCCGCTATCCATTTAAAACATAGTCGGATTTGCCTCTAGCAAGATTGCCCAGCAACATTGCTCAAAAAAGTTGCCCCGTGTATCATCAGCTGCAGTGTCAGCCCAGGTTGCTCAAGCGATGCGGGGCTGTCAAGTATCCCGTTTTGGCCGGGAAAGTCCCGTATTTTACCCTTCTTTCCCGCCGTCCTCCCGTATTAGTATTTTCCCATAAATCTCCCGTATTTTAACCTGCGTTATCAAAAATAATACCCATGCAGCGCGCTGCGCAGAGCTGACTTAAGGTGATGCATGTTGGACTTACAATAAGGTATGCTGGTGTGATGGAAGCCAGCGAAGCTGTGCAGTGAGTAAACCTCACTCCCCGACACATTAAGAGACGCACTGGCGACCGACGCTAGCACCGACACATTTTAGCCTCCTCGTCAGTGTGTCCGCCTCCCGTACCCGAGGTCGCCGGTTCGAGTCAGGACCGTGCAGTAACCTACGTACTCGGGGTCAGCCGGTTACACAGGTTACAAACATAGACTGTATATAAAAAGGTTAGAAATCGTGTCCGATTTTAGCCGGCGCTGCAAAACGTCACCAGGACACATGACATTAAAAACTCGCGGGAGCAAGGCCACTGCAGGCGCCGAGTCCGGCGGCCGCAGTTGCTCTTTTCAGGCTGCACAAAGTTGGAACCACACTTTTGCCTGGTCTCGCGGCATTTTTCTTTGCAATGGCAGCGAGATCAGTCATTGATCTCAGCTCACAGTGAGCTCACGCAGGTAGAATGTGTCCAACTTTACGGCGCCGTTTTTATACCCCGCCCCTGCAGTCACCTGCAGCCCACTTTAGACTATCAAGTCGGCGAAAGTCAGCCGCCGTCATCTCGAACACACCTATACCCAGTCTGAGCTCTGTCACTAGCCTCGCGATAACTGCCACCTGCAGGTAGACGTTGGACAACAGAACTGTTTGTGCTCTACTCTCATGTAAAATTAACCACTCTGGCCCAGCCCACAAATACACTCCTTCCAAAACAGTCTTAAAGAAGCAAAATCTGCAACAAATTTACAATAAAGAACAGTACAATAGTAAAAAAAAGTACAATAACTCACTAAAAGAGTGAAGAAAAGTTATGTGAAATTAAAAGAAAAACTTTAAAAGAAAAGCAATATGAAATGAAAAGAATGTGTGGAATGAAAATAAAATGTAAATTTAAATAAATGCTCTTCATACCCTTTTGTGTTTTTATTTAGGCTATAACACCTGTCTTAAATTGTAAGGGATACTGGAGCTTGGTTGGTTAAAACTTTCCTTATTTTCAAATCCAAGACTTGACAGGTATGAAGTACGTCTTTCTCAGATAAATAAGGACTGAAAAGGGGAGAACAAGGGTTGTGGAGGGCCCCATGCCTGTGTTTGCCTTAGGCCTCAAAATGACTAAATCCGCCCCTGGTGACAAGCTTTGTTTTCCCTGAATCGACTGATACACACGTTTGTGTCAGGTTGCCTTTGGCCCGGATCATGCTGAATTTACGATGTCATGGTAAAACAAGGCTTTGTAGAAACAAGGGTATGCTCGCTATCAATACTACACCGACTGAAGGGGTCGTAAAAAGACAATTGAGGCTTAAACTGTTCACTGATGACCATGTAAAAAAGATAGTTGTTCCACTTATGGTGATTACTCACAGTCTTTATGTTTGTATTTTCTATTTTAAGAGATAATCTGATAGTGAAGATAAATAAAATGCAGATTAATCATTTATGTCAAATTTGATCTAAAATCATCAATCAATACATGTTACAACCTAGTAGTAAATGTAGTCAATTTACCTGATCAGTCTTGGACTTTTGTGTTGAGTTTTTCATGCTTGTCTGTGGCTACTTCCTGCCTTTTTTTGGGTGGCTACAATCACAGCAAAGTAGATCAGTGCTGAATTAGTGTGGTCTGTTCTTCTTCTGTACTGATTGGGTGATACCCGTTCAAATTTAGTGGCCGTAAAATCCACAGGGTGGAGCTCATTATCATTTTAGAAAACGGCGTTTTCCCGCGTTTTTTACGCCGTTTTGTTAGCAAAACATGCTATAAGAGTCACGTTTTTGGCACTATACGGCTTGCCATACTTGCCGTCATCGCGCGCACGCCGCGGTCAAAGTTCAACATAGTTGAAACAGAGCCCTTTAAAAGACAGAGTCGCGTCATCTCCGTTCACTCCAATGGACCAGTTTTTCACAGCAATGGCGGATCATGGAGCGTCTGAATAGTTCCGGAAGTTAGCATGAAATGCTAGCAGCGCAGCAGAGCAGCAATAGAAAATGCTGTCTGGGACGCACGTTTGAAAGGTAAGAGTTTGAAAGTCACGAAGCTTGTCCCTTCATAAAGGGGTTAGGAGTGACCGCACCATCTTTAGCGCTGGCGGTGAGGAAATCCCCTTGTTGTCTAGCCAGCCTGTTCGGAGCCTCGGCCGAGTTTACTCTGCAGACCTCACGGATAAACAAATGGGGAACGTGGTGAAGAAGCAGCTGGCAGATGGCCTCGCCAGGATCAACCGCAGTCAGCTCCCAGGCAAATACAAGGTGTGGTGTTACCAATTCACACTGTACCAAAGGATAATGTGGCCACTCAAGATGAGTGAAGTTCCCTCCTCCACAGTGGGCAAGTTGGATAGTTTGGCAAACTCGTACATCAGGAAATGGCTCGGGCTACCAAGATGCCTTTCTGATGTGGGTCTCTTTGGCAAGACAAAGCTCCAGCTGCCCCTGCGTTCCATCAGCGGGGGATATAAGCAGGAGAAGGTGCGGCTGATCATGGAACTAAGAGAGTCCACTGACCATCTGGTGAGAGCTGCGGATGCCCAGGTTTTAACCGGGAGAAAATGGAGGGCCAAGGAGGAAGTTGACCTGGCAATAAGTAGGCTGCAACACAGGGAGGTTGTTGGCAGAGTACAGGACGGCCGGGCAGGCGTCGGGTGGGGACAGGCCCACCTCTTCTGGTCGAATGCATCCAAAGAGAGAGGAAGGCCATGGTGGCAGCAGAGGTGATGAGAGCGGAACACGAGAGGCTTACCATCAAAGCAGTGTCCCAGGGCCAACAGGGAGGCTGGCTGTCATGGGAAGGCGTTCTAGACAGGCAGCTGGCTTGGTCCGATGTATGGAAGATTCCTCAGGCCAGGCTAAGTTTTCTTGTGAGAGCAGCATATGACACCTTACCTTGCCCCGCAACCTCCACAGATGGTTCGGCAGCGAGGAATCTTGCCTGCTGTGCAACACTGTTAATCGCGAGCCTCCAACACATCATGTCTGGCTGCAAGATAGCGTTGGCACAGAGCGCTACAGGTGGAGGCACGACCTGGTGCTGAAGAAGCTTCGCTGAAGTTGTTGAGATATGTAGGCAGGAAATGAATAGCAGGCCCCCGGCCCTAACCGCACATTCCATCCAGTTCGCGAGGGCCGGGGAGAGGGGTAACACCCACCACCGGAAGGACATAGGAAGACTCCTTACACCAGGCAAGGGGTGGACACTGGCAGTCGACCTTGGGAAGCAGCTCCAGTTTCCCAGGGAAATAGTGGAAACTTCGTTGCGTCCAGATCTGGTGTTGTGGTCTGCTGCTTGCAAGGTGGTCCTGATGGTAGAGCTCACAGTCCCATGGGAAGGAGGACTTGAAGCTGCCCATGAGCGGAAACGGGCCAAATATTCTGATCTGGCTGCAGAGTGCAGGGAGGCTGGCTGGAAGGCAGTGACATACCCTGTGGAGGTTGGGTGTCGAGGGGTTCGTGGGCTCCTCAACCTCTCGTCTGCTCAGCGACATGGGTGCAACAGGCGTAAGGCACCGGAAAGCCATGAAAGAGCTGGCAGAAGAGGCTGAAAGGGGCAGTTACTGGCTATGGATGAGAAGGAAGGCAAAGTGTTGGGGTCCAGTCTCCATCTAGGGCATCAGCAGGGGGTGGCAGGGAGAAATCCCTGCCATCGCTCCGCCACCATGAGATGTACTGGGGTTAAAGGAGCGAAACATCCGTGACTGGTGGTCCCCAGCTGATGACCCATTAATGCCCTCTGTAGTGTTCCCCAATATGTACACCTTAATCTCTTAGGCACCGGTGGAGGTGCGACAGGCAGAAATGCCCAGCAGGTTTCACCATCTACCTGTATGTTAAGCTAGACGTGTAAAAAATGAGATTATATATTTTTAGCAAAACCGAATTAAGTTAACATGTGCAGTGAAACATGTTAGTGGATTTCCCCCCACTAAACTACAAGATCCAGGGACATTTACGGTTAAAAAATTAACATACTGGCAATGGATAAAGTTAGCAGCAGAACAGGGGCAGCCTATGAATTTATTTTAAAATACGTATTTTTGGGGGGTGGTATTTGATTTAATTTAATTATATTAGTGGTGCATGTATGAATAAAGGATTTCAAAATATTATTTATTTATTTTGGGGGGGAGATTTACCCCTAACACTAAAAGTAGAATGTTAGCATATTATAAAACAATCTTCATATTAAACATTAATTGTATTAGAGCAGTAGACTCTGGAGGTGGAGGAGCAGTGATGCTAAAGAGTACTGAGTGGACCATGGTGAGACAGAAAACAACACATGAATATACCATTTATAAGAAATATATATACTTTCTTTCCCTTCTCTCAGTCTCTGCATCCCGTCTTAGCTTATGAGCTTATTTTCCACACAACAATTCAGGTTAATTTACCCACATTAATATTGGTGAACACTCAATTCTTACTGGATATGTTTACTCTAGTTACATAATTACTTTGTACAAATTCATATCACATCATCATCAAAGTTCCTGTGTGTGAGAAATGGTTTAAAAAACAAAAACATTCACTAACAGCTTATACAGTAACTGATGCCAACATCAGCTGCAAAAGGTGTTAATGAAGTTCCAAAATTTAATAATCCATAACTTTCTCAATCAAACCTGTAGCTGTTTACAAGAAAGGTTGAATTGAGAACAACTACCTTCTTCTGAAATGTCCAGATTCAACTTTTCTTGGATAAACATGACCTGGATGAATCTTTACAGATGTGTAGCTTTGTCTAACCCTTTCTCTTGTTCTCCCTCTCTCAGTACAAGAATCACAGGGGTTCAGTGGAGCCTGAAGATGATCTGCAGTAATGTTTTAATAAAACAAAATATAAAGCCAGTGATGTGTTATTTCTTTGTGGAAAAAGTACCTGACATATTTTATTGTTAGCCTCTTTAGTGATTGTAAGGTTGCTCCTGTTGACCTGATTCAACCATTTTTTCCTCCTCTCCATGTCAGCTGGGAAACCAAACGTTCATACTCATTTTTCTGACAGACAGTTCAAAGACACAAACCACTTAATATGCTGTTTTTTAAGTTTATTGGAGATTTATTAAATTAATACATGACAATCATTGATATTCACCTGTCTGCTCTATCTGAAGTCCTAAAGATACATTAGTCAGTAAGCTCAATTAACCCTGGTACCATGGAATTACTAAAAGGTATGCTAGAAAGGTAAATCTCATCTGAATTTTGTGTGTTTGCAACACTTTCCAATGTAAGGTTTGCCAGAAATGTCCATAAGGTAGGTGATTGTAGCTGTTATTGTCAAAAATATATGTCCTCCTTTTAAAAAAAAATAGTTTTGAATTGCCCGCCTAGGACTTCCGGGAACTATCTGCGGTCTCCATGAACCACGTGACTATGTAGCGTTTTGGACCCCCGCTGACGCAACTCTCTTTAAAGGGCTCTGAGTTGAACCATTGCGCTGAACTACGCTGCTACGCAGAACCCAGCATAACTCGTTTTACTTCTGAAAGACCGTAACGCCGCTGACAGCGTAAGTTTGACGTCATTATTTTATTGACAGAGAAGTCTAGTTTAGTTCAATGCGTGGACTGAACCCAGCAAGCAATTTCACGGTTAAAAGGCGTCTAATAGAGCGTCTAAACAGAACCAGGCGTCTAGGCTAAAAAGGGCTAAATTTGGGCTGTCAGTGAAAGTTTGGTAGAGCGTCTAACCATAGCCCAAAATAGGCGTCATCAATTAGACCACTATTGAGCGGCTACATATAGGCGTCTAATAGGCGTTGAAAATCGGTGGTCTAAAACAGGGCTGAATTTGGGCTGTCAGTGAAAGTTTGGTAGGCGTCTAACCACAGCCCAAAAATAGTCTATCAATCAGACCACTATTGAGCGGCTACATATAGGCGTTTAATAGGCGTTGAAAATCGGTGTAGAGCTAAAACAGGGCTGAATTTGGGCTGTCAGTGAAAAGTTAATAAGCGTCTAACCACAGCCCAAGAATAGACCAAATACACAGACTTTGAATGACTACATATCTTCCTCTAACAGACAACAGAATAGTGGCTAAAGGATTGTTTTCACTCAAACAAAACAGGTTCTCACAAATAGTTATCCGTCCAAACAAATTAAATGTAAAGATTTTATTAAGACAAAGGATTACAACGTAGACAACTTAAGATAATACAACATGATGGAAATATAAATGAATTATTGCTAAAATATTATGAATACAAAACAGTTCGTATGTATATGAAAATTCAAACAATGTTAACAACATATGGTAATAACAACATAAATAATGACAAAATAAATTTGTTGGCCACATCCAAATCTAGATCTTCATCTACGCTGCTACTTGATACAGGAAGAGCAGCAGATGGGTCTCGGTTGGCCCCAGTCTCTCGGGTAAATGGGATCCATAACTGTTGAATATGTAAGAATATGAATATAAAGTAAAGATTATCATTTGACTATGTTCACTGTTTTCCCATAAGACATGACCACTATCATCAAATGATTTTAAATGAAAACATACAGTATATTTCTAATTATCATTCTAATGAAGGTTAATAAAATCATTTATAACGTTTCTTTCTTTTTAATTTAAAAGTAATTTATTACTGACCCATTTATCTCTATGGAAAATATAAAGGTACTTGAACAGGACACATGTTGCATTAGAACAACCAAATAGAGAAAGTTGCTTTCATTCTTTTGATAAAGTCATGTGCTGTGTGTTCTGTTCTGAATATTTATTGCTGTCTTTGCTGCCTGTATGCTGGAGAATTAGCAATAAATATTTAGTGTCAAAAGTCAAAAACTCATATTTTCATATCATAATGATCTAGTGAGTAAAATGTGTGGCTTTCATTACAAATTATAATGGGTAAGGTTGTACATGTTTCATGTTCACCCCTCTGAATTCAGATAATAGAGTTTTTAAGGGCACGAGGAGGAAACCCGTGGGGATCATGGTGTAACGTTAAGTTACACCTCCATGCAGCATGTTAAGCTAACGTTAACCACAACGTGCCTAACTTACTCTACACTGTTACCCGCTGAAATGCCACGGTTTCTACACGTTAACATATAATGTAGATAAATAATGAAGACATGTCAAACAAAGACACAGATACTTACAAGACCAAAGTAAATATCTTTTCAGCTTCCAGTGTTTGCAGTAAACTCTCGGCCGCTGCTCGCTGAAAGGCAGAAATCGTAACGTATCCCTCGTTTAAAAATGGCAGATGTCTTTATCGCGAGATCTGGCCGTCCCTAAAGGGCACTGCTGATGTCTAACTTTCAAGTCTCGCGTTGCCAGTAGTCATGTCTCAGTAGGGCTACAGCTGCCATCTAGCGGTTGAAAATAGTAATTGCATTTTGTTTTAAATTAAAATGAAAGTTAATGTAGTGAACGTTACAGCGAAAATAAAGATAATTTAAATGTTTCGAACGTTTACTTGCATTTGATGAAATGATATCACGCACCTCAACAGCTGCATGGGTGAAAGCTACATGTAACCAATTTGGTCTGAAACACGGCTACAGCCAAGCCGGTGACATTAGACCACTTATTGCCTCTATTTCGCCGGGTGGGCTAAAAGCAGGCTACACGTAGCCTGTCCAAATACGAGCTAAATCGTGGCTACAGATAGACCATGACATTTTAATGACACTTAATAGCTTGTTGATATTATTGACATAGCAAAAATAATGGGATATCAACCATCTCACGTGCTGCCAGGGCAAAACCCACTTTTAATCATTTTTTACTTTTTTGACTAAAAGTGGGCTATAAACAGCCGGTCTGTCAACGAGCTAAATCGCGTCTACGCACAGCCTGCGTGTAAATCAAGTGACAGAAATTAAATAAAAAACCTTGTCATCACTGTAGACCTTGCTTAAATGATGGGATATCATACACATTGCAAGTTATTTTGGCAAAAATGTCACGAAACCACATGTAAAGTTATTTCGGCTAGAAGTGGGTTACGTATAGCCGGACTAAATCAGGTCTATAGCAAACCTAGACGGCGAAACGACGGCTATTGCTTGCTGGGAAGGCGCTCAGATATCGCTTGTTGGTCCTGTCAATGCGCGAACAGTCAAAGTATAAAGTCAAGTCAGCTTTATTTATAGCCCAGTAACGTTATCACAATTTGGATAAATATGGCTTTGCGATCGAGCATACGACCCCCCTCTATGCTTAGACCCTGATTCAGATCAGAAAAACTCCCTTAAAAACCCTGAACTCCGGGAAGAGCTACAGAGGAGGAATACACAGCAGTGGAAGTGTACAGGGCCCGTTTTACATCTTAAGACAAAGAGTAGCGACGAAATTCTAAGAAAATTCTTAGAAATGTGGGCGTTTACTCTTAAAATTAAAGAAACAATCCTAGTAAAGAAAAAAGTAATTCATAAAGCATCTTAACCCTTAAAAGAGCTATTTTCTCGTTTCTTTAGAGGAGAAAATGGCAGAAAGACGAAGAGGAAAAGGAAATGTGTTGCAGACAACGGATGACATTGAGTTAATCAGACGCTATAGATTAGATCGTGCAGGGTTCATGTTTGTTACTGGTCTTATTAGAGACCGCTAACATCTGTGACAGCGCAGGAATGCCACAGCGCCAGAAATGAAAGTAATCAGCAGTGATGATTTGGGTCTGTCACAACCTTCTGTAAGCAGAGTGATCACACAAACAATTAGAGCACTTTCAGAACCTCTTCTTGTGTCGCAGTTCATTTCGTTTCCACTGGACATTCCCACCTTGCAGGCTCAAAAAACTGCATTTATGAATATAGCAGCTTCCCTTTTACACACCAGCAGAATGAACCGTTAATAGTTTGCGCTCTACGCTCCCTCGTCTGCTTCTAGCCCCGTGCTGTGACACCCGGCCCGAATTTTCCTGTCACTAACTGCAGTTAGTGGATGAACACAAGGCCAGTTGGGCTTTCTCGCCCTTCTTGGTTTTGATTCCGTGTTTGTTACATTCAAACCAACATTCAAACCACCACTTACATAGAAACGCCAGCAATCAGTGTTATTGGAAAGAGTGGAACAATTTTTATCGTTCTAAGCCAAACAAATACCTGATAGGAAATTAACAGCTTGGTGAATAAAAAACAGGATTTATATACACATAATGTGTGTTTGTGTGTGTGAGAACGGTCAAATAAGAAATATTACGCATGTAATTTCCAAAGTGAAGCTTAGAATAGAACCTGTACTTAAAATCACTCTTTTTTTTTTCTCCTTCTTGGACAACCAACCAATCACAGCCTTCAAAAGATTGTGTCATACATAGCAACGGGGTCAACCCCGCCTCCTCACTAAGATAAAAGTTTTAGTCTTTTCCTTGCTCAGAGTTGCTCTCAGATCAGTCCTTGATAGCTCTTAAGCTAAGACTCCTAGGTAAAAGTTTTTTAGCTAAGATAAGAGTTTTCTGAGAGGATTCTTAGAATCTTTATGAATATGGGCCCTGATCTGTAACAACTAAAAATAGCAGCACCACAGTTTAAAATACTCCTGCAATCAAACTCTTTGTATTGAGTACAAGGACAAAAGTATTAGCATAAAAATATGTATTGAAGTACTACAAATAAAAGTACTGATTATGCAGAATGGCCCATTTCAGAACCATACAGTCTAATTAGTGATGCATTAATGTGCATGTTGATCACTTTAATGTTGCAGCTGGTAAAGGTGGGGATTTATTTTACTTCATTATATTTACTTGATTACTTCATGTACTGCTGTGTAGCCAGTTGTCGAATCCTTCACTTTAGTAAAAGTACTAAAACTACTCCCGCTATAATATGACCTGCACTCAAAACCTTAATTAAACTTATGCTATGCAAGTTTTATCAGCAGAAAGTACTTTAAGTATCAAAAGTTAAAGTACTCATTGTGCAGTAAAATGTTCCTGTCCATGTTTTACTACTACAGGTGCATCTGTCTGGTTTTGGTGCTCACAATGAATAATGAACTTTTCCAAGATATTTTGAGATGCACCTGTATATCTGATGTTTCTGGATTTATATTCCTGCTGCATTAATGTGTATGTTGCATTTTACTGCTGTAGATGTTTCAGGTTGAGCTCATTTTAACTACTTTATATCCTGTTGTGTAGTTTAATCTGCAGCAATGCATCATGGTCTATTAGATCATCAAGTGTTTGTAGTGTCACTGTCCTGTTTTCAGCTTTGTGACGATGCATTTTTAAGCTGATCTAAGAGGGGTTTAAATAGTTTATTTAGATGGAAAAAGGAGAAGTTTCTCAACCCATAAAGCAACATTTCAAACATGGGGAGATACGTAGTTCATCAATATCAGCAAAGTAACTAAATATATCACCAAAATGTAGCTGGTTAGAGGTAGAGAATGTTACATCACTGGTGTACAGGATAAGCCCACATAGTAAAATTAGATCATGGTCTGTAATGGCCTGGTCGTAGCCCAACATTTCAACGCTTAAAATGTGCATGAATGATCACGAACAAGTTGACCGTTCCTTCCACGGCATTTCGTCACGATTCACTGGACAAGTTTGTCTCAGGGCTTACTTGTAACCTAAAGTTTTGGGGGTTTTCAAAACCTTATTAACACAATATTTTATTACCAAACACAGTAAAATACAGGGAGGGTACATAACCTGTAGAAACAGAGAAGAGAGGAAATACTTGGTAAAGCCTAACTAACTGAAAGAATTCTCATGTTTGTCTCTTGTGCTACTGGTTTACCTCAGACTTGAGAAGATGTGTGATTTGAAGGAAGAGGGGAACAGACCTCCAACATCCGCTTGTCCAGACTTCAGTAAAGAACCTGGACCCTCAGAAACAAAGTAAGATTCTGTTTGAAGATGATTCAGTTTTTAATGTTGCAGTACAACATTAAAAACAAATTATAAACATCAATTTATCTGTCCGGCTGAAATAACAGCTGTGTTTTTAATCTGACAAACCTTATTTTTCAGGTCCTACTTGATCCACATACTGAAAGTCCTGAGGGCTGTTTCATAAAACCAAGATAGCGGATTAAGCTGGGATTTTCTAGTTTTCCCGGCTGAATTAAGCCGTGACTCGGTTTCACGAAAGAAGTAGCACATAAGTCTCCATGGTGATTTATTCTCTGCAGCTAGCCTGCTCCAGACCAGGCTAACAGCCAGGCTTAGTTAATCTTAGCGCCTTATCTGTTCAGTCAGCAGTCACTCTGATTAGAAACCAATGTGTTTTTTTAGTTATTTCATGTTCTTATCTATTTTTCTTTGGTTTCTTCTTTTGTTCTTTTGCATAATTTTTATTAGCCTGCATTAAAATACCACAGGTAACCTACATTTTGGCAATATGGTAGCACACAGTTTTTGGTTATTAGGTTTCATGGAGAAGAAGACACGTGCACCGTAATTTACACACAGTGAGCAACAGCGAGTAGGTTTACATGGAATAAAAGTTCATAACATGTTAAAAAAAATAAACAATAAAATAAAAAGTAACACAGGCACAATAATATAATGGCGAAAAAAAGGTTTGGCAGACAATAGTGGAGTGAGTACACCCCTCACATTTTGTAAATATTTGATTATATCTTGTGACAACACTGAAGAAATGACACTTTGCTCCAATGTAAAGTAGTGAGTGTGCAGCTTCTATAACAGTGTAAAGTTTCTGTCCCTTAAATAACACATCACACAGCCATTAATGTTTAAACCGCTGTCAACTAAAGTAAAAATGTCCAAACTGGGCCCAAAGTGTCAAAATTTTGTGTGGCTACCAATATTTTCCAGCACTGCCTTATTTCTTATTTCCACAGGTGGAGAGCGATGCCTTCAGTATCCAGCTTTCAGTCCACGGTGAGTGACTGCTCCAGACAGTCACCTCCGAACTTCAGTATTGAACCTGGACCATCAGAAACAAAGTAAGAGTCTCTTTGAAGATGATTCAGCTTTGTGTATCTGCTAATATCGTCCTCATACTTGTATTTACTTAAATGTTGATTAAATATGCGTCTGTCACTCTGAAATAACAGCTGTGTAGTTAATCTGACAAACCTTATTTTTCCTTGATAAAAACTTCTGTGTCATGTATAATTATGAATGTAAAATATTTCTTATTTCCACAGGTGGAGAGCAGAGCCTTCAGTATCCAGCTTTCAGTCCGCGATGAGTGACTGCTCCAGACAGTCACCTCCGAACTTCAGTATTGAACCTGGACCCTCAGAAACAAAGTAAGAGTCTCTTTGAAGATGATTCAGTTTTTAATGATAGATAGATAGATAGATAGATAGATAGATAGATAGATAGATAGATAGATAGATAGATAGATAGATAGATAGATACTTTATTTGATCCTTCGCAGGAAATTCAAATCTGTTACAGTAGCAGCAAAGAAGCCCAAATCACCAAAAGTTAGTGCACTAAGGACAAGTATCTTGTCATACTATTGCTAAAATATCAGGTTACAAAGAATCCCTCAGTTATTTTCTATTTAAGAGCCTAATGGCGGCAGGCAGGAAAGACTTACGATGCTGTCCTGTCTTACATTTTGGTGGGATCACCCTACCACTGAAGGTGCTCTTCTGAAACACCTCTGAGGCCTGAAGTGGGTGTGAATCATTAAGCTACACTACAACACGATTCCTTTGTAATTATTTGTCTTTTAGTATGTTTTCATTCCATCACCAGAGTGTCATTATAACTTTGGGTATCTGCTAATATTGTCCTCACACTTATATTTACCTAAATATTGAAGTGTCAACATTTTGTGTGGCTACCAATATTTTCCAGCACTGCCTTATTTCTTATTTACTCCACAGGTGGAGAGCAGAGCCTTCAGTATCCAGCTTTCAGTCCACGGTGAGTGACTGCTCCAGACAGTCACCTCCGAACTTCAGTATTGAACCTGGACCCTCAGAAACAAAGTAAGAGTCTCTTTGAAGATGATTCAGCTTTGGGTATCTGCTAATATCGTCCTCATACTTGTATTTACTTAAATGTTGATTAAATATGCGTCTGTCACGCTGAAATAACAGCTGTGTAGTTAATCTGACAAACCTTATTTTTCCTTGATAAAAACTCCTGGTTCAAAATTATGAAGTTGATAACCTTAAATTATTGATGTGGAATGAATCAAAGTCTAACTGGCAGAATGGGACTCCTGAAACTGATGAGATGAAATAACTATAACTATATGTTATGGTCAAATCCTGTGTCATGTATAATTATGAATGTAAAATATTTCTTATTTCCACAGGTGGAAAGCAGAGCCTTCAGTATCCAGCTTTCAGTCCGCGGTGAGTGACTGCTCCAGACAGTCACCTCCGAACTTCAGTATTGAACCTGGACCATCAGAAACAAAGTAAGAGTCTCTTTGAAGATGATTCAGCTTTGGGTATCTGCTAATATCGTCCTCATACTTGTATTTACTTAAATGTTGATTAAATATGTGTCTGTCACGCTGAAATAACAGCTGTGTAGTTAATCTGACAAACCTTATTTTTCCTTGATAAAAACTCCTGTGTCATGTATAGTTATGAATGTAAAATATTTCTTATTTCCACAGGTGGAGAGCGAAGCCTTTAGTATCCAGCTTTCAGTCCGCGGTGAGTGACTGCTCCAGACAGTCACCTCCGAACTTCAGTATTGAACCTGGACCATCGGACAAAAGGATTCTACTGTAAGCTGACCTGAAGAAGATTCAACTTTCAATGTTCAAATTCAATGTATTTTAACGTTTTCCTGTCCAGGTATGTGCCGTATCCACTGCTCCCTCCGCACCCCAAGTGTCTCCTGCTTGTTTCTCCTAACTGTTATATGGATACAGTCCATATAACAGTCCAGTTTAGTCAGTAATATGTGTTAAGTTGGCTAAACGAGTTTTAAAAAGTATCTAATTGCAATATGATTTGAGATATTATAGGAATTGATCCCTTTTACATCATTACTCTCATTTTCATTGAAAACATTAAAATAAATTATGGTGTGATTTTTGTGAGGATCTGCACCAAACAAAGGGGCTTTCTTAAGTCTGTAGAATATCATGGGTGAATTCTAAAACAGCAGTTAAATGGGCTTAAATATCTTTTTATCTAAGTGAGAAAAATAGTTTATATCCAAGTGGGAAAAGCTGTTCCATAATTTGTTTCCCCTAAATCTGGTAGTAAATTGACCTCCGCATGTAAAAAAACTTTGTAGGATGAAGATCTAATGATTGACGAGTTCAATAAGAGGGAAACTGTGAGTTAAATTTAAAATGAGTCTTGAAGTGCTCTGGATTTTTTTCATGACTTGAATATACCTTTTAAATAAAAACATTAATATCACAAAGAGTAATGCATATGGCGATATTGCTATTTAGAAAATATTTCAATTAATTGTTCAGCCTTACCTTTTATCTGTTTATAGAAACAATCTTGTCAGGGACATTTAAACGTCAATAGATCTTATTTAGTGGCATTTATGCAAATCAGTTAAACTGACTCGTGCATATATTATACAGTAGTAGTACAAGTAAATAGTAAATATCCCTCCTGGTGGCTTCCAATAAAGATGCTGGGAGTAATTTTCAGCTAAATCTACGTATTTCATACAGTCAGCCTCAGCCAGTGGAATCTACTTTATTTATACTGTACACCAAAAACAAAGTAAAATCAACTGTGGGTCAACTGCTTCTCATCAAGAACAGTTTCGCTGCATGTTAATATTTAGAAAATGGCAGGTTTTTGGCTTTGAAAGCTGTGTCACAGTGGAGCAGAACAACACTAGGTGATTTTCATGAAGCTCCACCACAAGGGATTGTGAATAAAATGGACAGTTTCCAGTACAGGTGTCGGGACTTTTCTAAGTTTAGCTTTTTGGACACCAGTTGCTCTCATTTCATTTAATGATTGACAACTTTGGAAGTCTTTTGTCAGTTTTGGAACAGATCCAACTATAGACTGTCCTGTCTTTGCTGCAAGCTTTGCAAACACCATGTTAATACATTTTTGTTTTGTTACAAGGTGCATGTGATTTGACCTCTGAGTCAGTTTTTGTTACATACATTTAAGAGATTATCTCTCATTTTTATACAATGATTTACATTTATGATGTAATAAAAGTTGATTCCAAAGTAAATAAAAACAACATAAGGATGTGAATAGAAAACCACACATATATGTAGGGAATGAGGTGCAATGTGTGAGCCGTGGCTTTGTCACCACTTATATAATGTGTTATAGAGAATGTGTTAATCTCCACAGACAGGAGGAGAAGAGGAGTCCTGTTTCTGTGGAGGAGCAGCCGTCCTGCTGTGGTTTGTGTCAGGACGTCCTGAAGGATCCAGTCTTTAACAGCTGTGGACACTGGTTCTGCAGACGGTGCATCACTTTATACTGGGACCAGTCTGCTTCACCAGGAGACTCCTCCTGTCCCCAGTGTGGAGACAGATCCAGAACAAGAGCTGGACTGCAGACAGCCAGTCAGAGCAGCTCTGTACAAAGTAAGACTGCACATCTGTCTGCTGATGTTGTCATGTTTGAAAACACTGCTTGTTGTGTCATGCAATGCGGCTATTTAAGATCTTTATAAATATGATTATATCTAAAATATTTTGCTAGTTTCCATGATAAGGCCCCTGTCTTTGCATTAACCAATCAGAATGTTCTCAATCATGTTCTGTGACTTGTTGAATAAGCAACCAAGCGGGCGCGAGTGTTTAAATGGCTGTTGATAAGCTGGCTGTCACGAGCTCCAGTTACGTAGCCTGTTTGATAAATATAAGCAGAACAGCAAAAGAGGTTCTGGCAATGACATGAGTGAGGGAGAATCTGATGGGGGAGAGAGAACGGCGGCTCATTATTGTTGAGAGACAGAGAGAGAGAAAGAAAGTTTTTAAAATTCTCACAGCGTACGCTAACCAATGGAAGGCTTTTATTGTGAAGCAGCTATAGGAAATGGAGTGTGTTTGTCGCAGAGATTTGTAGTGCTTTCTTAGCCGTGCTATTCAATAAAAGCAGGTCAACAAGAAATTCATATATTCAGCATCATTTGGTCAGTGTATCAGGTAATATTGCAGAGAGGGAAGAACAGATTCAGTGAGCTGTTCAGATGACGAGGTGTAGCTGCATTCTGTCAATCAAACACGTACACCAACACACAATCAGAGGCTGAGAAGCATCATTTCTGATGCCCCCCCCCCAAACTGGACTTTATAAGCTTTACTTTTCTGTATATTATATAATGATCATTTTTATAGAGAATGGAAAAAAATCACCTGACTGTCAAATTTTCTTTGTTTTGTCTCAACCATTTTTCTCTTCCTTAGTGAGAGGTGGTCTGCAGGAGGTTTTAGATGAACATAAGATCAGTCTGAGGAGGAGATGTGAACGTGTGACTGAAGGAAGTGATGAAACAGGAAGTGGAACCCTCCTCAACAGGATCTACACTGATCTCTACATCACAGAGGGACAGAGTGAAGATGTTAATACCCAGCATGAGGTGAGGCAGCTTGAGACAGCTTCCAAGAAGAAGACCCTCCATGACACTCCAATCAGGTGCCAGGACATCTTTAAAGCCTTACCTGACCAACAGAGACCCATCAGAGTGGTTCTGACCAACGGCGTCGCTGGCGTTGGAAAAACCTTCTCAGTGCAGAAGTTCACTCTGGACTGGGCAGAGGGCTCGGAAAACCAAGATGTCAGTCTGCTGGTTCTGCTCTCGTTCAGGGAGCTGAACTTGATCCAAGATGAGCAGCACAGTCTCCTCACGCTGCTCCATGTTTTCCATCCAACATTACAGAAGGTCCCAGCAGAGAAGCTCGCTGTCTGTAAACTGTTGTTCATCTTTGACGGCCTGGATGAAAGCAGACTTTCATTGGATTTCCACAACAATCAGGTTGTGTCTGATGTCACACAGAAGTCATCAGTCAGCCTGCTGCTGACAAACCTCATCCAGGGCAATCTGCTTCCCTCGGCTCTGGTCTGGATAACATCCCGACCTGCGGCGGCCAATCAGATCCCTCCTTCATGTGTCAGCAGGATAACAGAAGTAAGAGGCTTCACTGACGCCCAGAAGGAGGAGTACTTCAGGAGGAGAGTCAGTGATGAAGAGCTGTCCAGCAGAATCTTCTCACACATCAAGACCTCCAGGAGTCTCCACATCATGTGTCTAATCCCAGTCTTCTGCTGGATCACTGCTACAGTTCTGGAGCACATGTTGACTACAGACCAGAGAGGAGAGCTGCCCAAGACCCTGACTGACCTGTACTCACACTTCCTGCTGGTTCAGATAAAGAGGAAGAAGCAGAAGTATGATGAGGGACATGAGATGAGTCCACAGGAGCTGATGGAGGCTGACAGGAAGGTTCTTCTGAAGCTGGGGAGGCTGGCGTTTGAACAGCTGGAGAAAGGAAACATCATGTTCTACCAAGAAGACCTGCAGCAGTGTGGTCTTGATGTCACAGAGGCCTCGGTGTACTCAGGAGTTTGTACAGAGATCTTCAAAAGAGAGAGTGTGATCTTCCAGAAAACAGTCTACTGCTTTGTTCATCTGAGCGTTCAGGAGTTTCTGGCTGCAGTCTACATGTTCCACTGTTACACCAGCAGGGACACAGAGAGACTGGAGGACTTCTTGGGGAACAAACATGCTGATTCAACCCTGGATGTCTTCTTGATGGGAGCAATGATGAAATCCCTTGAAAATAAAAATGGCCACCTGGACCTGTTTGTTCGCTTTCTTCATGGCCTCTCTCTGGAGTCCAACCAGAGACTCTTAGGAGGCCTGCTGGATCAGACAGACAACAGTCCAGAAATCATCCAGAAAGCCATCAATAACCTGAAGAAGAAGAAGAAGAAGAAAAAGATGAATGTAACAACCTCTCCTGACAGAAGCATCATCATCTTCCACTGTCTGATGGAGATGAACGACCACTCACTACATCAGGAGATCCAAGAGTTCCTGAAGTCAGAGAACAGATCAGAGAAGGAACTCTCAGAGATCCACTGCTCAGCTCTGGCCTACATTCTGCAGATGTCAGAGGAGGTTCTGGATGAGTTGGATCTGATGAAGTACAACACATCAGAGGAGGGACGACAGAGACTGATTCCAGCTGTGAGGAACTGCAGAAAGGCTCAGTAAGTCCAGATGTGATTATCAACACTGTAAAGCAACGTAAAGCTAAAACCATGAGTATTAAAGTAAAGATACACACTTTACACACATGTACACTATAAAAGTAAGTGACAAACGTTTCTTCTATCATCTTCTAACTATCTTTCTTTGGGTGATGGAGGCTTGACACAAATCCAGCAGGAAACAGTCTCTCTCTCTTTTTTTTTTTTTACAGTCTATATAGTGTCTGCAGTCTGTTTCTATACTGTGTCTGTTTATTATTCTGTTTATATAAAGACACACAGACAGCTAATACCTGCGATCTGCTGGAACTAACGTCTCTGGTAGGATTTGAATGGACTGGTCTAAACTGGTAAATTCAAAAGCTAGTTTAGTAATGTTTGCCTATAGAGAACGTTTTTTAAAGCTTAATATGAGAAATGATATCATTTGAAAATACAAACTATCAATGTGTTTCTTTCTGCACCATTTGAAAACAATAATATTAAAGTCACGATATGCAGTGAAAACGACAGCACACATTTCCAGTGGGTTTTTTGGAATTTGCAGCCACAGTCTTTGTGTTACACTGATCAGCTGCTAAGATGGCGTCCAGGTTCATTCTGTCAGTGAAGGAGAGCTCAGTAGCTTTAGTGCATTTCTACCACACTCTGTAACTACAATATGATACATGTTCACATAACAGTGATTTGTGATAGTGATAGACACTTTGTTTAAAGTAATTTGTGGTTCATCATGTTGCTCAAGCAACAGCTTGAGCTCAAGTTTCAAACCACAAACCTTGTGATACATGCCTGATCAGCTCAGGCTACTTTAAATTTTATATTCTCTGTCATCACAGACTTTCTCACTGTGGACTCTTAGAGCCTCACTGTGAAGTCGTGGCCTCGGCTCTGAAGTCCAACCCCTCCCATATGAGAGAGCTGGACCTAAGCTACAACATCAACCTGCGCGATTCAGGAGTGGAGCTGCTGTCTGCTGGACTGAAGAGTCCAAACTGTAGACTGGAGACTCTGGGGTCAGCTAATGTATTTTGCTCTTGTCTACTAAATTTAAATCCATGACCAAATTTCTAAATTTCCTTCAGTTCTCTTATTTCTGAGTTTGTCAGAGCACAAATCACAGTAGCTCTTTTTTTAAAGTTTATCAGTCTGAACAGTTTGGCTACAAATTTAGTCTGAACCCAAACTGGATTCATGTTATTAAGCAAACTGTTTATTCTTCAATGTTCAGAAAAAAAAATATAAATATTTACGATTTCTACTAACAAATTTCTACATCTACACACCCCGTTTCCAGAAAAGTTTGGATTTTTTTCAAAATGCAATAAAAACAAAAATCTAACATTTGTCATTTCACATGAACGTTTATTTAATTGACAAAACTGCAAAGAAAACATTTACAATAGTTTTACTGACCAGCTTAAATGTATTTTGTAAATATAACGCAGCAATACACTCAGCAAAAGTTGGGGGAAAGGCATGTTAACATTGTTACGTCACCTTTATTTTTAATAACAGTTAATAACACTAATAACAATAATAGCTTAATAATAATAATACCACTGTGCTTGCTGTTGTCCACTTCTCCTCTTCATGATACGCCATCCAGTACATTTTCAATAGGAGACACCTGGATTGGCAGCAGGCTAGTCAAGCACATGCACTCTGTCTCTACAAAGCCTTGCTGTTGTAGCCTGTGCAGAATGAGGGCTAGCTGTTTGTCCTTCTGTGTAAGCATGGATGTCCTGGGAAAAGACACTGCCTTGATGGCAACATATGTCCATCTAAAATCCCGATGTATGTCTCTGCATCAGTGGTACCTTCACACACATGCAACTTTGAATATTTTCACAAATTTTGGCACAAAGGAGTGAGCCACGAAACACATCCTTACTTGCAAAGACTGAGCCTTTGGCAGATGCTACTTTTATATCCAATCATGACATCTCACCTTTGATCAAATAGTCTGCTTATTATGGAGTCTTCTAAGAAGTTACTTGAATGTGTTGTGAACGTTTCAGTCTTAATTTAACTCTGTCCCAACTAGTTGAGTGTGTTGCAGGCATGAAATTCTAACTTTGTTTATTTTTACAAAATATAATTACTATTAAAAATCTTTTCTTTGTACTTTTGTCAGTTAATGAAGATTCACATGAATTCACATGTTTGTTTTTATTGCATTTTGTTTAAATATAATTATTTGGAAATTGGGCTTGTATTCATAAAAAGTGCAGTGGTTTTAAAGTAACGAAGTAAAAATACTTTGTTACTGTACTTAAGTAGTTTTTTTTCCGTATTTACTTTAGTATTTTTAGTTGGTGCAACTTTTTACTTACACTATGCTACATTTCTAAGACAAAATTGACTTTTTACTCCGTTACATTCTGCAGGAGACCTCATTACATTATTAGCATGCAGAGCAGCTATATGAGAAGCCGCCTAGGCCAAAATTTAATACTTTGCTTGCACATAAATACATACTGCAATGCATATACATACATACACCCTCACACATACATACATATACACTTTACCTAATGAATTGCTACCTTAGTGAAGAAATAAATTCACTTTCTACTACTTGTACTTTAAATGCAGTGATCATATATTTTATTGTAAAATTAAGCAAGGGCAAACACACAACTTAAACTGATTAAAACTTGAGTAAATTGATAAAATCTCTAAAATTCAAAACCTGATTATGATAGCTGAGCATGAGTATTTTGATGTCTTCCTTTTTTGGAAAGGCTGTCCTGGCCCAGGAGATCTTTCCCTCTTCTGCGGATCTGTAGAGTCTTGTAGAAACTCGAGGCTTTGTCCAAAGCCCTGACAATCCAAAAGTCTTCAGTCTTCGTTGCAGTTGAGAGAGAGAAAAACTTCAGAGTCCGATGATTCTTCTGTTGGTTTGGTCGTTGTGGCTACCCTCTGTAGCTCGATCTCTTGAAGTCCCCTGAAGAAAACTCTGAAGTATTCTCTAGTTGTTTGCTGTTCAAATCCCGAACTCTTGTCTTAGGCTCTTGGTCCGGCGCGGTGATGGTCTTGCTCCGAGTCCGATGCCTCTGAGATCTGCCGAGGAATAACACCAATCTTTCTCTCTGGTGTTCCCCAGCTGCTCTACCTCAACTCTGTGGAATACACATAGCTTTACATGTTGCTGTAGCAAGTCAGCTAACTGACATATTTGGCATCTTTGAAAACTTTGTGATCCTGAGTTGAATCTTAAATCAGTTTCTGGGATTTTTATTTGTGTTTGGCAGCACAACATGAGTTTGTATAGACAGAGCCACTAGTGGAGCTGCAGAGTTTAAGAGGTGAAGTCACTACGTCTTTATTGAAGTAGCAGCAAATTGTCATTAATATTAAAGAGGTGGTATTATGCTCATTTTCAGGTTCAAAATCCTAATTAGGGGTTGCACCAGAACAGGTTTACATGGTTTCATTTTCAAAAAACACTAAATTTATGTCATACTGGACATTGCTGCATCACCTCTTTTCACCCTATGTGTTGTACACTCCGCTACAGAGTGATGCATCTTACTTATGCAAAATCTTTGTTGGGAGTTGCACATGCGCAGTTCCCAGGCAAGGACTACTAGCAAATTAGCAGCAGAGAAGGGCGGGTCGTAAGAAACAAGGTAGTGTGATCCAAATCAAAGCCTTTAGACTGCGACCGTAACCTAACAGATGGTATAAGTTATTACCAGCCCACAACATCATTGTTCCACATCTTACCATCAAGACTAAACGTTGAACTGTTGCCAGTGTTCTGACGATCTATGCTGCCTTGCTGAAAAATGCTACCATAGTGCAAATCTGCCCTGCTCCATTTTACATTGCAGACAGTACCCAGAGATAGTATGTAGCTTGTAGTCATAGCGACGCCACACACAACGGCCGCGACGTAATGTTCAACGCGACACACACACCAGCTCTTAAAATATCTATGGTTAAAACATTTCAACATTCCTCAGAATGTAAAGACAGATAAGCACTATGAAAACCTTCCAGCTGTGTTTTCCTCTGCCGTTGTTGCTGCAGCGGTCTGTGTGGCGGCGGGAGCAGAGGGCTCTGTGAGCGGGAGGCTGGCCGGCCTCAAACGCTCCTCCCCCGGGTTGGCAGAGGCATCCCCGCCCGCCACTTGCGGAGCTCCTCAACTCCAAAAATATTCAAGCATTTTTGTTCCGCCATCACTTTTCGTAAAACTGTCAGTATTCCAAATCTACACAGCTGATTTCTCACCTCAAAACTTCTCAGTAGATTTAGTGATGAAATTCCATACAAAATCTGTAAAGCTTTCTCTTGCTGGCCTCTGTCTGGTGCAATGATGATGCAGTGAATAGTAAATATTCTCTCTGACCAATCAGCTGTCTCTTGTGTTTTCATGTTACGTTTTAGTATCCCTCAGCTCGCTTGGAACCTTGACGGAGCTGAGGTGATATGAAAAAAAGTACCTGGAAGCAGGTACAGGTCCAGCATTTCTACAATGGAAACCCAAACAAAGGCGAGTCGAGCCAAAGGGCCTCCGCTCAGACTAGCTTGGTTTGAGGGCGTGGCCTGACCCTGCCAGCCGCTTGGCAAGCCTTATGACGCATTTGCATTGTGATGTTACAAGTAAAGGAAGTGAAGGGTTGGACAACAAACGAGCTGTTTTCAAGCGGTTCAGAGCACAGCTTTCTGTGGGAGATGGGAACTCCCTTTGGGCTGGACTTTGGGCTTTTTCACTTTGCAAATCTATTACATGCACAAAAAAGATATATAACTCAATAAAGAAGAGGGAAAAACAAAAAAAGCATAATACCACCTCATTAATGAGATCTCTTTTTACCTTTTTGTATGTTACAGTTTTAAAAAAAAAGTTATAAATCAACAACACAGCATAGTGTGATGTGTGCTTGGTTTCTTCTTTCAAATTTGGCAGCAAGTCTTCTTTTCATATTGCTAAAAACACAAAAGTCCTGTAGGGTTCAGGTGTTTGAAGTTTCCATTTTCTAAACTTCTACATTTTAAACCTTCAGCTCTGAACAGATTATTACACGCTGTATGATTTCAAGCAGGATGTCTTCTAAAGTTACATCATTTATTCTTTATTCAGATTGAGGAGCTGCTTTTTGTCATCCACCAGCTGTGCTTCTCTGGCTTTAGCTCTGAAGTCCAACCCCTCCCATCTGAGAGCGCTTGACCTGGATGAAAACGCGCTGCAGGATTCAGGAGTGAAGGAGCTGTGTGGTTTTCTGGAGGGTCCAGCCTGTAGACTCGAGACTCTGAGGTCAGTTCACTGATTGTAGATTGGGCTTACTTGAAAATGGAATCTAATTTATGTTCATACACGACTTACATTCATAAAGTTGTGCATTTCCTTATGTTCATATTTTCATATTTCTTGTACAAAATTTAGTCTACAGTCACAAAAGAGTTGCATGTGTGTGAAGCAGAGGTGGAAAGAATACTAAAATCTTGTACTTAAGTAAAAGTACTGTTACATTAATGAATTTAAGTACAAGTAAAGTTACTGTTATAGAAATCTACTCAAGTAAAAGTAAAAAGTAGCTCATTTAAAATTTACTAAGGAACGAGTAAAGTTACTTACTCCTAAAATAACTTATTTATTTTGATTTAATGTCTTATTTATAGCCCTACTTATTTTATTTAATTGCAGTCTTTTGCAATTTGAAGGGGGCACAAAGGCAGATATTAGTTTGTTTGACAGATACTTTGCTAAAGCAATGGAGCAAAAAAATGTTAGAGACCTTTTATGTTATTATGAGAAGTTTTGTGAATGTTTTTGCTTCATTATGAAACTGTGGCAGAACAGATTAGTGTATGGCGGGCCGCACTGGGCTGGGAAAATGGGTGTCACAGATATGAAGTCATATCCCTATTTAGGCTACATTCAAAAAGGTGGTAATCCAATCCAACTCCAATCTAACTTTATTTCTGAAGAACATTTAAAAACAACCAAAGTGCTGTACATTGACCCCTGGCCCTGTCAGAATTGACTCGGGTTCAGTGTCTTGCACAAGGACACTTCGACATGCAGCCTGGGGGAGCTGGGGATTGAACCGCCGACCTTCTGATTAACAGCTGATTAACGGCCAACCCGCTCTGCTCTACCTTCTGAGCCACAGCCGCCCCAGTTTTTATTCCATGAAAAATTCCACCAAAAAATAATTGTTGTAGTTATTACACTACTACACCACCATTACATTTTCCCTGTTGCGCACCCCCTAGCGGCAGCTCACGCACCCCTGCAGTTTGGGAATCACTGGATTAGCACATAGTAATGTTGAGCTCCACATTTAAAACCTGAAAACATCTGATTGGATTATAAATGGATTTTTATCTCTATTATTTATTCTTTTTTCAGATTGAGTCGCTGCAGTATGTCAGACAAAATCTGTGTGTAAAAGTCCAATATTTAAGAGCTAAATTCTGATTATTATTTAATTTATTCTTTATTCAGATTGAGTGGCTGCAGGTTGTCAAAGATCAGCTGTACTTCTCTGGCCTCAGCTCTGAAATCCAACCCCTCCCATCTGAGAGAGTTGGACCTGAGTAAAAACGACCTGCAGGATTCAGGAGTGAAACTGCTGTGTGGTTTTCTGGAGAATCCACAATGTAGACTGGAGACTCTGAGGTCAGACACCATTTTTTTTTACTTCTGTGCTGAGATTAACATGATGTGAAAGTTGTGCTGACACTAAACACACTATATATTATTATTATTATTTATTATTTGAAGCTATATGATGATCATACTGAATGCATAGTTTAAACTGAAGATGCTTTGACTTTATGACTCTAATATTCCTAAAAGTAAAATATTGTTATTGTCTTTTGTTCACATTTACCCAAAATCCATCCTAACATATTTGGCATCTTTGGAAACTTTGGGATCTTGAGTCGAATCTTAAATCAGTTTATGTGGGTTTTTATTTGTGTTTGGCTGCACAACATGAGTTTGTATAGATGGAGACACTGGTGGAGCTGCAGAGTTTAAGAGATGAAGTCACTACGTCTTTATTGAAGTAGCAGCATGTTGTCATTATCAATGAGAGCTCTTACCTTTTTGGATTTTACAGTTTTTAATCTGCATCCGGTTGGGTTCAGGTGTTTGGAGTTTCCATTTTCTAAACTTCTACTTTCTAAACCTTCTTCAGCTCTGAACAGATTATTAAACACTATGATTTCAAATATGAACATCGTCTTTTAAAATTACATAATTTATTCTTTATTCAGATTGTGGGGCTGCAGTTTGTCAGACATCAGCTGTGCTCTGGCTTCATATCTGAAGTCCACCCCCTCCCATCTGAGAGAGCTGCAGCTGAGTAACAACAACCTAAAGGATTCAGGAGTGAAGGCACTGTTTGGTTTTCTGGAGAGTCCACACTGTAGAGTGGAGACTCTGAGGTCAGACCCCATTTTATACTTCTGTGCTGAGATTAACATGATGTGAAAGTTGTGCTCATATACTCTAAACTCATCACTTCGTCTTTTTTTCTTATAAAAAATAATAATAATTATTTCCCCAGCTTGCTTGGGATAAATAAACCTTCAGCTCTGAATAGATTTTATTAAACTCTGTATGATTTCAAGCAGGAACATTGTCTTCAAGGTACAAGGTTGTTTATTAGTCATCATACAGCAGAAGGCTGCATAACAAAACGAAATTAGTATTTCCTTCATGCTACACACACACAACTTATAATTAAGTGTATTAAAATATGGTATCATATAAAGTAAAAATAATATATACAGTTATTTATATACATATTTACATACACGTATACACCCCGAACATTCCACTGTGTGAATTTGCATCTGGGGTGAATGTAAACAGCAACAACCAGATGACAATATGAAAATTTGATCTTCACAATAAACACCCTGACTTTTGGGAAACAGAGTCCATCTTGACTGCGTTTGAGCACCAAGCATCATCAATATAAAACACAGAGGCCACTTCCTCTCCTCTTGCCAGAGTCTTGCACTGACAGCTCGGAACATGGACCACCATGATCCGGGATGTTGATGGGGCAGGTCTCTGTAACGATGTGAAAATATACAATCTCTGAATTTTGTTTTCTGGTCAATATGAGTCCCATTTTGTCCAGACCAGCTCTTTAGGAGTAGAATTAAGTCCAAGCTGGGCCAGCATGGCTGGCTCACTTCCCTCTCTTCTGAGCGATTACCGCACCCATCCGCCTGGTCCGATTGTTTGGACCGGGTGGATCGTGGTCTGCTGCTCTTTAATCCAAAAACCCATCTTCATCTTCTAAGTCTTCTAAAGTTACATCATTTATTCTTTATTCAGATTGATGGGCTGCAGTTTGTCAAAGATCAGCTGTGCTTCTCTGGCCTCAGCTCTGAAGTCCAACCCCTACCATCTGAGAGAGCTGGACCTGAGCAACAACAAGCTGCAGGATTCAGGAGTGAAGCTGCTGTGCGGTTTTCTGGGGAGTCCACACTGTAGACTGGAGACTCTGGGGTCAGTCACAGAAATGTTCCCATTGTAGATATGATATATTTAATTATTAAGTGAACCTAATTTATGTTCATACATAAGTTACAACCATGAATTTTATTTGGTCATATGTTCATGTTTCTTTTACTAAATTTAGTCTTCAGTCACAAAAGACTTGTGCTTCTTAAAGAAACTGTTGACAATGTTCGCTGTTAAAATAATGTTTATAATTTTTGGTAAATGGTCACATCTGTATGAAGATCATCTGAGCTAATATTGTTTTAAATTAATAACTGCTTTTTTCTGAAGGAGAAATATCCCATTGTTTTCTGTTGATTTCAACATATGCTTACAAATAATGTCTGATCATTGATGGTGATCCTTCAGAATTAACAGACACCAGAGCATGTTTGAAGGATCAATATAGTTTTTCTCCTCTAATTCCAGAACATAGTAATGTTGAGCTACACATTTAAAACCTAATCATATCTGATTGGATTATAAATGGATTTTTCTATGTTCTTTATTCAGATTGAGGGGCTGCAGTTTGTCAGAGATCAGCTGTGCTTCTATGGCCACAGCTCTGAAGTCCAACTCCTCTCATCTGAGAGAGTTGGAGCTGAGTGAAAACAAGCTGCAGGATTCAGGAGTGAAGCTGTTGTGTAAGGGTCTGGAGAGTCCAGACTGTAAACTGGAGACTCTGAGGTCAGACCCCATTTTTTTCTTTTTGCTTCTGTGCTGAGATTAGTATGATGTGAAAGTTGTGGTGACACTAAACTTAAGGCTGATATACTGATCCAAACCTAGTAGGTCCAGTGTGTAATATTTATACGCATCTATAGACAGAAATTCAATATAATAATCATAACTATGTTTTTAGTGGTGTAGAAAGACCTTACATAATGAACCGTTTTACTTCCTTAGAATGAGCAATTTCTGTCTACATACACCTCAGGTCCTCTTACATCGAAGTCGCCATGTTGCCGTCATGTTTCTGCAGTAGCCCAAATGGACAAACATCTCTACAGAGATATGAAATCTCGGCCAAACCAGACAGTGATGGAGGTGCAGAAGACAGATTGAATGATGGCTGTACAGAAGTCGATCAGGAGCTCCTTAGGCAGTTTGAGCTTCCTGAGCTGGCACAGGAAGTACATCCTCTGCTGGGCTTTCTTGATGATGGTGTTAGTGTTGGGCTCTCACTTTAGGTCCTGGGATATAGCAGATCCTAGAAACCAAGATCATCCACTGACCTGTTAGCCCAGTAGGCAAAATGCAGGGAGTCCAACAAGGGGCCGGTAATGTCCTTCAGGTGGGCCAACACCAGTCTTTCAAAGGACTTCATGACTACGGATGTCAGAGCGACAGGTCTGTAGTCATTTAATCCAGAGATGGAGGGGTTTTTTGGGGACCAGGATGATTGTGGAGCGTTTAAAGCAGGAGGGAACTTCACACAGCTCCAGTGATTTGTTGAAGATCTGTGTGAAGATGGGGGCCTCTTTGCTGCTTTGACTTCTTTACTTAGTGTGTTCCTGGCCTGGTTGTACAGGACTCTGTCCCCACTTCCGAAGGCCTCGCGTTGGTCAAAGCTGCTGAGTTTCGCTGTGAACCAGGGTTTTTGGTTGTTGTATGTGCGGAAGGTTTTAAGTCGGCACAGATGTCAGGTGTCACAATGTCAGTTAGATCATCCAGGTCAGTGGCTGCAGCCTCAAAACACTCAGTCGGTACAGTCAAAGCAGGCCTGTAAATCCGGCTTTGACTCGTTGTTCCATCTTTTCACACTCTTTACAACAGGTTCAGCAGATTTCAGTTTTTGCCTGTATGTCAGAATAAGATGAACCAGACAGTGATCAGAGAGTCCCAAGGCTGCACAGGGAACAGAGCAATAGGCGTCCTTCGGTGTTGTGTAGCAGTGGTCCAGTGTGTTAGTGTCCATGGTGGGACACTTAATATACTGTCTGTACTTTGGGAGTTCATGGCTGAGGTTTGTTCTGTTGAAGTCCCAGAGAACAATGAGCAGGGAGTCTGTGTGTTTTTTCTCCACGTTTGTTATCTGGTCGCCCAGGTGTAGTAAGGCCTCACTAACACAAGTCTGAGGTGAAATGTACACAGCGACCATAACAAACAAGGAAAACTCCCATGGTAAATAAAAAGGCTTACAGTTTATGAATAATGTCTGTCTCTAAGTAAGGACTGCGGGATTCCTTCAACATTGTGACACCAATTTTCGTTCATGTTGAGACAGAGTCCACTTCCCCTTGTTTTTCCCGTGAGCGCTGCTTCGTGATCCGCATGGATGAGATTAAATCCTAGCAGGTAAAGTGTACTGTCCAAGATGTCCTCGATGAGCCAGGATTCGGTAAAACAGAGAGCGGCAGATCTGCAGAAGTCTGAGTTAGTTCTGTTGAGGAGCAGCAGTCCATTTTGTTGGCCAGAGAGCGGACATTCGCCAGGTGGATCGAAGGGAGCGCAGTGCGAAAACCCCGCTGTCTCAGTTTAACCAGCCTGCCAGCTCACTTCCCCCCAGTGTCTCTGGTAGATCCTATACAGAGCTGCTGTTCCTCCAACTAATATCTCAGAGAAAGTTCCTTATTCCATAAAGAGTGGTGGAATAGTGTGAGCAGTTAAAAGTCCAATATTTAAGAGCTAAATTCTGATTATTATTTAATTTATTCTTTATTCAGATTGAGTGGCTGCAGGTTGTCAAAGATCAGCTGTACTTCCCTGGCCTCAGCTCTGAAGTCCAACCCCTCCCATCTGAGAGAGTTGGACATGAGCAAGAACAACCTGCAGGATTCAGATGTGAAGCTGCTATCTGATCTTAAGGAGAGTCCACACTGCAGCCTGGAGACTCTGAGGTCAGTAGAGGGTTGGAGTCAGCCCATGCTGGTTTCAGAAGTATTGTACTAAACACAGTATCAAAGCAGAGTTCAAAACCCAGAAACTTTTGCCTTAAACAAAATATCATCTCAGCCCTGAGCTTGGTGAGAGCGAAATTAGTACCTTTACGAAGTGACACGCTTCAATGTATATCTCAAATGTAGCCTACAACTGTCATCACAGGCTTAGGGAGTAAATAGTTACATATTATTTTGTTATGTAATTTAATTTAAAAAAGAAATTAAACTTTAATCCATTATAATTACTAAGAAAAACATTTGTATGATGTGTAATATCATGATTACATTGGGGTTTACACATTAATATTTTCTGTAAAAAGCTAGGCTATATGTTGAATAATAATTTTGTTGCTTTGCATGTTTTTCATGTTCACAATGTCTTCCTTTGCCATTTCCAGTCATAGCTGTTTGGTTTGACGCTGTTCTGATGCTTTTGATTGGTTCTCATGTTTGAATTTGCTGCACTGCCCGCCTGCCAGTTAAACTGCCTCTCAGGTTGTCTTTTGAAAATGGTTTACAGGGGAAAAAATGTATTAGAAATATAGAAAAGTAATAAAAAGGTAATAAAATGTAATGGGTCTATCTTAGATTATTTAGAAAAAGTAATTGAAATAGTTACACTCCTGTTAAATTTTCAATTGGTTAACTTCTAATTACATTTAGAAAGTAACACTGATCAAGGGAGTATACAGGTGAAATGACGTGTAGAGTACATAGTGGGCACGAATATTACTATATAAAAATAAAAAACAGCAGATTAGTGCTGAATGCAAAGGAAGCTCTGGTTGATATTGCAGCCTAATAATTTGATGTCAGCAGTGGTTTGAATTTGTTTTGTCATGATTATAGCAGCGGAAATGCTGTGATGCACGGATCGTCTCCAACATTATTTGAATCCTCAAGTAGGCTACGCATAAATTATCCTAACGCATTCCCATTCAACTAATTATTATTGAGGGGACAGCAAATTTTGTACAGGGTGTACACTCACTACTTTACATTGTAGAAAAGTGTTATATCTTTAGTGTTCACAGGTTGTGTTCTTCAGTGTCACATGAAAAGAACATGTGAGGGGTGTACTTTTGTGAGATACGTTACCTTTTTCCTGTAATATTTCAAAAGTAAATTAAATATTCAAATGTGACTGAGCCACTGGTTTCAACAGCTTTGAGCTCTAACAGCAGTAAATCCATAATTACAGTGAGCAGTGAGTATGATGCGTTCAGGGACTCTCAGCATTTTATTTCCACTGTGTACTTGAGTGAAACCTGCAGAGTAAACAGACTTTATGCCCAAAGTCTCTGCAGGTCTCAGTGTGTTCACTCAAATATGTTAACATGAGAGCTGAAAGGAAGCTGGCTACGCTACACAGCCACTCCTCTTCTGGTCTGACCAGGACTGAAGTCCCTGCTGGTCTTTATACTGGATGTGCTGCATCACTGACTGACAGCTGATGAAGGGGAGTCTCTGTAAACACTAATTTATGACTTCTGCTGTCTGATGTTCTTCTCTCATCAGATCTTGGTAACTCTGTCAGAGAGTGAGTCGTGAGAAAGGTGGTGGTGTTGAGAGAGGATCAGCTGTGTCCTGATGATCCAGAGAGGTTGAAGCAGCAGCATCAGCTTGTGTGTGGAGAGGCTCTGACTGGGCCATGTTACTGGGAGGTAGAGTGGAGAGGAGAGCTTCATCCAGCAGTGACTGACAGAGGAATCACACCAGTGCTGCAGTCTGAACTGCTCTGAGATCAGCTCCACTGCCAGACACAAAGTCAAGTCCACCATCATCCCTGTGTGTTCCTCTGGATGTGACAGAGTATCATCAGTGTATCTGCACTGTTCTGCTGCTGCTCTGTCCTTCTACACAGTCTCTGCAGACACACTGACACCTCCTCCACCTGTTTATAAATAACAATGGAAGTTAATTTTGCATTTTTTCTGGTTATTACCACCAAAACAGCCCATTTATCCTATTGTAATAAATTATAAAATCTCATCAAAGTCTGGATTCAAAGTTTTTCAACTGACTACAAAAGATGCCTGGAATTTGGTTGAAAGCCCCCTCCCCCCTCATTTTGTAACTAATGTTTGATGTTGAAATCAGGACTGTGTAGCATGAAGATTCTAGACTCTACTGTATATTCATTAATCATGTCTAAGGCCCTGCGATGGACTGGCGACCTGTCCAGGGTGTACCCTGCCTGTCGCCCGATGCCAGCTGGGATAGGCTCCAGCCCCCCGTGACCTTGTACGCAGGATAAACGGTTGACGATGGATGGATGGATGGATGGATGTCTAAGGTAAACACAAGAAATAATACTAACTTGTTTTTTGATGAAAAACAAGTAAATAATGTTTTTTAGTCCAAATGAAGTTTACTACAATGAGAGTGTGCTAGTTTTCACACAACATGATCAACAAAGACACAAAGTCAACCTGTGAAGTTTTTTCTGCTGAACCAGTCATTATCAGCAGCGTTCATGTTCTGTAGCTCATGCTGGAGCTTCTCTCTGCCAGCAGACGTCAGCATTTCCACTGTTTTCCTTCTCAGTGTTTTATTGGTTTATGGTTTTTCTAAATCCACTGAAAATGACACATGGTGTAGGCAATGAGAAATGAAGGGATCGTGTGTGGAGTTTAGGGAAATGGGTGTGCTTCTTGAAAAATGGAGTTATAGTTTTGAAATTTTTGTTTAAAGATTTCAAAACCATAGAGTTTAAGCAATTGAGAAAAACTGTGATACTACTTGGCCAAGTTAAGTCTCATTTTGCAAATTCCACATCAAAGCATCTGTTTCTGTAAATTACTGTAAACACTAAACTGGTTTTAGAGAAAACTAAAGATTTAAAGGGGCCTATTTGACACCTCCCTGCGCTTTTTGTTCAAAATGTGTTTCTCATATTAACTTCACCTACAGCAGTGGTCAAAAAGAGGCGGCCGCTGGCCAAATGAATAAATAAATTAATACTTTGATAGCAGCTGGTGCTGAAACAGATCTCAGTCAGTGATCAGTATCAACCCTAAAGATCCTGGAGCATCTCACATGTTACTCTGTGACTCAGTTTGATTGTGTTTCTAACACAAACCTCACAACCTCAACAGTTTTATTTATTTATTTTTACATATTATCCAGCAGCCAGTTGGATCTTTGAAGGTATGTGAGCCGCAGATGCCCCCCAGACTGTCTATAATGATAAAAATGTGCATTCTTGAGGTCTAGAAAATCATGTTGAGTGCATTTCTGTCCTTATAAAACTCAACAGATTATTAAATATTTTCACACCTGCATTGTTTATATCCATATTTGCTTGCCCACAGTCTTCTTCTGGTGCATTTACTGGCACATCTCTATGTTTTAAGAACCTTTAAAGACAATATATATTTTCAAATTTCAGATTTTAAGAAGAAAAAACTGTATTGAGATTAAACTTAAACTACTTTATTTATTTTAAGTCAAAGTCTTGGATGATTTCAATCAGTCAGTCAATGACAATATTCTACTATTTCTTTTCAATTTCTACTTTACATGTACTGGGTGTACACTGCCAAAGATAAAACAAAATGTCTGTGGTGCTATAATGTTAATAATCCACTGAATCTATAATCAGTATTTGAATAGATTAACGTATGTGATGACTGAGTAAGTTAATAAATTATGGGAAATGTTACTGTAAATGACCATGTAAGGAAGAAAATGTTTATTTGACAGATTTTTTTTGTAATAATACTTTTGCTACACACTAATTCACTCTCCTGAATGTATTTTCAATGTTTCATTTAAACATTCCCAACTAGTTGATTGTTCAGTTACATGTTTAGGTCTTTATGGCTTTTATTTATGCTTCAAATTTAGTCTTTGCTTTGAAATGAAACAGTGTTTTACATGTAGACAAAGTGACTTTAATTCAAATCAGATTTTAAAAAACAAACTTTATTAGCTCACAGCAGAGGGCAGAAACTTTAAGAAACACACTTCCTAAAGGAAAAATGCTCAAAACGTGTCATAAAAAAAAGGAACAAGGGTTTGATGTACAGTTACAGTTTCAATCCCACTGGGAGCTCCACCAATAAAACATTAATATAAGCATGAAAGTGTTAGCAGCCTGTGTATGACTTTTTTTCTAACAATAAATCAGCATTGAGGACCAGATTTTAAACACAATACTATGTAAATGCAGGTATTTAACAGCCTATAGACACAAACATAATAAAATATTAAACATTAGAAAAAAAACATGAGAAAACTATATAAAAAAGAGAAAGCACTGTAAGAAAATATAATGAAAATGCTCACCAGACTCCATCGAGACAAACAGTAATTTTACCTCGCATCCTCGTCATCGTGAAACACATTTTATTCAAACTGGACAGAAACAAAATAACCCCAAACCGTCCTTGTTAGTCTCTCCACTGTTCCAACAATCACCAACTCTGGTTTGGTTGACATAAACCTTTAATTCACAGAAATATTCTGTCTTTTGAAACAGGCTGTAATGGCTACGTGATCCCTGGGGATGAATGAGCCCGCCAAGTGCTTGTTTTTGCCACTGATGGTCTCAGACTGTTATTCTAAGTATCTGATAGCATTGTGGGAAGAATCCCTACAGATATAGACCTTTTTTTAAAGATCATTTTTGTTACATCGCTCTCCTTAGCCTCCAGACTCCACAGAACAAAAAACAATAATTTCAAATTGCAAATCATCATAAAACAAACATGCTTCAAACTGGGCAAAAACAAAATAAAACTCTTTGTTAATCTCTCCACTGTTCCAACAATCACCAACGCTTGGTGGAAATAAATCCTAATTTCACGGCGTCAGAAGAGAAAAGCCGTTATCTCTCCTCAAAGCCAACAGCTTCACAGCGAGGGACTCACCTGCATGATTTCTGATGACTGAGATTTTTTTCGTTGACTGTAATTATATTATATAATTACATACATTTACACACACTGTTAAACTACTGAATGACATTTCTGTTGTAGATATGCACATATAATTACATCTCTAAACATAATGATACATGTCATGGTTGTTGTGATTTTAAAGCTAATTATAACTAATTAACTAACCAAATCACTGGTGTGTGTTACAAATATTATTTGGCAAAATTATTTACAAGCAGATCTCCTGACAGCGAGAGCTTATGTTCAACTTGTAGGAGAGATTTCTCATCTCTCGACTGGAATAAGGAAGCTCACGTTGAACCTGATGTTCCCATCCAGAGGATTCATTCCTCTTCAGGCCGACAGCATCATAACCTTTGGAAAATATCATTTATGTGTGATTGAAGAACAGAAGAACTTGGTGTAATATGAAGAATGAGAAGTGAACTTACTGCACAGTTCAGGCTGGACTCTAGAAATATGGAGGATATCCCTTACTGCTCGTCCTCACGCACACAGGTCTGAAATTACATATAAAGTCAGCACATGTGATATCTAGTTGTGCGTGAGGCTACAGAAACACGTTAATAAACCAGATTTAATGTGTCATTCAGAGCTCCAGAGGACAATTTTACACATTAAAATTAAAATATAAAGTAAACTATTATATTGTACTAGTATGGGTATTTAGCTCATGACTAAAGTTAAAAATAAAAAGGGAAACTTATAAAGGAAACTTGCACATCAAAGTGACTTGGAAGAAATTTCAGTTCATGAGATGGTAATCTGAAAATGGAAGATGATATTTAAAGTCTTTGACACATTTTAATGCCAGCAGTTGGTTAGCTTAGCATAAAGACTGGAATCAGGGGGAAAAGGCTCGCTCTGTCCAAAGGTAATAAAATATATCTTACCAGAAGTGGTAGAGGAAGCAATACCAACATTTAACACAACTAGTAAAAGTCCTGAAACCAGAATAGTACTTGTATAAAAGTACAGAAGTATTATCAGCAAAGTGTCAAGTAGGCTACTTTGAAAGTACTTTTTGTTTCCTATCAGTGTTATACTGCAATATATGATCATAATGTCTTATTATTGCTGAACCGTGGACATGTAAACAGCATTTTAATGCTGTAGAAAGTGAAGAAAGAGCTCATTTTATCTATGTAACAAACTGATGATTATATGTTTTGTACTGAAAAAAATGAATTTTGCAAAGTATTGTCACATTCATGTAAATATAGTAGAGTAAAAAGTTTAATATTACAATATGGAACATAGTGGAGTAGAAGTATTATCATAAAATGAAAATATTGAAGTATCCTCCAGTTTGCACTTACAATAAAAGTACATAAACATTCCACCACTGCCTACCAGCACCTCTAAAGCTGCTTGACTTATTAACATGTAAAATCTAATTTGTTTCATTGAAAAACTGATGTGTATAAATTAAAAGTTGTGTTTTTTATGGGGTTTATGTACTTTGTTACTGCCCCCAGCCAAAAAAAAGCAAAACCTCCCGTATCAATGTGCTGTTTTTAAAACTGTGTTTTGTTTTGGTCAACAGCCAGAATGCTGCACAGAATTACTGGGCGGATAGATAAACTTTTGTTTGTTTGTTGAGATATAGAGCTGCATCATGTAACTTTTGTTGTAATTGTTTTTACATTTCTGTTTTTGTCCTGATAAAACGTTAATCTGTGAGCTTTAGAGGTGTCGAATGGTGTGTTTTTGAACTTTGGACAGACCCGGGCTAACTGTTTCCCCTGCTTCCACTCTCTATGCTAAGCTAAGCTAATCGGCGCCTTCCTCTAGCTACATTTCAAAAAACAAGATATAACATCTGTGAACTGAGCTAGTTTTAGAGGTGTCGAAAGGTGTGTTTTGAACTTTGGACAGACCCGGGCTAGCTGTTTCCCCTGCTCCCAGTCTTTATGCTAAGCTAAGCTAATCGGCGCCTTCCTCTAGCTTTATATTTAGCACATCATGAGAATGACATTGAGCCTCTTACTTTGTGACTGAAGGCTCCAAGTTGAAGTCGACATCGATCAGCTCTTGGGACTGATTGTGTTTCATCAGCAGATAGATGGCTGTTGGAAACTCCACCCAGCTGATCTGCTTGTCGTCGCTGAAAGACAGTTTAAAGCGACCATAGGTTTTTCTGAAACAGTGAAACTCAGTGCAGCAGAGACGAGTGGAGAAGACACATGAAGTCAGGATGCAGACTCAGTCGGTTACAGCACCATAAGCTGCTGGTCACAGAGCAAAACTCCTGAGAGTACTGAACTGATGCAGGATGTTTTACTGCTTAGAAATGTATTATTGGTAAGAGGATGAATGAGCTGATTCAGTCCTAAAACACAGAACGTGGCCCAAAACTGACTGAATGAAGCAGCTGCCTTCAAACAAATGACCTGAAATCAGTTAACAGGAGACTTAATGCATCAACACTGCACCTATTTAACCCTGTTTACTCTGATTGTTGGTGAACGTTAAGTGGACTGAGTCTGGTCTAAACGTTTCTCTGTGTGTCTGACCAGGTTTTGAAAAACGAGCCCCTCGTCTCGACGTAAAATGTAAAAAATGAATCTCACTCTGCAGGCAGGTGGTGATGGCTGAAACGTTGCACCGTGAGCCGCTCGCTGTTTCTGGAGCAGCTGGGGGCTGCAGACCCTCCTGCCTGCTCGACTGCAGCGTTTCCGTCCTCAGATTCATCACAGAGCCTCATTTTGAGCCTCACACCAACAAATCACCTGAAGCGGAGACACAAAGAGAGGCGTGTCAGTAAACACAGACAGCGCTGTGGTCCAGCGGTGGAGCAAGTATTCAGAGGCTTTTTTATTATCAGCAAAAAAATTGACATATCCTGTTATTGCATCATCATGTTTGATGCATTGTAAGCAGCATCTTACTGTTGTAGTTCAAAGTGGAGCCAACGTTAGCTATTTAATTTAATGTTGGGCTACTAAATCCAGACGCCTGAGGCAGAGCTGGTGCTGTTTAATGATTCAAGCTAAAAAATGCAGGTACAAAGGCTTATGTGAAGGTGAGACAGGCGAACGAAAACCAGAGCAAGAAGACAGAAGCAAACAGATGCTGTAGGCAGGCAGGAATCCAAAGTCAAATAAACAGGCAAAGATCAAATCCGGGTAGCGCAGGCAGAGACAAAGGCCGGTCTGGACTAATGTCTGCAGTAAAACAGCCACTAAATCTACATGTTAAAGACTTGGATGGGGACTTCATGTTTATTTTTGACAGAAAACAGTTTTCTGTATTTGACATTCAAGCCTTTATGACAGGAAAGAAAAAATCAGTTAATGCAGTTCTCAAAAATAGCCCTTTTCTTTCTTTGTAGCTGATGATTAAAGACTAGATTGATCCTTCTTTACAAACAGTTGCTTCAACGCACATTTGTCCTGCTCCTGTCCGCTGCTGAACCTTGGCCTCTAGAATCTAAAAATAAATTCAGAGGACTTTTATTTCCTCCTCGCAGGATGTCGTCATGTAAACACGCCACATAGGACACATTAACCCAGAACAGTGAGATTAACAGACAAAGAATTTGAGGTTTAAGATTACATGGACGATTGTTTGGGAAATCTGAAGCTCCTAAAGGACAGATTTCATGTCTCTTTAAATTACACATTAGCACATTCAGGTTGAAACTGGAAGAAGAACTTTCTTGAGCACATTTTCACAACATGCCAGATCTGCGTCTGCGGGTCTTTACTGGACATTTTAATGCCTTCAGCTGGTTCACAATTTGGCAGCCAGGCTTTTAATGGGAATAAAAAAGAGGCACCTTTCCTACCATCATTGCAGCAGCTTCCTATAGGTTAGACAGTAGAACAGATTTTAATTTGTGTTACGTACTTTTAAGGTAAACTCGGAGCGGACCCAGAGTAAACAACGGATCTCTTAGCACCCTGTGAGCCTGATCGTGGTCTTCGATCCTCTAGTGAGGTGAACCCGCAAAGGGGATCCGACCCCCAAACTCTGACAAGTACTTTCTTTAGACATGTAACTACAGACATCCGTGTCAACTTTTAAAACACATTTAATGACTCAGTCAGTGCAGCTGAAGTTTTGTCTTAGTTTGTGTCACATGCTGCAAATTCAGAGTCCAGGTATTACTGGAGGACAGGTTGCTTTCTGGCTATTAAATGTCTGCTTCAAACCATTTTTCACTGGCTTACGTACTTGGGCCATGGGGTGGCAGCCGTCTGACAACATTACAAGGATTTGTAATTCTGTTTTATAAACAGGAAATGCTCGAGTCGTAATTGTTTTCTCATGCAGCGTGTTCTGTATGTTGCCCTTTGGTTTATCATCTCACCGAGGTTTCAAAGCCACAACATGATCATCAGATTTTATTGTGACTTGTTCAGTTGTTGCTTCAGCACCACCATCTAAATCATTACATTTTTGGACTGACTAGCTCCGAGGTTCTCAAACTGGCGGTGCTCGGTGAGGGGGGATGTTGAGCAGACCTGAAGTTGCATAAATGTGATTAATGTGGTTGTAAATAAAAACAAAGCTATGATGCAAGTAAGGTTAATCTGAATCCTTTGTTGTATTTCAATCGCCCGTGTTGTTAATGATTGTTAAAAATGAAAGGGGAGCGTGACAGAAAAAGTTGTGTAACCACTGCCCTAGATCAAAGCTTGGTGCACTGTTATTCATGACAATTTGAGGTTTTAAATTACATGGACGATTGTTTGGGAAATCTGAAGCTCCTAAAGGACGGATTTCATTCAGGTTGAAACTGGAAGAAGCACTTTTCTTTTCACCTAATGCCTTCAGCTGGTTCACAATTTTGTGGCCAGGCTTTTATATGGAATAAAAAAGAGGCAAATATAATAAATCATCGGCTCCCTATACATTTTAGAATTGTTTCTTAATGACAAATTTTTAGGTTGGCATTTTTGTAGAGTTGTACATTTTAATGTTTATTTTATTTGTGAGTGTGTGCGTATGAGTTATGCACCTGTGTTTGTATCTGATCTGGGTGTTTTGAGGGATTCTGTATTTCACAAAGCTGCAATAGTGTTTTTTCACTTCGTTTTTTAAGTCTTAGCTTATTTTGATTTTTTTTTCTTTTACTCCATTTTAATCCTATGTTAGAGTTGAGCCCTGTGTTTCTTTTGTGTCTTGTCTTAATGTTTTTCTGTGTCTTATGAGAAGCATTTGAACAATCTTGTTGGACGTTCTTACGAACAGAAATGCACCTGAGTCACATTCCTTAATTCTGCTGTCATTCATTCATCATTTGCTTCATTCATCTGAATCAAAATCTTCCTGTTCAGCCTGCTCTAGCATTTCCAGTACGCACCAGTTTCAACACACAGTTTCAACTCCAAAACATCATGTACCCACCAGATAATTTCCAGTGTGCACAGAAAACATCAGGAGATCAGGCGCTCTGAATCACAGAAACACATTAGTGGTGGGGCATAAATGTCATTTCTAGGAGACAGGGTTGCTGCAGGACATGGCCACAAAATGACCTAATACTACAGGACAAGCTTAGAGTCAATGCTGTACTTTGGTGATTCAGATTACTTAAAAAATGTACAATTCATGACAATTATAAAACCCAACAGACATCAGGGAATCTTTAGCCATTGGGCGGTTTGCCTGTCAGACTTGGTTCCATCCTAACAACAAGCATTTACTCCAAAACACACAGCTGTGATGTTTCTCTCTCAGAGTGCACTGATCACTTTGAGCACCACATCACATTTAAGCACCACATCACATTTAAGCAAACACACAGAACAACACAGGTTTCATCAACACTTACCCTCTGCTGGACTCTGGACTTCAGCTTCTCCTCCGTCATCGCACACTGAAATCAGAGAGCAACGACTCCTCGGCGTTTTGTTCTTTTCTGCTTGACTGGAAAAAAACTGGTTCATTGCTCCTTGACGCTTTTTTGATTTGTTGCCAGATCTGCCCTACCTTGAAGCTGCACCTGCAGAACACCTGCAGGTGGAAAAATTTCAGTCTAACTGGAGAACAGCCAAGTCTCCTCCTCTGGTTACAAATAATTTCTGCCATTGTTTAAAAATAAAATCATGTCGTGAAAGAAAAGTTTATATTTCCACTTCAGCATCATACTGTCAGAACAAAAGGAGGGAAATAATGTGTCACATAGTTGTTTTCTTAAAAGGCGTAGTATAGGGGATTTACCTAAGTAATGTATATGACTGAGATAATACACCATTTGTATGAATAATTTCTGGATTGGGACTTAAGGACAACAACTAGAACTTGGCTCAAAATCCATTTACTAATTAAAGCCTCAAGCAGCGTTGGGCCGGCCCTCGCACGTCTAGCGCGTCGGGGTGTGAGGCAGCCGCGCTTCAGACTTTGCATGAAGGTGTTATACGTAACTTCCTTTGTCCCCTTTTTGGCGCTACATAGCACTTGGCCCTATGAATATAAATTAATATTGACGTGTAGATTGCCCATTTGACGAAAACTCACAGATAGCACAACTTTTCATCGTCAAGGCCTTCAGAAGACACAGCAGAAATTTGAAGTCAGTCGGACTAAATCCCTAGGAGGAGTTCGTTAAAGTACAGAGTGTGTAAATCGTCCCAAAAACGACCATTAAATCCAAAATGGCCGACTTCCTGTTGGGTTCAGGCAATGGCTCCAAGAGGCGTTTTTGTGCGTCTGGACATGATACACAAACCACAGAAATTTCGTACATGTAGGTGAAACTTTGTCCGGGGCTGCTCTGTGTGTCCCATAAAATATGAAATTTTTCGCCGCGTCTGAATTATGTGCAAAGCTTGGTGAGTTTTCGAGTATGTTTAAGCCCCCAAACTTGAGCTTACTTTGCAGAAAGAAAAAAAAATCCTTACAAATTCAATGGGGTCCTCGCACGGTTCATGCTCGGGCTCTAAAAACATGCTAACATGAACAACTGCAGGCTTCATGAGCCCAAAACCTTCGTTAGTAACTAACCAACTGTTTATGAATATTTTTCTGATGAGCCATAATATCACCTGTTATAAATGTTGGCAGGTCATTCATAAAGGCTTCTGTGCTCCAGCAGTTGTAAATCTTAAAATCAATTACACATAAAGTTGTTGATACATTTTGATTCACATCTGTTTACCTGAAAGTCAGACTGACTCGCCGATAAATTAAAGAATTGGTTCGACAGTTTTGGGAAAATACACTTTTGGCTTTCATGCCAAGAGTTGCGTGACATGAGAAGATTGATATCAATCTCATGTTTGGGAAACTGGAGTCAGAACATGGTAGCTTAGCTTAGCATAAAGACAGTAAACTGGGGGAAATAGCTAGCCTGTTTTAATATGTCAAATATTTTGGTTTAGACCAAAACCTGCAAAACAATGACACGATGCCTCAGCTGTACTTTGTATTCAATGCTAATTAGCAAATGTTAGGGTGCTATGCTAAACCAAGATGGTGGACATGGTGAACAATCTACCTGCTAAAAATGAACATGTTGTCATTGTATGCTGTTATGTTGATGTTAGCATTTAGCTCAAAGCATCGTCGTGCCGAGTCGCTAGAATGACTGTAGACTCGCTAGGAACAAGATGCAACATGAAAATCAAGCAAGCTTTAGAGGTTTTGCTAGGTGTATTTTTGAACTTTGAACATTTGCTGTTTCCCTCTACGTCCAGGCTTTAAGCTAAGCTAACGGCCTCTTACTCCAGCTCTGTACTTAACACACAGACGAAAGTGAAATCCGTTTTCTTATGTCACTCTTAGCAAGAGAATGAGGAAGCACATTTCTCAAAATGTTGAATTTCAAAGATATAAAAAGATAAACAAAGTTATGCTGGAGGACGATTTACACCAGCAAAAAAAAATCAGAAATAAATGATGTATCAACATGAAGCCATGAATTCCAACTTATGAATAGTTTATTATATGATAAACTTTTCTTTACACCTAAGATGACACTGTGCTTTTGCAGGATAAATTGCATTAAAGTGCGTTAATCAGGTGTCTATTTGACCGGTGATTTGACCCAACTGGAACTAACCGTTATAACCGTTATAACGTAATACCCTATTACAAATGACACCGTAGCAACTACATGCAATACGTCATTTCTCACAGTTACTTAATTATTTCCCTAACCATCAGCCATGTTGTCTGTATGACGTCAACAACTCGGCAACTTGTTATGACAAGTTATTGTTCCGACTTTGGTGAAACGTGAATTTTTCCAGTCAATCACTGCTGATGCACACGCTGCGCAGTCCCGTGCATGCTCTCATTCAGTCAAGTTCAAGGTTTCAGAAGTTTAGCAAACTTGGAAGCCTTGGATGGGTGTCTTTAAGATGACCTTACAAAATGTCATTTTAAATGACATCCTGACTGCATCGCATCGTTTTTTGTCAATTAAACAGTATGACTGTGTGAATACGGCAGAGTTAAGAAGTTAGTTATCAGAATAACAACACTGACAGCATAGATCATCAGGACATGTCCTTTAAGTGACTGAACCGCATTTTGCTCATGCCAGAGGCGCCTCTTTCGTGTGCATATTGCATCAGTCAAACGTGTAATTGCCTCAAACCTGAAGCTTGTGTAACCTGATAAGACATATTGTGGAAACAGCTCACCTTTAAAATGCTTCCACGTCCTGGAAAAGATATAAATACCTGTTTGTTTCTGAGCTGAAATCCTCTAAATCATTGTTACGTTTCATTGTAAAAGTTCATTAAACCAGGAAGTTTCTAGAGATACGTCATCTGTTTTACAAATGACACCAACATTTAAGAGTTAACATAGTCACCAAACGGGGCTGAGAGGGACGAAAGAGATGCTGGTGAATGTGTTTTCAGCCTGATATGAAGTCCAGGCCGCAGCTCAGCCTTTTATGATATGAGCCTTTAAACTGAAACAATATCACATTGAGAAGTATGTGAATGTTTTTTAGAGGCCTGACGAGATGCAAGTTTCCAGATTTCCACAGGAAACAAGCAAAGACTGAAGAGAAGCCAGAAAATACACTTTAGTTTTTGCTGGAAACAAATGTTTCATCTTCTTTTCTATCTTTTAAATCATCTTATAACCAGGTTCGATCACCTGCATATGGTAGCTGTTGGAAACAGGAGAAATATTTCAGAATGTTAACTTAAATTTTTCTCATGAATAACAATGCACCAATCTTTGATCTAGGACAGTGGTTCTCCAACTTTTCCTGTCACGCTCCCCTGTCATTTTTATCAATCATTAACAACACGGGCGATTGAAATATAACAAAAGATTCAGATTAGCCTTACTTGCATCAGAGCTTTGTTTTTTTATTTACCACCGCATGAATTCTTAAAATATTTCTTAGGTGTCTTAATTGATGTAACAAGGTAAGACAGGTCTAGCTTAGAGTCAATAGCTGACCCCATAAGTATTTGACATTATAGCTTTAGGTATTTCTCACACATACTTGTCCTCATCAAGAAGACAACAATAATACTGATTAGACGTCAGGCTAGCAGATATCAGTGTTCTCTGGGAATCTTACAAGGTTGAGTCATTCAAGAATATTATAGAATATACAAGAACTTACTGGCTCCACAGATCAGAGTACAACTCATGGATAGTGAGAGATTCCAATATGACGAAGCACTGGAGTCTAAAGATAAGATAGATTAGGTGTTCTAGGTGAAGGTGACCTAATAGAGAAACCTACAGGCTCTAGGGGGGAAGACAGAACCATAACCGGGACCACAAGATGTTCTCCTTCAGATTTGGTGTTGGCATTTGACGTGTTCACATGTTGTATGCTGGCACTGCATCTCCGAAACTTCTTCACACCTGAACCTGCTCACAACAATAGGATTTCAACATGAATCACATTTATGCAACTTCAGGTCTGCTCAACATCCCCCCTCACGGAGCACCGCCAGTTTGAGAACCTCAGAGCTAGTCAGTCCAAAATGTAATGATTTAGATGGTGGTGCTGAAGCAACAACTGAACAAGTCACAATGAAATCTGATGATCATGTTGTGGCTTTGAAACCTCGGTGAGATGATAAACCAAAGGGCAACATACAGAACATGCTGCATGAGAAAACAATTACGACTCGAACATTTCCTGTTTATAAAACAGAATTAACAATCCCTGTAATGTTGTCAGACGGCTGCCACCCCATGGCCCAAGTACGTCAGCCAGTGAAAAATGGTTTGAAGCAGACATTTAATACCCAGAAAGCAACCTGTCCTCCAGTAATACCTGGACTCGGGTTTTCTTCGTCAGTGTCTCTGAATTTGCAGCATGTGACACAAACTAAGACAAAACTTCAGCTGCTCTGATCGTCATTAAATGTGTTTTAAAAGTTGACACGGATGTCTGTAGTTACATGTCTAAAGAAAGTACTTGTCAGAGTTTGGGGGTCGGATCCCCTTTGCGGGTTCACCTCACTAGAGGATCGAAGACCACGATCAGGCTCACAGGGTGCTAAGAGATCCGTTGTTTACTCTGGGTCCGGTCTGAGTTTACCTTAAAAGTACGTAACACAAATTAAAATCTGTTCTACAGTGTAACCTATAGGAAGCTGCTGCAATGATGGATGGAAAGGTGCCTCTTTTTTATTCCCATTAAAATCCTGGCTGCCAAACTGTGAACCAGCATTAAAATGTCCTCTAAAGACCCGCAGACTGTCTAGATCTGGCGTGTGTTGAAAATGTGCTCTGTAAAAAGGAAAAGTGGTTCTTCCAGTTTCAACCTGAATGTGTCATTTATGTTTTAGGAGCTACAGATTTCCCAAACAATCATCCTTGAATTCTCTGTGCGTTAATCTCGCTGCTCTGGGTTAATGAGTCCTACGTTGTGTGTTTATATGACGACATCCTGCGAGGAGGAAATAAAAGTCCTCTGACTTTTTTTTAGATTCTAGAGGCCAAGGTTCAGCAGCGGACAGGACAGATGTGTTCATCTGCAGCGCTGAAGCAGCTATTTGTGAAGAAGGATCGATCTACATGGAACTAATCTCAGCTTTAAATTTTAAATCGTCAGCTGCAAAGAAAAACTGCACTGATTACTGATCTGTATTTGGAGGCAAAGACAAACAGGTAATGACATTTTCTCTCCTGGAATAAAGGCTTAAATGTGAAATATATAAAATAAATACCACATGAGGTCACCTCCAAGTCTTTAATATGTATGTATGTATTTAGTGGCTGTTGTATTGAAGACATTAGCACAGAGCTGTATTTTGCAGCAGTAGTATTTATGACTCGCTACTTGTTACTATGGCTGAAGATCGCACAAATAAGCTGTTTGAACAAACTTAAAGTCAGTGAAAGTGCTCTTAAATCAACTTGTAGGTGGTTTGTTTCCATAGATTAACTTTATTTTCTCTAAGGAGAAACTCTGACTGTTACCTGTTTGCTTTGTGTTCACCTGAAAAGTACACAAACTAAGTGAACAAACTGCAATAAATGACTACAAAGCAGGAAAGTTCAGCTGTTTTGACTTTGTGAGAGGATCTGTACAGTCGGGTTGTGTCTGTGATGTTCATTCCTGTGTGTGATTACTGTGTTGTAGAGCTGCTGACATGATATGAATCAATAATGTGTCTAATGTGCAGCAGGGAGCCAATGCAAATACATGTTTTCACACTGAGTCTTTGGCATTGATTGAAATGTGAGCTTATTAAATGTCAGGGTCTCTGTTTCTCCTCTTCGGCCTCTTTCCTGATTCCTTGTCATTTTACATCCATCCACCAGATGTCCTCAGACTTTCCCAGCTTCCCACATCACCTGTCTGCTCCACCCATCTACACACCTGTTCCCACTTCTCTTATCAGCCCTAGGTCTACCTTCCCTTCTCTATTTTCACTCCCTTGTTCTGCAGTATTTCATTAACCCTACCTGGATTTTGGTCCTTGCTTTTTGGACTTTGGATGCCTGTCTGCTCCTTTCTGCATTTCATTGTTTGTGTTGGATTGCTCTTGTTTGTTTAAATCACTGAGCGGGACGCCTCCTCTGACGTCCTACCCTGCGTTCCTGCCGCCCTGCTTGCACCATGACAATTAAATATTCAGTACAAATTTGAGGTAATGTCCTTGAAAACATGATAATCTTATCAAATATGACGCCTTGTTATAGATTTAACTAGCCGACATTAAATAAAATTGCTAAAATTGGCTTCACTTCTAACAGTAAGATACTGTTTTCACATAAATGCATCATAAATAATAATCCCATAACAGCATAGTACAACACTTAAAGGGCATTTTCTGCCTTATGGTACTTTTACTTTTGAGACTTTAAGTTAATTTTAATGAAAATATTAACTTTCAGAGATGTATCAGCATCATTTTCACAGTGTAGTATCTCTACCTGTACTAAAGGCTCTGAAAACTTCCTCCACCGCTGGACCACAGCGCTGTCTGTTTACTGACACACCTCTCTTTGTGTCTCTGCTTCAGATGATTTGTTCGCGTGAGGCTCAAAATGAGGCTCTGTGATGAATCTGAGGACGGAAACGCTGCAGTCGAGCAGACAGGAGGGTCTGCAGCCCCCAGCTGCTCCACAAACAGCGCGCGGCTCACGGTGCCACGTTTCAGCCATCACCACCTGCCTGCAGAGTGAGATTCATCATTTACATTTTACGTGGAGACGAAGGGCCCGTTTTTCAAAACCTGGTCAGACACAGAGAAACATTTAGACCAGAGGGGTATTGCACAAAAGCAAGATAAGGGATTAAGCCGGGATTTTCCAGTTATCCTGGCTGAATTAAGCCTTGATTCGGGTTCACGAAAGCAGAAGCACATAAAGCGATTTATTCTGTGCAGCTAGCTGCTCCAGACCAGGATAACAGCCAGGCTTATTTAATCCTGCCTTATCTGTTCAGTCAGCGGTCACGCCGATCAGAAACCAAAGTGTTTTTGTCAGTCATTCCGTGTTCTTATGTAGGCCTGCGTGTTTTGCATATTTTCCAGTAGCCTGTATTAATTTTTTAGTTTATTTTTATCTCCATGTCTAGGTCCAAGTCCTGTTTTTTATTTTCTTAATTTTTTCAAGTGTGGGCAGTTCAGACATCTTTGTAAAACAGATGACAGTTTGCACAGCAGTAGTGTTCACCTCTGGATGTGCTTATACTTATGCTGCGTTCGAGACCGGTCGGAACTGGGATATTTCCCAGTTGAAACTTCCCACCTCAAAGCGTTCCAGGTGCATGGTGGTGCATGACGCCGAAAGTGAACGAAAATCATGGGTGACCGTGACAAAGTGTGCACACAGTTGCACCCTCAGCAGTGCTTTAGGTGTTAATTAAAAGGATGGCAGTTTAACTGCAACAACTGAAATAAACAGCCCAAACTTTACTAGTTCTGTGCCCCTCTGGCTATAAGTTAGCAGCCCTGAAGTCAGTCAATGTTGTAGGTTTCACTTCGTAATGTTTTGGGATTTTAAAAATAACTTTTATGCAGAAAAGATGACTTTATGAGATTCTTTACTGTAACCAGCAACCTAATGTGCAAAACAGAACAGGTTTTACTACATGATCGTATTATTTTAATTCAAATACATGCAAATATACGTTTTGTTGCCCTTTAGTTTATGGTTTACCATTTACAGCCTGCTTCCATGGGCGCTGACATTGTGTTTTTGACGTGATTCAGCTGCTACTCGTGAAGTCGGGGTTTTTCTCCGAGTTCACAAGTAGGAAATCCGACTTCAAGTGGCGCTCCAGGATAGTTTTTCTAGTTGGAGGTCGGAAATTTCCCAGTTCCGCGTTGCCTGGAACGCAGCATTACTACAGCGGCAGACTGGCTGTCAGACTGTAGGACTACAGCCTCAGGATCAAGTTACAGATATCATACAGTATTTTCTATGAGCAGTGACACTGACTTTTTATCTATTATCCATATTGACTAAACAAGTAGGCCTACACCATTTTCACACAAAATTGACAGACCTCCAGCCTCTCTGCCAAGCCTACTACATACATATATACACACACACACACACTTTAAGTATTTGTCCAAAATGTTGCTTGCAATATAAAATGGTAAATAACTGAAAAGGCTTTAAGAAAGGTTAATAAGAAAACATGCAGTGCAAACATAGAAGAAAGGGTGTGCACTGTCCAAAAAAGAAACTTAAGCTAAATGAACAAGCTGCTGATACTGCATTGTATTTTTATATTTTGAATTGTCACCTGCCAGCTGAATTTTGTTTCCTTTTTATATAAATAAAATTTATATAAAATAACATCCACCATAAATTGGTGTAGAATATTTCTTCAGATGTCAGAAAGTTAAGTGTTTAATGCTCTAAAACATCTGGGGGAGGGGCCCCAGACTCCCCACTCAGGTATCTCAGCATTAAATATTATTTCAAAATAGGGTTAAAAGGGCAATACTGTGAGGAAAAGAAATACGTTTGTTGTCAAAGTGCTGCTATATAAATAAAATTGAATTGAATAGACAGTCTGTTGATTAGTGGTTGTAATTAATACATTTGAGTGACACATTAAGGTCCACTGCTCACTTTTAAGCTCTGACATAACGTTAGTATTCATGGCAACGTTATAATTAACAGTTTCAGTCAGGAGCAGTGATTCTTTTAGCTGCTCACTTATTAAGTCGGCCTTTTTTCCACACAGTGAGTAACAGAGAATAAAGTATGCTGCACACGTCTTTTCCATTTCAGCATCAATGAATCTGTGATCGACAGCGTGGTCTCTTGAAGAAAGTTGTTGACGCTCATTGATCTGAATTACTTACACCTGGCTTGACTTAGTTGCACCTTCTGAGACTGGTTTGGCCTTTGTGAAACTGATAAAGCCAGGATGCACTGATCGGACTATGTCAAGCCTAGCTTTATCTCATATCCCGGATTTCTAAATTCTGCTTTTGTGAAACAGCCCTCAGACTCAGTCCAATAACATTAAACCAACAATCAGAGTAAACAGGGTTAAATAGGTGCAGTGTTGATGCATTAAGTCATTTGTTTGAAGGCAGCTGCAGTTTTGGGCCACGTTCTGTGTTTTAGGACTGAATCAGCTCATTCATCCTCTTACCAATAATACATTTCTAAGCAGTAAAACATCCTGGATCAGTTCAGTACTCTCAGGACTTTTGCTCTGTGACCAGCAGCTTATGGTGCTGTAACCGACTGAGTCTGCATCCTGACTTCATGTCTCTTCTCCACTCGTGTCTCTGCTGCACTGAGTTTCACTGTTTCAGAAAAACTTATGGTCGCTTTAAACTGTCTTTCAGCGACGACAAGCAGATCAGCTGGGTGGAGTTTCCAACAGCCATCTATCTGCTGATGAAACACAATCAGTCCCAAGAGCTGATCGATGTCGACTTCAACTTGGAGCCTTCAGTCACAAAGTAAGAGGATCAATGTCATTCTCATGGTGTGCTAAATATAAAGCTAGAGGAAGGCGTCGATTAGCTTAGCTTAGCATAAAGACTGGGAGCAGGGGAAACAGCTAGCTCTGCCCAAATTTCAAAAACACACCTTTCGACACCTCTAAAACTAGCTCAGTTCACAGATGTTGTATCTTGTTTTTTGAAATGTAAAAACAATTACAAGTGTTACATGATGCAACTGTAGTTTGTTCAACAGCCCAGTAATTCTGTGCTGCATTCTGGCTGTTGACCAAAACAAAGTTTATAAAACAGATTGTTTACAGGAGGTTTTGTTTCAGGTTGTTTCTTGGCTGGGAGCATTTCATATATTACTAATAATATTACATAATACTTATGTATTTTAAACAAATTACATTTTGGTTTCAGGACTTGTGAGTACAGCAGTTTTAACTGTTGGTATTGCTGCAGATTTTGTTACCTTTGGACAGAGCTAGGCTAGCTCTTTCCCCCTGTTTCCAGTCTTTATGCTAAGCTAACCAGCAGCTGGCATTAAAGTGTGTTTCCCAAAATGTTGAACTATTTGCTTCAGTTGTTTTCTTTTTCATTTCAGGAGTTTAAATTCACCTTCCATTTTCAAATTGCTAAATATCCTGACTAGTACAATTTACTTTCTCTTTTAATTTGAAGGTGTAAGATTATCCTCCATATCAAAAACTGGAGCTCCGAATGACACATTAAATCTGGAAGATGAGTCTGAACTGGTACATTAACGTGTTTCTGTAGCCTCATGCAGATCTAGATATCACATGTGATGACTTTACATGTAATTTCAGACCTGTGTGCGTGAGGACACGCAGTAAAGGATATCTTCCACCCTTCTAGAGTCCAGCCTGAACTGTGCAGTAAGTTCACTTCTCATTGTTCATATTACACAAAGTTCTTCTGTTCTTCAATCACACAAATTAAATTTTTTGCAAAGGTTATGACGCTGTCAGTCTGAAGAGGAATGGATGGGAAACATCAGATTCGTTATTCCAGTCGAGAGATGAGTTGAACATCGGCGTTCGCTGTCAGGAGATCTGCTTGTAAATAATTTTGTTGTGTTGATGAGGCTCGCTGCAGATGGGAAGAAGCTGTTTTTGTGGCGAGAGGTTTTGGTCCTGACTGACCGCGGCCTCCTGCCAGAGGGGAGAGTAACTTTGTGAAACACAAAGCAGTAATTTGGTTTGTTAATAATTAGCTATAAAGACAGCAGCCTTGACATGTACCACTATATTTAGAGATGTAATTATATTTTTATAGGCTACAGAACGTACACATCTACAGAAGAAATGTTTAAGTGTGTGTATATATGTATGTATAATTACAGGGCTGGTTCTTTTCTCATCTGTGAATTTATTTCTACCAAACCGGAGTTGGTGGAAAAACTAGAAAGACTATCAATGACGGGTTTGGTGAGTTTTATTTTGTTTCTGTCTAGTTTGAATGAAGCCAGGTCAAATTACTGTTTTATGGAGTCTGTTTGCTAAAAAGAAGCTAAAACATGATTTTTAACCTTTTCTGGTTAATCAAAAATGATCTTAGTTTTAAGTGTCAGTGGCAAAAACAAGCACTTTTAGTTGATGCACTTTGGCGGCTCATTTGTCCCCAGGGATCATGTTACAGCCCGTTTCTAGAGGCAGAATATTTCCGTGAATTAAAACTTTATTTTAACCAAACCACAGTTGATTGTTGGAACGGTGGAGAGACTAACATGGACGGTTTGGGTTTAGTTTGTTTCTGTCTAGTTTGAGTGAAATGTTTGACGATGTTGAGGTAAAACTACTGTTTTTGTGGATGGAGTCTGGTGAGCCGGAGCTGAGATGCTGCATTGAATGTCTCATGCAGCTCCTTTAAAACATTTTCTACAGAGGAAAGGATGGTCTGCATCAGTGCTTTCTCTTTTTCTGTGGTGTTCTCATGTAGTTGGTTTTCTAACACTTTTATTATGACAGCTGTCTCGTCTAGTCAGGCTGCTACATTTACACACCGTTTTCATGCTTATATGAATGTTTTCTTGGTGCTGCTCCCAGTGGGATTGAAACTGTGATCGTGCATCACAGAATTTTTACCGTTTTACGTACATGTTTTAAAGTGTTTTCTTAAAGCTCCAGCCCTCTGTGAGGTAATAAAGTTTTTAAAGTCTGATTTGAATTATAGTCACTTTGTCTACATGTAAAACACTGTTTACTTTCAAAATAAAGACAACATTTAGGAGTTTTAATGCTCTCTGTTGCCTTATTTGCTCAAACTGTCACTACACCTCTGAGAAAAAAATATGGGCGTTAAAAAACAAAATAATGTGCATAAAGTCTAAAATGAGGGTGCTTGGTTATTATGACACATCATGAATGAAGGCCATAAACTGTAAAGCCTGTGAACGAATGCCAGATGATAAAATATCTTAACACATCAGCACAAAAGATTTTTAAGAGTGTCCTTTGCTAACATAGCTGTCAACATTGGGATTTGAAAATTAACATAATACAGTTTTAGGGCCATATGTGAGTGAACTATAATCTTTACACACTTTAGAGTTCTCATCAGCTACCAATCTGAGATTGTTTTCTCAGCCGCTGTTTTCAGCGTCAAGAATGAAATTTGTAACTCAAGATAAATTATTGACACACAAAGCAGAACAAGCCTGAGCTGATATTTTACTTCCTTGGTGCAGACTCCAAAACAAATGAGCAAATAATGCGATTACGTAACATCAACTGCCACAGAGGGAACCGGAGGGTCTGTGTGCAGCAGCGTTCACTCACTGAGCAAAGCCTCAACTATTTCACAAGTACATCATTAACTGTGTCAGGAAACGTAAAGACCAAGCGAATAACAGCCTGTGAGACAGCAGCGGCGACACTGAACACGAGGTCCCACAGATTACACATTTTAGTGTCTCTGCATTAATGAATGAATGTATTCAAATACACTAGCTGTCAAAACTTTAACACCCCATTTTTCTAGTTTGTATTGAATTATTGAGCAGTTCAAGTCAGGTGAAAAACATTAAGTAGCACAAAAGCAAGCAGCCAAAGTTAAACTTTTTACATCACCAAAACTGACACTTCAGACATAAAATCAACAATTAAATGAAGGAGTTTGTTCATTATTTCACATTATTTCACAGATTTGCCGACCTAAACTTTGTCTTTACCTTCTTTGGTTATTCTGCAGCAGTGGTAGTGAGTGGAGCCTTGATGGCTGATGGAAAAACTAATTTCTTCAGCTTTCCTTATTGGAACCATCAGAAGCTTTATTTGTAAAATATTGCTACCAAAAAGGCAATTAATGAAGAGACCGATCAGCTGGTCCTCCGTTGATCTTAAAGTTAAATAATGAACAAAACTCCTTCATTTAATTGTTAATTTTATATCTGAAAATGTATGTTTTGGTGACTAAGGTCTCTCTGTCCAGTTGGGCTTGTCTCGCCCTTCTTGTTTGATCCATTAAAACCAACATTCAAACCACCACTTAAGGAGAACTCCGGGCAATTTTTAAGTTAATCTTGATCGTTATACCTTTGTGAGTTCTGTCTATAGAAAAAAAAAAAAAAGAGCCGGATTGGTGCTTGCAACACGGAGCTGCTACAGCTGATGCCCAGAGTGTCTTTGTGCCTCTTAACAGACACAAAATGCAATTAAAATGTCTGTCCAACATGAACAGGGCTCTTACATGACAACACGATGCGTTTAGTTATTCCACACACAAGTTTACTTTCACACTTTTTGTCCCTATAAAATGTTTTTTTTTGCATGTTGTGAGAATTAATGGCTCAATTTAACAAAAGTTTGTCTAAAAAATTAGTCTCCAAAGTGTCGTCTTCAGATTTCTCGTTTTGTGCGACCAACAATTAAAACACTCCTATTAAATAACCATCAAATATGTCAAAGAAAAGCAGCACATGACCTTTGAGAAACTAATCGTGTTTGAATGTTTAGTATTTTTGCTTGAAAAGTAACTTAAAACAAATAGTGATCAAAGAAACAAACACTCGCCGGGCCTACAGCAAATCATCAAAGTTTATTTCCTGCACATTTTAAAAGCAAATAAAAGTATAAGCTTTTATCTCTGAATGACAGCCCCATCATCTTAGAAAAAAAACAACCCCAACATCAGTTCAGTGTGGACGTCCGAGTAGCAACAAGCCTCAGCTGTGAATTGTTTGGACCGCGTGTCTCCTGATGTCCAAACACTGAGCTCAGTTACGCTCAGAAGCACAGAGCTTTAAATGACGCCACTCTGCAGCACAGCATCTAAAGCCTGAGGCCTACAGAGAGTCAGTGTCGCCCCTTAGTGGTAAAATAAAAACAGTGCACTACACCCACCCCCCCTCCATCTCCGTCACTCAAATAAATTAGCTCGATAATTCTGCCCTCAGGTCATCGTCCATCAGCCAGTATTTACACCAGTGCTTCAGCCAGTTCAACATTTTTACAATCCAAAGAAAACAAAGACTCAAATTTATAATTTGGTAAATTATTTTTCTGATTTTGAAAAAAAAAAAAGCTGCTTGAGAAGCCAGAAGTAAACAAATGTACAAACAAAAAGAAAACAGGCGCACGTCGAGGGTTTGAGGTGTGAAATTAAATTCTTCTGCTCTTCAGGCTGAGAAACCAAACCGCTGAGCCTGTTCATGACGTCCTAATTATGACCGTCACTATTGATTAATCAGCAAAATTCATCTTTAACAAAATGGTAGAAAATCAGTTTCCCCAGAGGGCTTACTGTCATAGACCAGCAAATACTCACATGAGACAACGGAACTTTTTAAAACGATTACGTTTGCAGAAACTATCACACAATCTCGAACCAGGAGCAAGACGATGAGCGTCACATGACTGAAACGTTAAACCTCCTGTTTGGTGAAATGAAGCCTTGGATTTTCAGAAACAGTCGTCAGCACAGGAAACAGCGATCGCGATCGTGTTTATGTTCTGTTTAATTTACAGTTTCTTGTTTTTGACAGTTTATCTTGGCTGCCTGAGTCTCACCCAAATTTAAAAACAAACCATATGAAATGTTCCCTCGTGCCGTCTGCAGCATTGTGTACCTGCACAAAGGGGCTCACAGAGAACAGGAGGACAGGAGGACGGCGCTGAGTCCTTGCAGACTTTCTGAGCAGGAGTGTCAGTAGTGTGTGAATCTGTGACAGCCCGACTTTCCTCACGATCTGTGCGGTCGAAAGGTAGCAAAAAGGAAAGCAGAGACAGAGGCGCCGGACGAGAGCAGACATGCTACAAAAACCCCAAATGTGCAGCCGGACAGAATAAAGAAAAGGCAAAACTACACTGAAACAAACAAAAGAAAAACTTTACTTGTTACCGTTACGGTGGCTCCGTTACACAGCGGAGTAGGGCTGCACCTAAACATCATTTCCATCATCGAGTAAGCTGCTAAATACTGTAATCATTTCATCTAAAATGTAGAAAAGAGTGAAAAATGTCCTCAGACTGCTTCTAAAGCCAAAGACACTCAGCTCTCCGTCACATGAGACACAGAGAGGTCAGAATTATTCATGGCCGTCTGTCTTTGACTAACTAAACTGTTGCTGATGAATTTTGTCGGCCGACTAATTGATCCTCTGCTGGTTTCAGCCCTACACCAGAGTGAGAGGTAAAAAAAAAACAAAACAATCAAACTGTCTCACAATGATCAGCAGTTATCTCACTAAGGCTTTAAAAAACAAATATAATCAAAGAAAACCAACAACCTTTAGAGAAAAAAACGTCCGTATTTGCCTTTTAAACCCAACACGCCTGTTTTCACTTCTCCCCTGTGACGGCGTCAGAAATCTGTAATCGTTAAACTAAACAGGCCGTGTGTGTGTGTGTGTGTGTGTTCAACAGTTTTTAAGCTGAAAGTAGAGCCAGCCGACGCTTTGCTTGGCACTGGTTAAAGTTCGTCAGAAGAGAGGGCAGAGAGCGCTCCTTCACCTCCTCCTCCTCCTCCCGTGTAGACGGGCGGGTGAAGTTAGGCGCCCGTCACTCGTCTGAGCCGACCGAGCGCTTCTGATTCCTTTTGCGAGGAGATCTTCTGGGAGACGCTTTGTCTGGAGAAGGAGGAGAAACACGGAGTGTGAATTTTAACAAACAGAACGGCACATTGAGACAGTTTCAGTTTTTTATTGTCTTTGAATTAGGCCGAGTCCCAACGTACACGGGTATTTTTATAAACAGAGTTTATCCCCCTTTGGTTTAAAAAAGGGTCTCCGACCACCATCAGATCGCATAAACACAGCTGGAGCATCAAACCAACAGGAAGCAATATAACTATAACAAAATATTCCCGCTAGGCGGCTGACACCGAAAGGAATTACGCACTAGAATATAAAGTCAGCAAAACAAAAATGTTAGAACGAGCAGAGTCTCTGCAAATCTTCCCCTGCAGCAGTTTTTAAAAAAGGTTGTTTTTCAGTAACCTCATGAGGTGTACGTGTGGACGAAGGTCCAAAACAAACTGTGCATTAAATAATACCTGTGTACATGTGGACAGGGCCTGAGGCTGAAGAGCAAGTTCTCTCAAAAGCTTTCAAACAGGTTTTACTTGCTAAAATAATTCCTCCTGTTTATCTGTAGCTAATTTGAGGCTTCAGCCGTCTGAGTCAGCCTTCATTCAGAAATCCTCCGTAGCTAACGTGTTAGCCGTCGTTCACCAACTCGCCCCGTTACCAAATATTTCACAAACACATGCAGGTGATTTCACTGCTGTGGCCGGACCACGAGACAGACAAACATCAAGAGCAGCGAGGGGGAGGTCAATACGTCTACGGGTAAGCATTAATGAGAAGAAGAAATCAGGCTAAAAGAGAAAAATCAAATGTTAAAAACACATTATTGTTTTTTAGTGATTTGAGGTGGAGATGCTCTGATTCTCAAACAGGAGAAAAATATTTGTGTTAAGCCAAATACTGAACATATCCTGCTGTTGATAGACAGATTTCATGTCTATAAACACATGAATAAATATATAACGATGCGTTATTCAGAGGGATGGGAGAGAACTGTTCCCCTGTGGAAACACTTGGATCAGAGCATCTGCACCGTAAAGGGGAGGGTGGCTACTGTCCTAACGAACCATCACTCCTACAGCAGCAGCACTGCATTTAGGCCGGAGCAAACACATCACCCACACGGCGTAAAGCAGACCTCACCTCTGCGACTCTGCACTGAAGACGAAGGAAAACGTGACAGCGAGGAAGGCAGAGAGAGAAAAAGAAGAGCGTGAGTGACCCTCATGCACAGTGAAGGTTAAATTCATTCAGAAACAGGTGAAGCAGGAAGAGAACGAGAGACACCTGCACAGACACATCAGCTGTCTCTGTGAGGACAGAAAGGTCGAGGGACACGTTTCAGCGTCTCGACGTCAACACCTCGTTATTCTCAACAGGTCTGTTTCATCACAAAGCAAAATATAAACAGTTTTTCTCATCTTGATGTCTTGTGTTTAAACTGTCTAATGTTTTTAATGCAACATATTCAAATGTGCACGTTCATATCGTTTGTTTTGATTCTCTGGTTCGCATGTAGTTATTTTATCTTTCAGGACTTTGGTGCATAAATATCTGATCTAAATCAACAAGGCTGAGAATCTGAGCAGGCGTTTCAATACCAGCTTATCCAATAAAGACAGTTTGGTAGTTACTGAAAAAAAAAGATCCACCTGACCTTCTAAGACTTTTAACTTAACTTGACTATTTACATTTATTTGACAAAGTTTATTTTCACATTCACTGAAATCCCCGGCTGCCTGACAGCTAAAGGAAACACTGCACAGAGGTGGAGCATCTAGTCTGGGTGTACGAAGGTGCAGCAAACAGAAGCAGGTGTTTGAGCTGATGAGTCCACCGGACGTTTGTAGTGCAGGACGTGGAGCATACGTACTGATCTGGTTGAGCGTTTCCTGAGGGATCCAGCTCAGGTCGACGTCGTTGTGGCTCGAAGTTCCCATTTCCACCTTTGGAGCTGGACGCCTCCTCTGCAGGCACAAAGGCACAGAGAGAAAGAAACATGTCATGTTCGTTCAACTGTTTTGATGCAAAGATAAAAAAAAACTAAATGTGAAGCCATCTTTGTTGTAGTTTAAACATTTCCATCATGTCAGCCCTTAAATGTTTAGCATTATTCCTGGACAAGCTGTAAACATACAGCTGGCTCATTGTTCTAAACATCTGCGATTTCTTTTTTACAGAGCTTTTTACTGCTGTGTTTGTTTTACCTTTCTGGACTCAATCAGCTGGTGAAGGCCTACGACGACCAGCAGCCCGAGGCCGGACAGGAAGACGTACAAGAAGATCCTGGGAGGAGGGAAGAGGAACAGATGGAATAAAAGGAAGGAAGGAAAAAAAATCTGAAAGAAAAGCACAATAAATGAGCAGAACCATCAGTAAAGTTAATGAAAACAAACAGACGTCTCTCCATCGAGTCCATCCTCTCGCTCAGTGATGGTGACCGTCTGGTTGAAAACAGCATCCTGGAAAATGTTTCCCTGCAGAGAAGAAGAGGAGGACAGGAGGAAAAACAAGACGACAGACAGAGTTTTCGGTTATTCTTCCTTCTATTGCCTCAAGTAAAGGCCATCAGACAACATCCTACTTTGAGGAATACAAACATGTTTTTATCCAAAACCTTTTTTCTTTATTTAATTACAAAAGAAGCCTTCAGATGTTCTCTAAACACAGAAGAACTCCGTCCAGCTGTTGCCAGCCTCCTCTCCTTACACTGCCGTCCTTGTAGTTGAGGTTGATGACGAGTCCGAACGGCCGCCCTCCCATTGGCTCTGCGGGGATGAAGGAGTACTCAAAGGTGGCCTGTCTGCCGGCAGGAACCACAATGCCGAGCTGGAGAGCGGTGAAGTTCTGGATATAGAACTGGTAATCCTGAGAGGGACCAAAAGAACCGAGTCAGAAACACTTCGCTGGTTAGAGCCGAGGAGTCAGGCAGGGTTCTTGTGGGAGGGAAGAGTCCCGAGTGTTTTCGTACCTGTGGGTAACGGAAAGAGGCGTCCAGAGACTCCACAACGAAGTTCTCGGACCCTTTGTTGGTGAAGCCGAGCAGGAACTTGACGATGTTGTTTGCGGGGAAGTCTGGAGAGAAACGAGGAGAGTTCACACAAAGCAGACGTCTAAAATATGAGCCGACAAACCTTTACTGAGGTCTTTAGAGAAAGGTACCTTCTCCTTTGACAAACAGGATGGTGGTGTCAGCGTTGGGGGAGGCCTTCACCTCTCCAACCAAAGCTTCTTCCTCTTCATCTTTTTCTTCCGTCTGGAAACAAAAAGTTTAAGCTCAGTACATATCAGGGTTGTATATAACATCCTAACTTTTATTCTTAAACTTTTTTAAACCCAATTTTATAAAAGTACTTCAAATAAGCTGATCGATGGAGGCCAATTTGTACTTCTGTGTCGAGTCTACGCCGCACTACAGCACAGGCTGCACACGTAGCCACGCAGTCGTCAGCTTTTATACTTGTGTGTTGTTTTCAGCGTCACTCTGCAATTACACCGCTGAAACACTAGTTGGCGGTGGGGGTTGTGACTTCCAGTTAGCCCTCCGCTAACTTGAATGGAGTTAAAATAATAATAGTGTGACTCTTCTAGACTTTCCAAATGGTCTTTAACCAAACGGATCCAATTCTGAGAGTGAAACAACACATTTCCAGGGGTAGAGGAGCCTAAAAAAAAATGTATCCACCATTTCACAATGGAAGTTTTCTGCAAAATGTCTGGTCAAAGTACGGAGCACTCTCTGGGGGCTTGGAGGAAATGCAATGCTACCAAACTGATCCATCACTGTTTGCATTGCTGCGATGTGCAGTTACATTTTGTGGAGGTGAGCGCCGGGTGACGGTGCAGGCTATGGCATACCTACTGCGCAGATTTGACACAGAAGTATAAAGTGGCCTGAAGGTCTCCATGATATAAGTTGAACGAGTTACCAGGACTTATATAAGAAAAGAAAAAAGGGGTAACGATTACCTTCATCAGTTTAGAACTTTTTGGTTTATTAGTTAGTTTATAAAAATAACATCATAATTATCCCCATCAAGTTTAAGATCACATCTTTAATTGTCTTGTTTGATCTGAGAGTTCAGAACTCAAATTTGTTTAATTAAAAAACCTTTAAAATGCAGCAGAAAATCATATTCGACGAGCTGGAAATAAGAAAATATTTTTAAATATTTGTTTTTGCTTCAACAGAGACTCTGCTGACTAATCTTTAACAGATAGAAGCTCACTTACATCCGTCAGGAAAAGCTCACACATGCTCAAACTAACTTCAGTACTCTGTCCCGTGTGATATCAGTAATGTCAGAAAGTGTCATAGTACACTGGTGCATTGATGAATTGGTGGGATCACTCACGTCACTCACCAGCTCCGCGTTCTCGTCATCTTCTACTTCCGCCTCGTCGTCCTCGTCCTCTGCTGTCACATCGTCCACGACATCTTCATCCACAGCCTCAGCCTCCTCATCCTCAGTCAGATCCTGGGCGCTCACCTCCGGCCCTGACGGACAAGAACGGAGGACCATCGTTACAGCATGAGCTTCGTTAACGTGACTTTTCATGTCATTTATTAGACGATACACGGAAAGTTAAAGGTAAAACAGTTTGTTGGCTCTTTAAATTTTTTTTGCCACAAGCAGCAGCTGGGGAAAAAAATTACAGAAAGTGTCTGTAAGGCTGATTTTCTTCTGTGGTTCAACATGTTTCCAGATGATAAAGTGGATAAAGTGATAAAGGATGTTTGGGTGAGACTTCAGAGTCGTTGAGACTGAAAGGTCCTTATTACAGAGACAAAGATGTGAAACATAGTGATCGTCTCCTTTCAGCATTATTGCCATCATTCATCTGCACGTTTGAGAAGGAAGGACAGAGTACAGATATTTCTTCATCTTGGGCTTCAGGTTTAACACACATATCTATATACACACATATATAAAGAAGTCAAGCAGTCGACCCCGAGGAAACACTGCTGTTTTATATTCAGGCCAGGCTTCCTGTGATATCGAGTTACATATTACCGTGATAGAAGACTTTGGCCCTATCGTCCACCCCTAATATTTATAGCTTTATTTTGATAGTACATTACAGAGAGGGGATGACATGCTGTAAAGGACCAAGACCGGACTTGACCTCAGGCCGAGATTTAAAATGAATGAAAGACCTGCAGGTTTTAAACATGACGAGCTGCTGACCTGTGGGATTTCTGCCAACTACATGTCTTTGTATAAAATGTGTCTAATTTACTGTCGCACAGTTACAACAATTAGAAAGTTTGATTTCTTTCTTTACACATTTTGACTAAACGTAGCCTGACATACTCACAGGAGCTAAAGTGTCAGGTAAACCTGGCTCGAGCACAAACTCCAGCCCCTAAACAGACCCTGTAGTTGAAACACCACGTTTCTGAAACAGTTAAAACTGAACTTCATAAACTTCATTAAAAGAAAGGATTTATTGTAGGACTGTTTTATCAGACTGCTTTAGTTTTAGCCAGATGTACTTGATAAACTTGACACTATACATAAACTACATTGGAAATAACAGAGCATTAAATGTGTGAAAAATGCTCGTCCATGAGTCGCTCCAAATATGAGTTTTTATCTACACTCCCATTTAGGGATCAGTGACAATATTCATTGTCAAACTTCAGCTCTTCTCCCACAGTTCTACTCTGGTAGCTGGCTCTGTAATATCTCAGTGAATCAGATCAATGTGGGCAACGCTGCACTTTTAACGCTGTGAGAAAGTGCCTCGATTTCTCAAGAATTTAATTCACTGCGTCAGCAAAACACTGCCATCAATGATGGATGTTAATACATAAATATAAATGTACCATGACAGAGAGTTGCATCCATATTGCCCACTCCTACTGAACAATTACATCAATAAATAAAACAAAGAAGACATGCGCATCATTTTTTCCACAATTTGCAAATATTTGGCTGAATATGTTTTTTTTTCTTTAGAAACATTTCAGCCATGTAGGTTTAAAAAAAATCACAACATCTGCAGGAAATACCAGACAACCTACAGCTCCAATAAAAGTACTAATCATGTAGGCTACAACTGCCCCTTCTGGCTAATACTTTAAATATACATACTTATTGATAAATCTAAATGTTTTTATGTGAAAGCCCTTCTAGTCTCTATTGTATTTTACCAATAAACCAGTGATAGACTGGTGTTACGGGTTTCTTGGGACCGCTGGGTAGTTCGGATTAGGGTATTTTAGCTCTTAGTTTTCTGTATAAAAAGGTTAAATGATACTATTGATCACTAGTGCATTATTTATGTGTAGTATTTATCTAGACAACATGTTAGTACTTTAAATTCATGTCTACTCTTTGCTTAGTGTCTGGGCTCCTTTTCACAAGCTTCAGGTGGCTTACCGAGGTGTCCCTTTTCAAAAAACGGCATTACTACTTATGACTGTATTTGTATGTTAAATGTTTTGGGAATAAACTAAACTCACTGATACTTTTTACATTTTAATGTTAAAGCCTTTCTGGTCCAAAGGCGCTGTCATCAGTCAGTATTACAGTTAATAATCTACTTTACATCCAAACAACAGCTTTAGGTTCACAAACACGTTTTACCATTAAAAAAAGACTTCGCTTTATAAATTGACTTGTGTGAAGTTAGTTGCCATTTAAAAAATGAACAGTGATAGTGAGCTGAGCCGTTAGCTGTTGCAGCTATGTTAGCTAGCCAACTAACATGTGGACTTAGCCAATCTAATGCAACTTTTGTCAGTGTGTATTGATTACTGTCGATTTATATAGAGTTACTAAAGAGTTCAGACTTTATTTAAATGTGTTTAAGTAGTAAACATTTGCGGGAAGCTGTTGAGTGACAGTTAGCTCGTTAGCAGAGCCACTTAGCTCCCTGGCTAACGGCTAGCAGACAGTAAGGACACGTCAGTTTAGGCAGGCGGATAAACTGCGTGCATGTAGCTAACTATTGATCACGTGCTGTCAATTAAACATTCATATAAATAAACATGACAAACAAATACTTCAGACATGCCTCTAAAGAGTGACGAGCCATTGTTTTAAGCAGAGTTATACTCTCAGCTTGCACATGTCAGAGATCGGCCTTCCTCTTTTCTTACAGCTAACTTAAGCTAACACTAGCCTGGTAAAGCTTATAGCTAACGTTGATTAAACACTGTCCCTCCTGTTGAGAAGCCGTATCAGAGCCTTACCTTTTATAAGGATAGTCGCCGGGAAGGCTAACAGCAGTAGCAGCAGCAGTTTAGGTAGAAACCTCATCATTTTTAAATCGAAATCAGTGCGTTTTCATTCAAGTGTCGGTCAAAGAGCCGAGCTATGAGCGCCGCCGTGCTGCTTCCGTTACAATCACTGCTGCGCATGCGCAAAAGACGCTGAGTAGTAGGTGTTGACGACGCTTCCGATTCGGCAAAGTTAAGGAGAAAGTTAAGGAGAAGGTTAAGGTGAAGTTAAGGTGAAAGTTAAGGAGAAGGTTAAGGTGAAAGTTAAGGAGAAAGTTAAGGAGAAGGTTAAGGTGAAAGTTAAGGTGAAAGTTAAGGTGAAAGTTAAGGTGAAAGTTAAGGAGAAGGTTAAGGTGAAAGTTAAGGTGAAAGTTAAGGAGAAGGTTAAGGTGAAAGTTAAGGTGAAAGTTAAGGTGAAAGTTAAGGTGAAAGTTAAGGAGAAGGTTAAGGTGAAAGTTAAGGTGAAAGTTAAGGTAAACCTTTTTATGTACAGTCCATGAGGAAAATCCGGATCCAGATCAAAAACCACTATGTTTCTTTAAAACACATTTTCAGATTTGTGAAAACTTCTGTTTGTGAAAAGGCAAAAAATGGCGATTTCCCTGTTTTTTTTTACACGTAGACCACAGTGACCTAAAAAAACCCCATCATGTCCAGAGCTTTTAAATATGGGCTAGATTGTCCCAGAGAGGCTAAGGTTTATTCAAACACAGTTTCAGATTTGTGAAACCTTTATTCCATTTGTGAACATGCAAAAAAAAGACGATTTCACGGTTTTCTATTCTCTTTTCGTTGTTTCGTTGTTTTTTTTTTTTTACATGTAGACCACAGTGACCTAAAAAAACCCCATCATGTCCAGAGCTTTTAAATATGGGCTAGATTGTCCCAGAGAGGCTAAGGTTTATTCAAACACAGTTTCAGATTTGTGAAACCTTTATTCCATTTGTGAACATGCAAAAAAAGACGGTTTTATATTCTCTTTTCGTTGTTTTTTTTTTTTTTTTTACATGTAGACCACATTAAACATTAGATCCAGATCAGAAACCACTATGCCTACAGCTATAAAATCTGGTGAGATTATACCGGAGAGGCCGAAGTTTTTTTATTCTATTTTCTTTATTCCTTTATTTAGGATTCCTTTATTCTATTTTTGAAAATGATAAAAGGACAATTTATATGTTTGTTGTTTGTTTTAATATGTAAACCAGATTAAACTAGATCCAGATAAGAAAAGACTAGCTTGTCCCAGAGAGGCTACGGTTTATTTTAAACAGTTTCAGGTTTGTGAAAACATTTATTCTTTTGTTGTTAAATAAAAAAGGGATGATTTTATATGTATTTTTTTACAAGTAGACCACATTAGACCATCTAAATAGCCCGTTTTGAATTATTCACAAATACAATACAGATTTTCACAAATCTGAAACTGTGTTATAAAGATACTTAACCCGCTCTGGAATAATCTAGTTCACATTTGACAGCTATAGTGGTTTTCCCTACCTTTCTCCTTCTGAATCAGAAGCTAACTTCAGCGTCATGGTTGAGGTGGTTTTCTGTCCAAATGTCGGCTCAGGCTAAATTATTGGTAAACACAACACCAGAAATGTAAACTGGCTTGAAAAGTATATTTTTTAAAATACATTTATTAAATTTCATGACAGCTGTTCAAAGACTTTTGCCAACACGTAGCCTATCATTTAAATTTCCCCTTTTACTAAAACAGATTCATTTCTGAGTTCCTGCATCAAATTTCAAAAGAGAGGACTGGAACCAACTAATTGAGAGATCTAGTACATGAATTAAAACACAAATAATATATAAATAAACATATCAGCTATTATTTCTGATGTTTTAAAGGTCTATCTACATATGTATATGTTTGTAAATACAATAGGTCAGGCCTTGTTTTCTGTAAGAAAAATGTGAATTTCATTCTAATTCATTTTTATTTATTAAATGTACGTAATTAATTGATTTAATTTCTCAAGTACATCTTGTTTAAACATGAATATATTAGTGCAATTGTAAGTTTAATATGTCATATAAATGTGTACGCATTTTGATTAAACAGAGAACCACATATCTGTTGACAATTTTTTATTTCTACCACATGTAACACACTGCAATTGTCATATGGAAGAAAAAAACATAACTGATTGAGTGATATAGAATTTCAAAAAATATGTAAATAAACTTAGTATAACCTGTGATGACATACAGACTAAAACTTTACAATGGTGACATTAGAAGCAACAAAAAAAAAAACAAACATACTCAATGCGTGAAAATAAACAAGTGCTTCTTCCAAGAATCAACACAAGTTAACATATGAATACTCAGTAAATTATATTCTATTGCATCTAGTATTTATGAAATCAACCGTACAGAATACAAAATGCTCTCCAAGTTTTTATTCAACACATGACCGGGATGCAATCCACACAGCAAGACAACAAACCCTAAAAACACACGACTCACTGGATACATACAGGTAGAAGAGTAAAATATATCTTTCCAAAAACATACACATGGAGCCCGTGTATCAAAATAGTCTGCGACAAACGTACTCACACAGTCTGTTCAGATTTCTGTCCACATAAACTGAGCGTGGAGGTTAAATTATCTGGACAGCACAGAGTTAAAAATAAAAACAAATCAGTTTGATAGGAGGAACATAAAGACACAGTGTTAGTTAAGTCCTTTACAAAACACAGACGGTAGTGTTGCTGTTTGTAACTGAAGCTGTGCCGCGTGGTCTTTCTGGCTTTCCGTAGATTATAGCAGAAGTCAAAAACTAAAACTACACTCACCTGAACATGAAGAAAAACTCCGGATAAATAAAAGATTAAACTTGAGAAACCTCTAAAATGAACTTCTTCTCCTCTGTCCTCCCGCTTTCCTTTGGTTGCATCGCCCCCCCTTTACAAAAAAGGAACCCCTCTCTCTGCACCTCCTTATTCTGAAACTCATCTCTTACAGATAGATTTTAAGGTGTTTCCTTCCTCTGCTCTTCTCCGTTTCTCCACCACCTTTAAAGGTTTAGTCTGGTGTCATTCAATATTTTCTTATTGTCAAAAAATTCAAATAAAACCAACAAAGCACTCTGACTTCCTGTCTGTGGCTCCATTGGTTCCTACTGAAGATGTAATATAGTCTCAGGCTCAGTAATTTCCTAAAACAGCTGCTCACAAACAAACAGGAGGAAATAGTGCATTTGTTGGGGACTATTTTCAGCGGCGGATGAATCCACATGTGGAGCTCTAGTGAGTATTCGGGGCAAAAGAGACACCCGCAGGTCACACGGGACTTTTTAGAAGATCATTGCCGGTTTTGTCTTTTAATTTGTCAGCTTAATGAAAAGAAGAAAAATACAGAATATCACCAGACTCATATTTCAAACTAGTATAAAGCCTAGTCTGAAAATAATCAGACTGAAATGTTTTTGTTTTGTTCACTTACTTATTTCACTTGTTAATCTTCTGGTCAAATTGCTGAAATCTGAGTGGATCATCTGATAAAGTCTCGCTTGTTGCAGGTCATTCATGTAAATTACAGGTGCTTCCAACCTCTCACACCTTCTTTCTTCATGTGTCCTTCCCTCCAGTTGTAAAATTTGACTGACTTATACCTTCTTTCCTTTCCTCTTTAGAAAATCTCACCTGGTCATCAGCAGCGTGTGATGTCCTGTGTATTCCAGTAGATACTCTGTAATTTTATCATTTTAATTTTATGAGGTGAATCCACTTCCCCTCAGAAAGCCTTACCTACTGCTTTAGTGAGGGACTGCCTACGTTTCCCAGAAAGCATTTCAATATCACCCAGAGAAGAAGCGGGGACCGGTTTGTTATTAAAGGTGGACAGAAAAATAAATGTCTAGACCATCTCCCTTAATCAGAACACACTCTGCTCTGTAGCTGCATTGCATTCTGGTCTACGTCCTGCTCCTGTGGAAGTTGCTGCATGCTGTTTTTAAATGACTGACATCTTTAAACATCTGGATTCAACGTCACTTTGTCTACATTTGTTTTCCACAGGAAGGAGAAACATTAAACATGTAAATGATCCCTGAAATGCAAAGATCATCACCAACCGCTGATGTTAGAACAGTGATTTTATTCTCTCCATTTCACCACCTCCTGACCTCCGTCTCCTCTCTCTACCTCCCTCTTTCCTTTAGTTGCAACACTCCACGTAATTTGCCGGCAGCATGCCAGACTTGCCGGTTCGCTGCACGGTGCCGTACATCCAGCCCTCGTCGATGGGCTGAGCGTTGACGATGACATCGCCGTCCCTGAACGAGACCTCGTCGTGGTCCTGAGCCGCGTAGTCATACAACGCCCGGTAAACACGCTGCAAACAACACAGTGAGAGGTTAGACGGTGACATACGGTCTTCTGTGGACTGTGATCCCACTTTTATTTTGTCATGAACCATCTACACACGTTGCAAATGAAGGGAAATCTTAATGCTGCAGCAAACAAACATACAGTAAACTAGACGATACTACGCTTGCAGCTTTGTGTCAACAGTTTGTCTCTTTAAATATGACAATGCTCCCGTTTACAAAGCCAGCTCCACAAAGACGCGGTATCCCAGTTTGGAGTGGAAGAACTTGACTGTCCTGCACACATAATGATCTCAAACCCATCCAACACCTTAAGGATGAGCTGGAACACTGAATGTCAGCAAGACTGGGTTCCCTGTGTTAGGTCTGCACTGCAAAAACTGAAATCTTAGTAAGATTAATTATCCTAATCAAAGGCGAATATACTTGTTTTTTGTCTGACAAGATATTTCTTCTTACCATGCGACTTTTGTGTCAGAGAATTTCACTTGTTTCGGGTTTTTTGGCCCTAAGTAGCAAGTGAAATATTCTTGTTCTGTTGGCAGATAATTTTGCTTAATTTAATGTTTTTGAGGGCTCAGTTTTTGCAGTGTGGTCTGGTCCCTGGTGGCACCGACCTCGAGCCGACGGCCTTTGTGATTCTCACAAAAAAAAAGAGACAGTATAAACAGGCAGTGAGGAGGTCAGTCAAGTTTTAAAGTACCGGCTAATAAAATTGTGAGGGATGAATACCACGCACAGTATCCGAAAACTGTCTCAGGGCTGAAAACAAAACAGCCAGATTTTAGTGGTGGTTGATGCTTTTCTGCAGAGGAAGGTGACCGAAGAAAAGGAAAGACTGCTCAGCATGCTCGTAAATGTTTATGGTAAGTGTGTAACAGGAAGGCTCTGTGATCAGTGCTACCTGACAAATAGGTCCTGTCAAATGAGATATGTTGCATGGTGACAATGCGGTGTTTTAAAATCACTGTGTGTTCACTTAATAGAAAAGCTACATGATCAGAGGGCTTTCAGACAGAGTAACGAAAGATCAAACTGGTCCTTTGATAACATCTGAAGACAGAGAAGAGATTTTGTTTGAGCAACGCCAGTGGATCTTTGCAAAATACAGCCCGATATGGTGAATGAAAGCAACGATCACCAAAATGCACCAGTAAACAACTAATCAGGGTGAAACTGGTGATGGGATCCGAAAATAAAATGTCCTCAAAATTCAGCCAAAGAAGGCTACACGAAATTTATTTTGAGCGGGGACGTACCATCGAGGTTGAGTGCGGCGGGGAGGTGACAGATCTGACGGACGACATGCTGGTCTGGTGCATGTAGCCGTGATACTGCTGCTGCGGCTGCATCTGGACGCCCTGATGATACGCTCCAGGAAGGACGGGAGCTGAGCGAGAGGCAAAGACAGACGGAGGAAGACAGAATGAGTGCGTTTGAAAAGCCTTGATAGATAATTTGACACCTGAAGAGCCTCCTCTGCTGTGACCACACCGTGAATGTTAGGGAAAAGAGAAGTACGTGTTTCAAACAGCACAACCTGTAAGAAGACGGTGAGTTAGTCAGTGTTACAACGCACAAACACATGCGAGTGTTCGTCTCCGTCAGAGGCTTCGTCCTGCTAGCGTGTGTCTAAGTGAGAGAGACAACATGAGTGAAGATACCAGGAGTGTCGGCGCTGCTGCGGTCCCAGAGGTCAGAGGTCAGCGAGCTGACAGACTGAGCCTGGCTGTGGGTGAGAGACTGCCTGCTCAGTCTGCTGTCGGCCCGCTCTGACAGGCAGCCGCCACCAGGAGGCGGCACAGGACAGAAATACAGACAGCACAGACAGAAAACAAGGAGAGGAAGAAAAAACAAGAAATAAAAGTGAGCCAGCGGAGAGAGAGAGAACGAGAACAAACACAGAAACGTGAGACATATTGTTAATTAAAACACCATACTCAAAAATGTGTCTCAACACTTCCTGACTTCCAAGTCCACTGGTTACTATAAAATATATAAACAACTCCCAAATATATAGATTCATAAAAAGGAAAAGCCTCAGTCTAACTTGCTTAAACAGTTGCTCACTGTAGTTTTAACAAATGTTACTCAAACAGGAGGAATTTGTTGGGGACTATCTTCAGCAGTGGATGAATCCACATGTGCGCTCTTGTGAGTGAGCAGGCTGCAGGACGGTGTGTGTGTGACTGAGTCAGAATAAACTACAGTGGGTTTGTTCATGGTGATGAAGGAACATGTGACCCAGTGGCTCACTGATGGGTTTTAAGACGACATCAGGCTGTGAGACACATTCAGGACTACTGTACATTCACAGCTGGTTTGACTCTCCACACTGTTATATATTCTGTGAATGTTCATTAACTGGTTTGTTAATTCTCTAAAGGAAACAAAAGGAAACGTGAACAACGAGAAACGAAGGACCTTCCGCACTGGTGGTGATTAAAGCGGGTGGCACAATATCAGTTTCATGCAAACACGACGGCATCTTCTGCCTTCGTGGTAAATTATATCCTCAAAATGTGGTTTTTCCTCCAGCAGCCACTGGCAGATGTGCTATTTTAGTAGACAGAGGGGAGTCAGGTGAACTACCAGACATCCTGCGCAGGCTCTTGGACTGGATGTTGTCCTCCAGAGGGTCAAAGTCAAAGATGGAGCCGGGGTCTGTCCTCCACACCTTCAGGTCTTCAGAGAGGAGGGAAAGCTCATTTGAAGAACACAGACTATGTGATAATTCAAAATGTGTTCACCTGACACAGCTAAAACACTCGTGCCGCTCTTCATACCAGGGCGAACAGAAAACACTGATTTGTGTCACCTGAGCAAATGTCAGGCAGTGTTTTAATTATCAAAAAGAACTAAGAGCTAAAACCACAAAAGCTGGAGCCCAGAACAGTAAAGGTAAAAAAACATCACACCAAAAACAACCTGAAAATCCAGAGAGCAGCGGAGAGAGAAGAGTTAGTACTAATGTTTTTAAATATGATTTCCTTCCAGTTGTTCAGGTGGTATGTACTCTTCTCTCTTACTGTCACACATGAGGACATTATTTTGCAGCAGGTCAGAAAAAAACTAAACATAATAAAACAAATAAAACCTGCAACAATAAAAGGTAGAAGATAAAGTGTTAATCTGTGCAGCCAAAAGGCAGTTTGTGATCGTCAAGGTGAAAAACTCCAGATATCCCTTAAACTCCACTAGAAAGAGAACTCTTCAATTTAAAATTCTGCTTGACTCAAAGGAAAAAATATTAGTATGGATATGTTTTTCAGGGGTTGTTGACAGGACAAATTTAAGAGATTAAATTTAAAAACAATCATCAAAATAGTTGCCAATTACATTTCTGTCAGTCAACTAATTGTTTCAGCTGTACATGTTTTGTATAAACTGTCGGGTAGATAAATTTAACAAAACGTCATTTTTTAACTCTTCATAAGTTTTGTGTTTAAAGTAAGGAGTAACTGAAGCTGTCAGATAAATGAAACACACAATATTTTCCTCTGAGATGTGGAGTAGAAGTAGAAAGTGGCATTTAAAGAAAATATTTAAGTAAAGTCCAAATACCCCTAATTTTGTGTTAGTACAGTACCTGAGTAAATGCACTTTGTCCACCACTGCAGTCACTTTTAAATCGTTTGTGTGGCACCCAAAAGACTTTTACCTGTTTGCAGGAAGTGCTGAGTTTGATAAAGAGTAAATTAATCCCATGTAAGAACCAACAATGTAGAATAAATGTTACAAAAATCCCTATAATTTAAATAAACAATCACATCTACTGCCTCTTCTCACACACAGAGTTCGAGGTCACTGACCTACGATGATGCCTCCTGGTCGTCTGTCCAGCTCCATCCCCTGGGGGTGGATCCCTTTGCTGTATCCCGCCTCTGCTATCATCTGATTGGCCCTCTGGTAGCGCTCCATGCTGGGATCGTCCATTCCTGGCGTGCAGCCTCGGCCGCGCGTCCGCTCAAAGTCCTCGTGGTACTTGGCCTGTTGGAGGGGATAAACCGTAACACACACACACACACACACAGAGCTCAGGGTCAATATAATGAAAATGATCCATTTAAAGAGTTAATACACATGTTAGATATCACACACACACACACACACACACACACAGGTCAGGGTGCACATGGTCAGTGAGCAAATAAAACACACAGAGGAATTTTTTTCAAATATTTTATTATTAACACACACACACACACACACACACACACACACACATGCATTTGCTCTTAGGCCTTTGTAGCCCTCCTGGTCTTCTGGTCTGAAAACTTGTTTTGCTGCAGATTCCAGGCGGACGTGGATTTTGTTGCTGGTAAACAGTTTGGGTGTGAATGTACTGACAGAATTGAATCTGAATTATACAGCTTCAGATCAGACTTACTGCAACCAAGAGGCATCTCTCCTCCTCTGCTGTGAGTCAGCAATCCCACCCGCTCGTCTTAAAGGCTCCAGTGGTTTAACTTCTCACCTTGCTGCAGTGACGTGCAGGTGAACTCCAGGACTCTGTGACATCACTGTTGGGTGTGGTTACAGGTGCGACTTGTGCTGCGTTCCAGGCAACTCGGAACTGGGAAATTTCCAACCTCCTAGAAAAACTATCCTACTTTGTCACTGATCCGATCTTTGCCAACAAGATTATATAATTTTTTTTTCACCAGAAGTAAACTGGAAAAGTTCACTCTCTATTTCTGTCGACTACATCCACGCTACATTTCACAAAACAAAACCAATGAACCCCACAGAAAGCAGCTTTGAGACTGAGTCCCCTAAAGTCTCTGGACTCAGGTCCACCTGAGGACCCCCAACACACACACACACACACACGCTGCCTGCTGGTTGCCGTTAGTAGCGGTGCGTCAGTCCCACCCATGGTGCCACGTCACTCATGTTATCAGCAAAGGCAGGAGCCACTGCAACCAGGCCGCTACCATGGAGACCGAGTCCTGTGACTTCCTGACACGCCTGTACTCAGGTGTGTCCAGCTCGCAGCAGCTCCGCCCCCTCATCTCCTGCAGCCCGCGCTGGTACTTCACCTGTTTACACACACGCACGTGATGTTACGCATGATATTACACTGAGAAACATGTGTGTGTGTTTGTGTATGTGTGTGTGCGTGTGTGTCTTGCCGAGCTGATGTTCTCCTGGTTCTGTCTGACTCTCTCCAGTTCTGGAGTCACTCCGACACTGGTGACCTTCACTGCACTCTGCTTGTACTTGACCTGATGGGAGGACAGATTTTATTAAAGTTATTGTATTATATGAAATAATCAGACTGTCTGTTTCTTCTCCTTGAGCCAGCAGACAGAGTGTGAGCCGCACACATGCACTAATAAAAATATAATTCAAGGTCACTCAAGGTCAGAGTTCCTACTTTCAAACTTGGGGCAGATCCATCTTCCCTGACTTCATGAATGCAGCAGCCATGGAAGATCATATTTTTAATGATAAACCATCAACTGAAAGGCAACGTTTAATTAAAATATTACATAGTTTCATCTAGTAAAATCTCTTCTGAGTGTAAAATGATCAACATATGTCAGCAGTGTTATTAGGTGGCTGGTTACGAACAAACTCATCTTCTCTGCACAGATGATTTTCAGGTGAAAACGATAAAAAGAAAAAAATTTGGCAATAAACATATTTATAACATTCACTGACTTTCAGTTTACAAACCGATGTAGCTCAACGGGAACACAGTTGCAGTTACCGTATGTTTGTATGACTTGTTTTTTTTAATCAAAACATCTTTTTAATTAACACCAAGGGCCCTGCTGAGGGTTCACTTGTGTGCACACTTGACAAAGAAAAATCTGTTTGTGCCGTCATGCACCTGGAACGTTTTGAGATCGGGCAGTCGGAAATTTAAACTGGTAAATTCTGACCTCCGACTCGAACGCAGCACATGTGTGACATCAGACCCATGGGTGGGATTTGTTTAACGCTCCTGACGTAACGAGGGACAGTCAAATGATTCAGGTTCACTGAAAGGAAATAACAAGTTGTACCTTTTTTTCTTCTTCGAGTTCACAGTTCTTACATGTCGGGTTTATGTGACACTCTACCACAGATACGATCCAATCCTGTCTGTCAGATCGGGCCATTGTCAAGCTGATGTTGTGTAGTCTGATTTCGGCACGAGTTAATAGTGACACCAGCTCCAGATTCAAGAGGTATGATCACATCACACCTGTTTCAACCTTTTTACATCGTTTTAGGATTTGTTTTAAGATGTTATTGATTACTTTTAAGGCCCTTCATGGTCTGTCTCCAGATTGTATCTTGGACCTTTTAACTCCATATGAATCTTTCTGTAGTTTAAGATCTCCGGCAGGGGAATCATGTCTCTTCCTGAGTCCAGTGAAAACTGAAGGGGACCTCGCCTTTTTCCTGTCAGGGCCCCGAGGCTGTGGAACGAGCTGCCCCTGGAAGTTAGTCTGAGTGACTGTCTTATTTTAAGCCTCGTCTAAAAACGCACTTTTATCTGCAAGCACATCCTGATTTTATCTGAGCCACCTGCTTATTTTCCTGTTTTTATTTTGTGTTGTTTTATTTATCCTGCGTATTTTAAAGCTATATTTTATTGTTATTTCTTATTTTATTTTTAGTTTACATTGCCTTTCATGTGCAGTATTTTATTATTCACTGTGGTCTTTCATGTCCTCTCTCACCGTGTGTCTCTTAAGAAGTTTGTACTTTGTTTTAATAATTGTTCTGTCAATAAAGTTTATTATTATCACGACTGTAGGAGCTGTAGTTTTTCACAGTAATATAGCATATAGCAAAACAGGCACACAGTAATGAGGCTCTGGGCCCCTGACAGCTGCCTGCCCGTTTAGTAATCCAGCCTAATCTGCAAGTCTTATTGTTGTTGTTTGTGTTAGTGGTGTCAGTGCTACATATGTCCCTTTTTCACAGCTGACATTTTGACTTTGTAATAGCAGGAAAAGTGGAACAGCTTCCACTGACCCAGTAAAGCCATGACAGTGACGCAGCATTCTCTAAACCAGGACCCGGAGCCTGGCTCAGCTAAATAGGATGCAGTTGTTTTTAAATGGTTTAATCTACAGCTTTGCTTTTCCTGCTACGACAAGACAGAATGTCTGCTGTGAAAAGGCCTATCCCCCCCCCACACACACACACACACAAACACCACAGAGAAAACAATGCTGCCGTGAACTCATTACAGATCGAGTGGTGGAAAAGCTGCCAGCAGTGACCTGGCCAGGTCACCGTGGCACCAGAGCTGGACCGTGTGTGTGAATGGATGATTGTTCTGCACAGTCAGCTAACAGTTGCTAATGATTGCAAAACACACACACACACACACACACACACACACAGAGTCCTTGCTCATTTATCAGTTTATTCATTCACCAAACTGCTTCTGTATCCACACGCACTTTGCCCCCCAACTCCATCACTTCCTCTTGACAGCACCCGCCCATTAGTACCAACACTCCCTCGTTCACACACTCCCTCGGCCCTCACACTCCTCGCCCACACGCAACCACCAGATAAACAAACCACACAGTCTGAACTCAGAACCACCACACCTGCTCTTTACCCCTCGTCTGTTTCAGGAGCATTACTCTGTGTGTGTGAGCGTCCTTACTGAGCTGATGTTCTCCTGGTTGCGTCGGACTCGCTCCATCTCAGGCGTGTCCATGACAGCGGTGCCACGACCCACTTCCTCTCTGTACTGGACCTGAACAGAGAGGACCAGCTTAAAGCTTTTAAAGCAGCAGCACTGCAGCGTTTTACATCTGTTCATCAGTAACTTCACGATGTCTCGGTCGGCTCTTTCAGAACTTCTCAAGACTCTCCCGATCCTTTTGCCACTCGAAGGTTTTTAAAGAAAATACTACTGACTGTATCTGTTCTACCACGTCCTGCAAAGCTCGCTGTAAACTTTGTGCAGGACTAACGTGTACGTACATCGCTGATCTTCTTGGCGTTCTCCCTGGCGAGCACGATCTCTGGCGTCTCTGTGACTGAAGACATCAGGCCTCTCATCAGCTTGGAGTCCCAGCAGTACCGCAGCTAGAGGGCGACAGAGAGCTGCTTTCAAAACACTGAGTCAGAACGTATCAAAGGGCGACACGGGACTTTTTGAATCTGGTTCAGAAGATTATCAAGCTGTATTTAGACGGGACAAGAAAGTGTGTGCGCTCACAGAGCTGATGTGTCTCTGGTTGGCTTTGACTCTCTCCATCTCTGGGGTTTCTGAAACCTGACTGTAGCTTCCCTTCAGACGCTTCGCCTCGTCCTTGTACTTCTTCTGTGAGTAGAAAGGGAATGAGTTAGAAGAAGCTCTCTCTTTTTCACTTCCCACCCGGGTTCACCCTGCCGGCTCACGCACCTGGCTGTAGACGTCTTTCAGGTAGGAGGCGTGCAGCAGTTCAGGAGTATCTGTAACCGTCCCGTATGAGTTTCCTCTGACCTGCTGCTTGTAGGACCTCTGTGACACGCAGACACACGCCATCAGCTGATTTGTAATGAGTGTGATAGATGATCTAAAGACAACTGTAGCTGCTATCATTATCTGTATGCTGTTGTTTTATGACGACTTTCTTTCACACAGCAATAAACACGTCCTTTATTTACTTTTTTATGTCATCCAACATTCACTGATATGTTTTTCACTCTATTATTAAAACATCTGCATTGTAGTGTTCAATTAAAAACAAACTCTTGGCAAGATATGCGGAGTTTGAGTCAACGACTGCAGAATATGTGTATCTGTAGACCAACATTAAAGAATTTGATAAACTAAATCTTTTAAATTATATTTCCAGGCCCTCCAGACTGGAATGGTATTATTGTCAAGGGGGAAACATATAACTAAAAGATCGGCTACACAAGTTAGCTTTCACACAGACAACAGTTTAAAAATGAATGCCACTGACTGAAATTAAAAACACTTTTGTACTGCTAAACAGCGCACACACACAGACACACACACACACACACACACACACAGACACACACACACACACACACACACACACACACACACACACACACACACAGAGTTACCTGGCTCTGGATCTCTGAGGCTCTCTTGGCTCTTTGTATCTCGAGGACGTCTGCGCTCAGCTCCATGCCTTTACCCACGATCTCCCTCTCTAAATCCCTGCGGTACTCCTTCTGTAGATGGCGGACACACATTACACACCAACACTCAGGTTAAAGTCACATATTACTTGTGTGTGTGTGTGTGTGTGTGTGTGTGTGTGTGTGTGGCTGGTGTGTGTTTTACCTCGTTCAGTATCTGATTGGCTTTTTTAACCCTCAGCAGCTCAGGTGTTTCCTCCAGCCCTATGCCAGATAAGCCCCGCCCCTTCACCTCCTGCTCCAGGTCCTTCCTGTACGTCTTCTACAGAAAGACAGAGGTTTAGAGAATGAATGAATGAATGAATGAATGGCAAAGGTTTTCATCATTTTGACTTTATGCACTAAAGCATTAAGACATCATAGAGCGGTAGTTTCTGTCTCTTGCGAGGAGCCTGATATTCATTTAATACTGAATGTTCTTATTGCTGTTTGAACAGGCTGCAGAAAAACATATGTGTGTGTGTGTGTGTGTTACCTCGCTCAGCAGGCTGCTAGCATGGCAGGCTGTCAGGTATCCAGGTGTTTGGTCTACATCAGTCATTGCTTTGCCCTTCATCTGCTCCTCATAGTCCCTCCGATACTCTTTCTGAGACAGAGAGACATGCAGACAAACAGCAGAGAGAGAGAGTGTGTAAAATGTTGTGTGAATTATCTTTGCTATAATAAAACCAGGCGTCAAATCACCCCTGTAGGAAGAAACACAAAAGTCTTCTCTTTGTGTTTTAGCTTTAGAAGTTTGTGTTTTTGTTGTGTAAATTTTGTTAATCACCTGTTATCATCTTAATCAGCGTATATTCTCTACTTCTGTGTAAATAAACAAGTTCTAATAAAGAAAACGGATTATGGAGCCTCCTTAAATAATTGAGTTTAGGTAAGATGATGACACTTGATCTTTGTGTTTGTGTTGCATGTTTCTCTCCCAGAGCAGTTTTCAGAACAGCCTCCGTGTCTTTCCAGTTAAGAAAGAAAGGAAACAAAAACACTTCAGACGCCTGTAACTCAAGAAAAGCCCGGCTGAACATGGCTGGAGCACAAAGAGAGAAGCAAAACATGCTGAACAAGAGTAAAGGTACAGAAACACACAGACTCAGTGCAGAAGACAGTGTTTCACCTCGCTTTGCATCTTCTGCGCTTCTTTAGACACTTTGTACGTCTGAGTGTCTCCAAACTCCATCTGAGAGCGACCTTTGTTCTTCTCGTACTCCTCTCTGTACTTCACCTGAAACACATTTGTTGACATTTGTTTACTGATAAAAAAAAAACAGAGGGAAAGAGAACGTCAGAAGGAAAAAGGTAGCGGCAGTGAGGGTAACCTGGCTGTGCAGCACCGCGTTCTCCTTGTGGTGGAGCTGTTCCGCCGTGTCCAGAGGGACGTGGTACTGAGCCTTCGTCTGCTCGTACTTCTTCTTATACTCCACCTGAACACACACACACACAGACACACACACACATACTTTAACAGCTTGATCACACACTTTATCTGCCTAACCTGGACAGGTACAGCTGCAGAGGTAAAGTACATGTTCTACAGGTGAATGACGGTGTCGTACATTACTCTGCAGCTTGCTGGCGTGCAGAACGTGTTCCAGCTGCAGGAGGTTCGGCAGGTCTGAAGAACCTTCTGGTTTCTGGTTCTGGTTGGTCTTGTATTTCACCTGGAGGACAGAAGAAGTGTTAACAAACCAGCTTCCTTAGCAGAGATATTCAGTCTTTACTACTTTATGTTGTGGTGCATGTTGACTCGACAGCCTATCACACTCATGGTGGCTGCCTCTAGCTCCCTCCTCCATCTTTGCTAAATTTAGGATTTCCTGGCTCCAGTTAATGACAGAGACGGCGGCGAGCAGTCCTACAGGCTAAAAAAACATCACAAACCCCTTCAGGGCCGTGTTTCTCTGCAGTCTGCGGACGCAGCTCAATAAATGTCCCTTCCCTCTTCATTCAGTTTCCTCACACATCCGCATCTCTTTGAAGTTTTTCTTCGCTGATTTGGTGCCAAAATCCATTTCACATGAAGCCACTTTTTTTTTTGGCCAAATTCTCTTACTGAGAAGCTGCATTCAGAAACCTGCCTGTGCATCGTGATGCGGAGGGTCTCTTGTTCGGTAAGAGGCTTTTCCGAAAAGCAGCTCTGAGTGAACGAGCAGCGTTCAGCACAACAAGCTGTTACGTAACGTTGTGAAGTGGACAGGCTCTTTTCTGTGGCTGTGTGGGCAGCAAGCGGTCTAAAACTGAACCACGGCTTCATGTGTGTGTGTGTGTTTGCACGGTACATCAGCAGCTGGGTCCATCTTCACGTGTATTTTCACACGTGTGTGTATGTTTGCTCAGTGTCTCTGCGTGTGCGTGTCTGAATGTGTGTGCCGCGTACGTGGGCGTCCATTGTGTGTGTGTGCAACCTCTTCAACTTCTCCAGCTCTCATCCTACAATCCCCCCTCCGTTTGCCTTACAAAAGGTTGCCATGGTTACGCCCACACAACAGACGAGAGTTTTAGAGTCAAAGTGAATGAGACACACAGGCACAGTTTGTTCCCCTTGGACTCGTTTATCCCGATGCTTGAAAAAAAAACACAACATAAATGTCTTCAGGTGAACTGGAGGAAACAAAACCTGAATACTCTGTTCTGCTGAATCTTAATAAGAAAGTGAAGTGAATGATTGGAACCACAGTGATCTTTGATCTGTTGTGTTGCTGCTTCACCACAGAAACTCCGTCCTGACTCGCCTGCTCCGACTGAACACGACAAAAGTTAATGGTGAAACCAAACTGTCCAAACAACACGATCTGAACTTCACCTCCAGCTCCAAGAAGAAGTTTAGCTTTTAGTGATAAATCCTCAGAAGTAAAGACCCTGAGACAGTAAACTTGAGTTGTGTGTGAAAACGATGTTTAAAGGTTCTCTAGAGATCTACAGTCTCTGTTAACTAAATCAAGGTAATCTCAGTTTTAGTCTTTTTTTCCTTCTTTGTGTTACTTTCCCTTCTTCCCTCATCCAAAAACCAGACCCATGAATCACAAACAGGGAACATCATTCTAAAAAGACCAAAGAAGAATAAAAAAAAACTGTGTGTTCAAGAAAATTAACTACATCTCATGTACACTGGAGATTATGGTGGACTGTTTGTGAGGATGAGGATCAATTTGCATCGTTGCTTGAAACACTGAACTATTAAAGAAACATATATTTCTGCTACATCACATTTATTTTCTGTGGTGAAGCAGGTACTATTTTCAAAAGCCTCCTGTGTGGTGAAATTAGGTTAAACTCCCACATCCAACGCAAAAGAATCAAACTCAAGATCTTGTATGCTGTTGGAAAAATCAAATCCTGAACAAACATGGACTGGAAAAAGGCTGATTTGATCATTTCTTGCATTAATCGCTGGATTAGAGAGCTGCTCAGATCTTGAGTGGTCCATCTGACAGCTGCATTACGACGTGATGATAAAAAAATAAAGCTGTGATGCCATAAGCTATAGTAAGATGTTCATCGTAGCGTGCTGAACAGATCATGTGACCGCGAGATTGACTCACCTGACTGGCCAGAGCAGCAGCAGCTTGAGTGTGTTTGAAGGAGAGACAGTCCAGCGGGTTGTAACGAGGCCTCTGGCCCTTTAAAAGTCTGTCGAAACTCTCCTTATACTTCACCTGCAGGAGGGAGAGAAAGAGCTGGTGATCCATCCCTAATGGTTCCCTATCAGCTGCCCAATGCATGCTGGGTAAACTGTGTGTGTGTGGTTTACCTGGCTGGCCAGTTTGGAAACCTCCTTGGCGTGCTGGATGTCGGTTCTGTCCAAAAGAGAGCCGTCACTGTAAACTGGCAGCTTGGTGCTACTTTTATAGGCGACCTGTGGAAAAAACACACACACCATAAAAAACAATGTATAACAACACACACACTAACATCTGGAAAGACAAACACCAAGAATGTAGAAACAAACTACACACCCGTGTTCACAGATGTTTAAAAGATGCACAAACGCCAACATACAAAGACAACACACACACACACACGCACACACACACACACACACACGCGCACACACACTCCCCATGAAGATGAATCTTGCAGGACTCTCTTACATAATGACTGTTCAGCGTTAACAGCAGAAGGTTCTCTATAATTAATCAGCGGCTCCACTTAGAGAACAGCTGGTGAAAAGCTGGTGAAACATGTACACTCACTCAAGTACACACACACACACACACACACACACACAGACTCACGTCGCTGGCCAGTTTAGCGGCGTTGGTGGCGTTGAGGATGTCAGGTCTGTCTGCCATCGTGTTGTAGTGATGAAGCTCCTCTCTGCCTTTTCTGTAGCCGACCTGAGAGCACACAGCGTTTAGAAACAGAACACATGAGAACGTGAGAAGGAGCTGAAGTCGCCACATTCAGGGCGAGCTAAATGATAAAAGTGTGATTTGAGAAATTATTTAGGTGGTTTTTCTTTGGGCGTATCAGGTAAGGTTCTTTATTATCATAGTGAAATTTGATCTCTGCACTAACCCATCCCACGTATTGGAGCAGTGGGTGTGCAGCGCCCGGGGACCAACTCCAAGTCTAAGGCACTGACTGGAGAACCTAACATGTTTTCTATGGGGGAGGAAAGCGGAGCACCCGGAGAGAACCCACGCAGACATGGGGGAGAACATGCAAGCTCCTCTGTCATATCCACTGGGCCACTGTGCCGCGCTAATCAGTCTTGTGAACTAAAAGAATGTCCTCACTAAGCTGGTTAAATATTTACATCACACAAAAATCCCTTTCTGTCCATTCTGGTGTTTTTCTGCTCCTATAATGGAGCTTTTCCAAAACTTCCTCCTACACAGAGATTTTTCCAAACCCATGACTTCAGCTGCCCAGAGACGGTCCGGTGCTGTCCAGCTGTCAAGACAACATTTAGTCGCCTCTAACTTTCTCTGGCCAAAAAGAGAACTCATTAAAAAAATTCCCACTTCAATATCCAACAAGGCCGAATAGACTTTTTCACTTTTTAATGCCGCCTTGCACACATGCAGTCAAACCCTGGGTCACAGGAGGGGCGGGGTGTTGATCAGCCTGCAAACCACCCACCCACACAAGCAGCGGAGGGAGGCTAGACAGCGCTCCGCGAGTAAAAGGCGCTCTATTGAGAGTAACCATGGCAACGGCTTCTTTGCGCTACACAGCTGTAGCCTAATTAACTTAAGCTGAAATTATAGGCTAACATTACATAACTTTACCTGATGGGCCTTCATCTAGTTTTGCGGCTCTGCCGTGTGATTCCCTCCTGTTTAGTTAAACAGTAAGAGATTCTGGAAACTCACTAAAAGAAGTTTGAAAGTTGAAGACAATTCAACTTTGGCAGCTGGCGGGTCGCGTGCGTGAGGCGAGCACTTCACCTCACACTAACAGGGACACTTTATACTGAACAGACTGTTTCTGCTGCTTCCTGATAAAAGAAAAATGTTCCTGCTGATACCTGCTCCGAAAAAAAAAACAAGGAAACTGGAGTCTTTAACAAGCTAGATAAAAGGTAATTCCCTGGCAGTGGCAAACCGCTTTGGTTTAATATTTGATTTGATCACATTAATGTTTAAGTTTAGATTTACAATAAATATGTTATTGCTACTGTGTAAAGGGAATACTGCTGGGAAAAAGCACCTTATTTGTTTAAAGTGTTTGCAAAACTCATATTATTGCACTTTTGTATATAGCAGTACATTTAAATTAAAAGTGCCCGATACACTACTTTAGAATTCATTATTTAATATTGTGTAACAATGTGATTAATCACGATTAATCACACGAAAATCATGCAGTTAATCGCGATTAAAAATTGTAATCATTGCCCAGCACGACTCATGATGTGATAAACAACCCAGGTTTTTGAATCTTGAATCACAATAATTAGCATGTGATGATGTGAAGGCAAGGCTGCAATGTTCCTGAGTTGATGAAAACAAGACTGAAGTAGCTTAGTTAAAGAGAGATTAAATTTTGTCAGGCCCTTTGGATTAACGCTCCCTCTCTGTACGAGCCCGCTGACAGCACAGCGGAAAACACAAAGCCACAAAAAGATTCTGTGCTGTTAACACCAAACTCCACACAGATGAGCTGGTGCTCGGTTTCTCGCTTGTTTGTAGCCCACACAGTCACAGCGAGTTACATAACCACTTGTTTTTTATATATATATTTTACACTAAGAAGTACAAACATGCAAGAGTCTGTGTATTTACATCACTCTGGTTCTTGTTGACCTCCATGGCGTGCTCCACCTCCGGCAGTGCTTTCATGTTGGTGTAGCTGCACTTCCCTTTCTCACGATTATACTTCTCCTTATAGAGCTTCTACAGAGACACAGAGAGAAAGAGAGAGAAGGTAAGAAAAAGGCTAAAAGGGAGGCAAGAAGGAAAAGGAGGCAGTTAAATAAAGACAGAAAACATGGTGGATAGAGGGAGAAAAAAATCTGATGACTAATTCAGCCTGCTGCTGAATAACGAGTGAAAACACATTCGTTCATTTGCCTAAAAATAAGACAAGCAGCTTCCAACTGTGAAAATGAGAAATTCACAGCATGACGCAGAAATGAATATTAAACTGAGTGAAGATTTACAGGCCTGCAGAACAAACCCGCCGCCTCTGTGTTCAGCTTCACTTTAAATGTTTCAAAACCAGCTGAATGGTAACAAGACTAAAATGTAAAACCTCAGGTGTCCAACATAAAGCGTATAAAACCACCTGGGATGAGGAGACAATACATAATATACAGTAAACCAATGAGGGCACACATCATACAACAGAAAATGTACTGTGATGTTTAAAAGAACGCAGTAAAACTCTGAGATGATGATCAAATTAAACAGGTTGGTAACACAGAATATGTCTCCCGCGCTCCTTCAGCCCGTGGATCAGTTTTACTGGAACAGTGTTTTGCAGAAGCGGGGCAGTCTGGGCTGCCGTTGTCTAGGTGGCGTACGTTATACGCTCCAGTTAGCGTCAACATTGCTCGGTCAACAGACGTGAAACCAGAAAGCATCAGGCCCTGTGCCCCAGTTTACCCGGAGCCGTGATGTTCTGCCCTCTGGGCCCGATTGGCACCAAGCCATGAACCCCATCTGTGAATCAAGAAGTCTGTTCATCACACCGCAGCTCCACTCGTATCAGGTGATTTTAACACTTCTCCAGCTCCTTCAGATTCCTGGTGCCACTTTTGTAATTTTGTATTAAACTGAATCCATCAGAGCAGATTTTCCTCACACCGGACTCTTATTTCTGGGCCCTGTGATCAGTTTAGGGTTCATGATCTTCTGCATTATTTAAAGCAGTACAGATGTGTTCTGGTCCCATTACTGTCACTCAGGTGCACCAAAATGAAATTGTTCTGCTGCACAGAAGCAGATCTAAATCTCAGTTTAAGCACATTTACTGACACATTTTTGTAAATAATAAAATCAATGTCATGCTGGAAAGGTCATCTGAGGCAAACCGTTATCATACAATCTGGTCCTTTTTGGTAAAAGGTTCATAAAGTTTGAATCCCTTTTAAGTTGACATAAGAGCTCTCCACCTGCTCCAGGTTTGACCTCTCTCTGAGCGGCCGTGCCTGAAAACGGCAGCATCAAAAAGTTAAGATAGTTTAAAGTAGATTTAGATCTGCGGTATTTTGAGAGGTGTCAGTTTTCAGAAGCGATCCGGTGAAATGTGTGTCTGCCCCAGTTCATCAGCGTCAACCTGCCACTGCTGTTTGTCTTCACTGTGTGTAGGCAGTAGGTCAGTGTCTGTGTCCTCAGGCGGTAGAGCACAACACAGCTGCTCTGCGTGTTCACGCCTCAGCAGACAAAATGATACCAACCCTCTACCCCCATATGTGTGTGTGTGTGTGTTAACCTGAGAGCATCTCGGGATGTTGCTGTTTAAAGGCCTCCCATTTGCTGTGAGTCTCTACTGACCTGCTGCAAACTGAGCTCTTAATTACAACCTATAAAACACCCCAGAGGCTGCTCTTTACTTCACTGTAACTGTAAAACAACAGTCTGCTCTGAGGCCCCATCCACACCACACTGTTTTTGGTTAAAAACAGAGTTTTAAAACGCTGGTGCGATCTCCGTCCACACCAGCGTTTTAAAACTAGTGGCTTTTCACGTACACTTGGCATGCTCATGCCAAAGTAAACATAACGCAGGTGGTCTATTCGTAGTTACAGATGAAGAACCGCACCAGATTTTATTTTGCATGGACCAATAACGAGCTGGGACTGTTACTGAATTTAACACGGGAGGTAAAAGCAGCTGTGGCGGAGGAAAACAGCCTGGGAGCCGTAACAAAGTAAATACGGCGACATGCACAGGACAAGTGTTGGCTGTAAGTGTTATTTACAGGGTACAAAATATTTTAATAAAAATACCAAAACCAAAAGTCTGTCAGCAGCAGACTTTTGGTTTCCCAATCAGAAAGCCAAACGTCTGCATCATTGTTTATAAACTCCTCTGTTTTTGCCCGTCCGCACTAAAACGCTATCCGGAGTTTTAAAACCAAAAGCAGGTTTGGCAGCATTTTCAGCTTCTTCGTTTTAGGTCTTTGTTTTAGCCAGGACGAGAGGAGCCAACGCAGAAAACGGTCTCAGTTTTAAACTGAAAACGCAGCAGTGTGGCCTGGGCCTGAGGGATCTTGATGAGTGGAACTACAGGAAAGCCTTAATGCCATTTGATTGACATTCACTTTATACCCAAAGTTTATTTCAGCAGTGAGCGGCGCACAGTTCCTCTTCCTGCATTGAAAGTCACAGTTTGAAGCTATTAAAATCATTTGCACAGAGTCCTTTTAAATCTCACACTGTGAAGGTCAGAGAGCTACGTTAGACTCACGTCACTCTGCGTCTTGGTCAGCTCTTTAGCGAAGACGGTCTCGATGGTTTGGGGCATCTGGGCGTACAGACTGCAGCCGGCTTCCTTCCTCCCCTCCTCCCTGTAAGCTTTCTGCAACACATGCAAAACATTTTACATTTTACAGTGCAAAATAATTAAAAGCACCGATCAAATTATACCTCAAGCGGCTAGTCTGCTAGTTTGAATACAAAGTGTAACACAGAGGCACAAGTAGCCGTTTTAAATATTATTATATCAATACAATTTTAATTAGGATTAGAAGTACACCAATTTGATCCCGGGGATCGGTATCAGGATTGGGAGTGAAGGTTGGATTGATGCGTCTGTAGATACTTAGATACTTGGTGTAATTAACCTCACTAAAAGGGATCAAAATGGCGACCTCTATCTCACGGCAGAGCTTTAGTGTTGCTGTCATTAGTACCACATTTCCCATAGCTCCTATTGTTCCTCCCTATCAAATGATTCCCCCTGTAGAAACTGTGCAGTGATTCTAACTGTGGGTGTGAGATGTATTCACAATGGAGAATGAATTATTAGTTTAATAAGACATAATTAAAAATGCCGGTTTACAGGCTTTAATCACTCGATCTTTTGTCATGATGTTGATGGACACCGTTGTTCCACTAATTAACACACAACTGAGATGAAGGAGATTCTACTCACAGCTCATCCAAACTGTGGACAGTGAAGAAACTTTAAAGATATCGCTGCATCTAAACATTAAAGGGTTTTGTCCTCGTCTCACTGGCAGCAGGATGTTCTTATACCAAAGTAGATTTATGTGTTGGAAGCTTTTGTTGCATGTTACAGAGCAGACAGAATCTCATTGTTGGTACCCAGAGAAGATGATAGTTTAAATATCAATAATGAAAACATGTACGCAGACTGTGACTGAAGTTTTGTACCTCGCTGAGCAGCTGAGTTTGCTCCTTGGCGTGCTGAGTGTCTTTGGTCTCAGGCAGCAGAGAATACAGACTGTTAACCAGCTCCTTCCTACCCGCCTCCTTGTATTTGCTCTGGGGATAGAAAACAACAACAACATCAGATCAATAACTGCACAGTGAAAGAGTCTACAATCCTGCTACAGAAATGAGCAACACAACAAATTTCTTTTGTCTCGTGTTGAGTCTCTTATCTCCATCATGTTTCAATAGTTTCAGAGCACAAAGGGAGATTTTCCTCACTCGGCTTCAAGTTTACTGTAACTTGTTAATATTTTACTGTTCGCTAGTTTCCATTTTTGTTTTAAAATGAATAAGAACCATCCAGTAAACCATCACCATACCATGGTGGAGAGGTATGCGTGCTCCTGTGAGCCTGGAGGCCTAGTGCTCCTGGTAGGGTCCCCCATGGAAAAGTGGTTCCAGGTGAGGGGCCAGACTGAGAATGGTTCACAAAGACCCTCATGAAAAAATCGAGGAAGAGGAGAAGGAACCAGACCCGGGCAGCAGAGCCTGGCTCTGGGGACGTGGAACGTCACCTCTCTGTGGGGGAAGGAGCCGGAACTTGTGCGGGAGGTGGAAGGCTACCAGTTGGATCTGGTGGGGCCAACCTCCACGCACAGTCTCGGTTCTGGAACCGTACTCCTTGATAGGGGATGGACCCAATTTTTCTCTGGAGTTGCCCAGGGTATGAGGTGCTGGGCGGGTGTGGGGATACTCACAAGCCCCCGGCAGAGCGCCGCTACGTTTGAGTTTACTCTGGTGAACAAGAGGGTCACCTCCCTACAACTTCGGGTTGTGAGGGGGGGAACTCTGACTGTTGTTTGTGCTTATGCACCAAGCAGCAGTTCAGAGTATTCGGCCTTCTTGGCCTTCTTGGAGACCATGAATGGAGTTCTGTATGGGGCTCCAGTAGGGGCCTTCTGGGATTTGTTGTCTCAGAGGACTCCGGAGGCGGTTGCCTAGTTCGGACAAGACATAGAGAAGGCTGCTCCTTTGCGTTGAAAGGTGGTGGGGAGGGGTTGCGGTTTGGTGAGCTTGGGACCAGCTCTTTACTCTCACAAGGACCCTGGAGTGGGCTTGGGAGTATGTCCATCCAGTCTACATGTGTTTTGTAGATCTGGAGAAGGCATTTGACCCCCGGGGCGGTGCCGCGGGAGTTTGTGGTGCCCTTCTCAGGGCTATCCAATCCCTGTCCAAAGCGAGAGCTGTGTCCGAGTACTCGGCAGTAAGTCGGACTCTCTCCAGGTCACCAATCCTGTTTGCGATATTCAAGGACAAGATTATCGAGGCGTAGCCGGGGCGAGGAGGGGTTGCGGTTCGGTGAACTTGGGATCTCGTCACTGCTTTTTGGGGATGATGTGGTCCTGATGGCATCATCGGTCTGTAGCCTTCAGCTCTCACTGGATCGGTTCGCAGCAGAGTGCGAAGTGGTTGGGATGAGGATTAGCACCTCTAAATCTGTGGCCATGGTTCTCATCAAGAAACAGGTGGAGTGCCAACTCCAGGTAGGGAATGACCTTACCCCACGTGAAGGAGTCTGTTTTCGTTCCTACCCTCACCTATGGTCATGAAAGCTGGGTCATGACCGAAAGAACGAGATCGCGGGTACAAGCGACCAAAATGGGTTTCCTCAGGCGGGTGGCTGGTGTCTCCCTTACAGACGGGGTGCGAAGCTCGGCCATCTGAGAGGAGCTCAGAGTAGGACTAGGTGGAGAGATTATATCTCCACACTGGCCTGGAAACGCCTCGTCAGAGCTGGTTAAACAAAATTTCAACAGACGCTGGTTCTGCAATCATGAAGACAAAGACCCAACGTAGGCTCTGTTGATACTTTTCTTTTCGTTTCTCAAATGTAAGTTGCTTTGGATAAAAGCGTCTGACAAATGAGTTAATGTAAATATAGAGAAAGATGCTTATTTTTGGGTGTCATGCAGGAACGTTCAAAGGTATAAAAGATGATGATTTATTAAAATATTAACATGTTTGCAGATGGAAAGGAAGGGACAGGAAGAGAAAGAGAAGGAAAGAAAAGGAAAGCAAGGGAAAGGAAATTAAAGGAAAGGACAGGACTATAAACTTGTTTGCTGATGCCATAAAACTAATTTTGACAAATATAAATATATAATCTGATAAAATGTTTTTGAAATTCAAATATAAAACTTTTAAGGCCTGCAGGCACCTTGTGAAACATCAGTTCATAAATTGTGACAATTTAAATATTATTTATTGTGTACAAGCTATCTTTTTCAGGCAAACACACTTAAATATGCACAGTAACACAGAGAGTGAGTGTTTCCCACCTCGCTGTGTGTCTCAGCCATCTCTTTAGCAAACTGAGTCTCCAGGGTTTCAGGCAGCAGAGAGTATAACGTGTTGGGCAGATCCTCTTTGTCCTTCTGGTACTTTGTCTAACCAAAATAAATATGCAAATATGAATATATACTATTTTCAGAGAACATATTGTCATTTCCACTCCTGGAAACAGAAGCTAGTGAGAAACAATGTGAAGAAATACTCTGCGTGCAACACACACACTGCTCTGGGCTCTAACCTCACTCTGAAGATCAGAGATCTGCTTAGCGAACTCGGTCTCTTTGGTCTCCGGCATGTGGTGGAAAACACTGCTGCTGATCTCCTGTCTGCCTTTCTGCTTGTATTTATTCTGCAACACACACACACACACACACAACAAGATGCATATACAACAAAACTGGCTGTTTGTCCTGTTATTTTCTCCTGATGTTTCTTTTCTTTTAGCCTAAATGAAATAGTCTCCCTCCTGCAGCAACAGTCTGTTAGGATTAAGAATAGAGTTCATGTGTATTAAGGGCACATTTCATGACACCTTGAGCCCAATTTTTCTTTTTATAAGTAACATTCAATCCGTTCACTAAGGTGTGTAGCAGAGAAAATAAACCGCGGGTGTGATCACGCCTTGTAAGAAGTCCACCCACCTCACTCTGAAGCTCCATGGCGGCTTTAGCAAACTTCATCTGTTCTGTCTCAGGCAGCAGAGAGTACAGATTGGTGCTCAGCTCTTTCTTACCTGCTTCCTTGTACTTCATCTGGAGAAGACAGACAGAAATGACAGGACATAAAAAGAAAGGACAAGACAATGAAGGAAAGGAAAGGACAGGGCAAGAAAAGAAAGGAAAGGAAAGAAAAGAAAAGGAAAAGACAAAAAGGTGAAAGGAAGGAAATGACAGGACAAGAAAGGACAGGAAAGTACAAGTAAGGAAAGGACAGGACAAGACAAGAAAGGAAAGGACAGGACAGGACAAGAAAGGAAAGGAAAGGAAAGTACAAGTAAGGAAAGGACATGACATGACAGGACAAGAAAGGACAAGACAGGACAGGAAAGTGAAGGAATGGAAAGGACAGGACAGGACAAGGAAGCAAAGTAAAGGATCAGACAGGACAGGAAAGTGAAGGACGGGGCAGGTCAAAGACAGATACTCGGCTGACACCATGCTTCTAACACCATGCTGACTGAGTTCTGTCTCCACATGTTATAAACAAGCTGTCTCTTGTTCACAGAGAATAAGACAGTGTCTTCATCCAATCCAGTGATCCCAAGCTGCAGAACATTTGTGGACCAGGACTCCTGATGATTCAAAGGAAAGTCCCACATGGGAAGGTCCACAAACAACCAGCAGGCCTGGAGGTGTTCAACTCTTTGTGCTCTATTTACCAATCTGTCCCCTGCATGTAAGCGTTTGTGTACCTGACTCTGCAGCTCAGTAGCCTTTTTAGCATGGAGCGTCTCCAGGGTTTCAGACAACTGGTGGTACAGACAGCTGCCTGCCTCCTTCCTGCTCGCCTCCTTGTACTTGGCCTGAAAGAAAAACATCACCAGTTAGACGCCGTTTCCACCACACGCCTCTGCTTCAGCTCGCAGTCAGAAATGTGAGCTGGCAGGTCACAGCCAGTGCCGCTGTTTGCGTCTGCACTGGAACCATTTTAGGGACTATGTTTGGCTTTAGGTGAACAAAAAAAAAGGTTTGCTGTGGTGTTTTGCTCTGCTCTTCACAGCAATGACCTGTCAATAAAACCCTATGAGTGGACTTTATTGATTCAGGTCGCTCTCTCCAGACAGACCACTGCACCATTTAATTCATGGTTTTACTGTTTTGGGTTCTACGAATTCAGGGACTTCTTTACGCATTTGTGCGTGAGTTACAGGGTCATTACCTGATGTGTTCATATCTTTCAATACAAAATTTACTAAGAATATATTTATCTTAAAGAGGTGGTATTATGCTCATTTTCAGGTTCAAAATCTTATTTAGGGGTTGTACCACACCAGGTTTACATGGTTTAATTTACAAAAACACCATATTTTTTTCATACTGCACATTGCTCCAGCTCCTCTTTTCACCCTGTGTTGAACGCTTTGTTTTAGCTATGGAGTGATACATCTTACCTCTACAGGATCTTTGTTGGGAGTTGCATATGCACAGTTTCTATTTAAGGACTACTAGCCAATCAGAAGCAGAGTAGGGCGGGTCAGCGAGAAGCCGGTAAACAGCTCGGGTTCAGCTGCACATGTTGCCGACCAGCTTGGCAACATGGACTGGAGCAAGAGTTTCAGAGCGGTGAGTTATTAATCTGTAACAAAAGGATCTTTCATCCATAAAGTTTTAACCGAGCTCTGTCTCTACATCACAGTAACAACTTTATGTCCACTGACTGCCTGGAGGGTAGCTAGTGTTTGGAAGGGAGAGGAGAGCTGTGTGCTGCAGCTCGCTGTTTCTGAGGGCGTGTCGGAGCAGCCGCTCGGCGAGCGTTATGATGCACATTTAGCTTTCATCCCTGTGACATCACAGGGATTGAAAAGGTTCAGAGCAGATTTTTCTGTGGTATATAACTCAATAAAGGAGAGGGGAAAAGCCAAAAGCATAATATGACCTCTTTAACTTGTATATTTTGACCGTTATACACCACAACACCATGGCATTCCTTTATATGTGACTTGGCCATAAACCTGTTTCTAAAATAAATAAGTTACTAATGTAAAAAAAGACCCTGACTGATAACTGTGCTACATTCGACAGTGACAGTGGTTTCGGTGGTATAGCGGCTCAGTGATAAATACTGTTGCCTCACAGCAAGAAAGTCCTGAGCCTGAATCCAGTAAAAAAAGATAAAGAAACAGGGGCCGCTCACCTCGCTCTGCAGATCTGAGACAGCTTTCGCTAACTGAGTATCGGCAGTTTCTGCTAGCTGAGAGTATAAACTCTGAGAGCGGCTCTTCATCCCGTCCTCCTTGTATTTGCTCTGGACAAAGAGAGGCAGAAGACACTGAAGACGACATCCAACTCATTCAGACATCAGGACTAAAACAGTCTGAGGGATAAGCGGAGTGTCATCTGTTAACATCCTCATATTATTACAAGTGTGTGTAAATGATGAATCGTTACTGCAGCAATCAGTATTTCAATACACACAAGCTTTGGTATCAATTATTATTTAATCATAGTATTTCTGTAACATACTGGACATTGCTTATTAACTCATTAGTTTTGCTTTGGTGATAAATGTGCTATTTATTGTGTCATGTGATTTCACTTTAAGAATAAGGATCTTTTTTTTCTAAAAAATAGCCATTACTTTGGAAAATGACACGCCCATTAAAGAAAGCATCTTTTTCATTAAAATTGTTACAAAAAATATGGGAACCATCTCAAAGTTCTGTATCTCCCGTCCCCAAACGTGTGTGTACTTTACTTCGCTCTGCAGGTCGGACATCTTGGCGGCGAGCTGCGTCTCAGCCGTTTGCGGCAGCTGAGCGTACAAACTGGACGACATCGACTTCTTCCCGCTTTGCTTGTATTTGTTCTGAAGGAAACGGTAGCAGGTGTGGAAAAAAAACAGCCGAGATTATTTCAGACAGACTTTTTAAATTCATTTTGAGGGTTTACGTTCAAACAAGGGAAAACTTAGCGATGAAAAGTTTTGAAATTTATTCTTTAATTTTAAGAATTTGCTGTTTTTTATGTTGAACTAGTGTGATTTTTGTGTCGCCTGTTGGTCACACAAAGTAAGCAATCAGAGGAAATACATTTAAACTGACAAGAAGCTCTGAATCACTCTGGTTCAGGCCTAACGGCCGCCTCGAGCACACTGTGAGCCAGTGAATAAATGAATAAATGAATGAGCTAAAAGGAAACTAATCTCCTGGTCTAAACCTCAAACCACCACTTTCGATGGTGAGAGAGAGAGCAAGAGGCTGCATGAGCAGTTTCTTAGTTCTCAGCTTATGTTGTTTTCCTCCTGAATATTTCAGTTACTTTACATAAACACTTCCGTTCCTCAGCGAGATAATGCTGACAAAATGTTGCTGTACTGGCTACAAACAGCATTGCAAATATCCACCGCGTTTAGCAGAGTGTCTTCAAAGCTCAAAAAAAAAAAAACTGGCTCATTCATTACTTCTTTAAGGAGTGACGCTTGCACTCAGCTTGAGCTTCTCTCGCTGCCTGAATAATGCACGACAGTGAGTGTGCAGAGTGCAGATCTCAAATCTGTCATTGAATTACATCAGGACAATCAGCGGCTTCACGACAGTTGACTGTTCACTGCCGAACAAACCGAGCATGCAGATGAGTGAATAATAGATGGGTGTACCTCGCTCTGCAGCTCAGTAACCTCCTTAACACGCTGCGTCTCCAGAGTCTCGGGCAGCTGGTGGTACAGAGAACAGCTGGCTTCTTTCTTCCCCGCTTCCTTGTATTTGACCTGCAGGAAGAAAAAAAGGTCAAATTTCAGTTTGTTTCATGATCGCATACATTTTTACGGATTCTCCCTCACAACACGTGTCACATCATGAGAGGCGTCTGCAGCTAATATTTGAATACACGTCCACCTCTCTTGCTGGCTTTGATTCAGAACTGTTTAAATTGTCAGCGCCACTTGATTTGAAAAGAACTAAAATTAACATTTTTGCTGTTTTGTCTGCAGATGTCAGATTCAATTAAAACCCAAAAGACATGAGCCAAAGGTGAAGAGGCACCAGAGGAGAACACATTAAACAGAGATAACATAATAGAGCATTTCAAAAGGGAATTAATCCACTCTGAATGGTTTTCAGCAGCACAGGAGGAGGAGGAGGAGGAGGAGGAAGGTATCCAGCAGCTCTGAATCTGTTTCTGATAACGAGACCAGAATAGACAACAGTGGTCAGTTTATCTGCAACGTGTTAACATGCTGGAGAGCCTGGGACGGAGGACACACCTCATTTTGTCTCTTAGCACTGACGTCTTCCCTGAAGACTTACCCCAACCAATGAAAGGTGGGTTTCTGTTAGTGAACAAACCTCATGATAACAACCAACAATGTCTCAGTACCACTGCTTTCTGTCTTCCCCACTCAGTCTGTGGTCTGTGGTGATTATTATTATCATGTCTAATATGTGGGACTGAGTCAGAATAAACAGTGTGTGTGTTCACGGTGATGAAGGAACATGTCAGCCAGTGAACAGTGAGGCTCACTGATGTTGATTTAATAGTTTCTGGACAACAATGGAGGAAGAGGAGACATCAGGCTGTGAGACACGTTTAGGACAAATCTAGAATATTAGCAGTGTTATGGATTATTGGTTTCCTCTGTAGAGAGCAGTTTAGTCCCCACAATCTGACAGCGTGAACAGATTTATGGCGTCACAACATGATGAGTTTCCCACCTCGCTGTGTGTCTCAGCCATCTCTTTGACAAACTGAGTCTCCAGAGTTTCAGGCAGCAGAGAGTATAACGTGTTGGGCAGATCCTCTTTGTCCTTCTTGTACTTTGCCTTGAAAGAAAACAAAATGAAAGTTGATGAAAACATCTGTAACATCGTCCACTTATTCATTTTTGAATAAGGTGTGAAATTCATCCAGCTGTGTGTGTATTTATATTATGTTCAGAGTATTTCATCAAAGGTTTACAAAAATATTAATATCTAACAAGAAGAACCACCTTAATCTAAAAAAATTACATTGTGCTGTGGTTATTTAGTGAAATCAAATTAGTCTAAAAAGATTCTTCAAATCAACTTTCTGGATAAAATACAAAGAAAAACAAACACTTTCAGCTACTGATGTAACTTTCCACCTGCAGAGCACCTGTATGAGGCGTTCAGGGTCCTCACCTCGCTCTGTATCTCTGACATATGCTTGGCGAACTGGGTCTCTGCCGTCTCGGGGAGGAGCGAGTACAGGTTGGTACTGACGTCCTTCTTCCCCCCTTCTTTGTACTTGACCTGAGAGAGAGCACACAGAGCTCACTTCAGCGTACAGATACCCAGCGGTGACTGTGCCTTCGTGTCGGCGCGTTCCTCACCTCGCTGTAAATGTCTCTCAGCTCTTTAGCCAGCTGTGTCTCTGTGGTTTCAGGCAGCTGGTGATACAGAGAGCCGCTCGCCTCCTTCCTGCCGTCCTGCTTGTATTTCACCTGCACACAGACGGCAGGACAGAGCGAAAACACACAGAATTAAGCTTTTTGACAAAGTTTCAAGTTCAAATTAAAGCTATTTTAGTAGAAAAAAATGAGAAATATCAAAAGTTAAATCTACATTTCAGTCTCTTCAGGAAGAAGCAGCCAACAAATCAGGATTTACTGGTTTGAAAAAGACCCTTATCTTTCAATTTGCCTTTGTAGAGAAGGATGAAGATTAATAATTCCCAAAATAGACAGTTTATGCAGCTCAGTGGACACAGCGACACTTTCCCATTAATTTCCCATTGGATCCTGGCCAAAGGTCCAGTGGAAAGGCGAGCTGAGGCCAGCACAAGCCTGTACCTGAACACACCGTACGGTCTCTGTACACACCTGACTCTGCAGCTGTGAAACCTCTTTAGCGTGCAGAGTGTCCAGAGTCTCAGGCAGCTTCGAGTACAGAGAGCTGGACGCGTCTTTCTTCCCTGCTTCTTTATATTTGGTCTGAAAACAACAAAGGAAACAAACAAAACACTTTTAACACCTCTTTTTAACTTTGGTTACATCAGATTGTTTTGGTCTAAAAACAGAAATTAAAGATTAGAGAAGAAAAATCATCAGCAATCTAATAAGAACAGAAGTTCTCCAACCTTCTTACAGGAAATCACTGAGTCCTTCAGAGTCACTGCGTGATCATATTAACATACTGTAGTTATTAAATGACCTTCTCTCTTGCCGTACCTCACTCTGCATTTCAGAAACAGTTTTGGCAAACTGGATTTCGTTGGTCTCTGGGAGCTGGGAGTAAACACTGATGCTTTGGCTCTTCTTCCCGCTCTCCTTATATTTGTTCTGGAGATGAGAAGACAACAAGACACATTCAGAGGGACATTTTATCAAACCCTCAAACCTGTTTTTGTACTGTAAAAGTTTGTTTGCAGTAGATGGACGTCTTCTTCAAACTCTACGTGTATTTTGACAGGCTGTGTTTAAAGACTCCGGCCTGAGCTTGTTTTTGTAGCTACAAAAGTGCAAGTCAAGATGACTGGATTCAGATTCTACAGAAAACACAACGCCAAGTTCTTTCTTTTGAGTTTCAGAGTTTTCAGAGGTCAGTGTGACTGTGTGTGCTGTAGCTCACTCTGTATTTACACATTACTGCACTTAAGTACTGTACTTTTTAGCTGACTTAAGTATTTCCATTTAATGCTACAATATTGTACTTTTTACTCCACCACATGTATTTGATAGCTTTATTTACGGGTATTTTTGCAGATCAACTAATAAATGAGCTCCCAAGCAGTTTATAAAGTAGTTCAAATTAGCTCCACCATCATCAGCCTCAACTCATTAATGGATCACTGATTATAATCCAGTTATATATTTTATATTACTCTGCAAAGGGCCTTTCTGCATGATGAGTACTTTACTTCTAATTTACGTACATTGTTATGCTGATACTTCTGTACATTTATTTAAATTAAGAGTTTGAATGCAGGACCTTTACAATACATTTATTCATTTAGCTGATGCGTTTATCCAAAGCAACTTACAATTACTATACATGAGAGGTCGCACGCCTCTGGAGCAACAAGGGGTTAAGTGTCTTGCTCAGGGTCACAGTGGGGGACTGAACCCGGGTCTCTCACACCAAAGGCAGGCGTCTTATCCATTCCGCCATCGCCACCTTTAAATCTAGTATTTCCACACTGTGTATGGAGTAAAACATCTCCAAAGTCCAGATCCGTCATCAACCTGAACAAGCTCAAAATGTGTGTTTCTGACATGTGAGCTATAAAAAAAGTTGTGCTTCTTTCTGATGTTTAGCTTAGAGAGCTTTTTCTGTTCTCTGCATCACACAGTCAAATCAAACTAGATATGATGTTTCATGAGAAACCGTATGTGTGTGTTTGCTGTACCTCACTCTGTATCTCCGTCATCTCTCGAGCGAAGTGGGTCTCTGAGGTTTCAGGCAGCTGAGAGTACAGAGACGACGTCATCTCCTTCCTCCCTTCATCTTTGTACTTTTTCTGTCGGAAACAAAGTGAACGTAAAAAAATCTCTGATTAATCTCCAGTAAAACCAGAAGCATCTCTTTCATAAACGCTTTACGATTTAAAGGGCCTCTTTCACATTCACCCCTACTGATGTCTCGCCATGGGTTTTGTTTTATTTGTCCAGGTGTTCTGATCTGATCTGTCGCTAAGATTTCTGCCTCCACCACAAATCAAGGAGGAGAATGCTTAGTTTTTGAAAAGTTATACTTATCAAAATATAATTTAATTTCATCAGTTTAATTCAGCAGGGACGGTGCACGTTAATAAAACATTCAAGTAAACGCGACAGAGTTAGATCAAAGAATATTTTTTATCTGTCGTCCCTGGACAGTTGTTACATATTCAACCTATGAATCATATATAACTTAAGTTGTGGGGGTAACGAGCTTTAACTGTATATTACAGGCGGCCCAAACCTCCCAGCATATTGGAAAAATGTTAAATAAGAGAAGAGTCGGTGTTAATATTAATGTGACTTTTATTATCTGTATCCTACAGACCGGACAATGATTATAAGTTCAAAATAAGTAATTAATTAAACAAATGCTGAAGCCAAAACAAAGGATGAAGCTGTTGTTTTTTGTCACAGCTAAGCTTCAACTGGAAACATAAATATCTAAGTAGAGTGAAAACATGTTTTATTGATTATTATTTCTACTTGTCAACAAGATCGTCTCCGTTGAGTTTGGGAGTTTTTCTGTTGCTGTTGAGCTGTTGCAATAAAATAAAGCTCAGAACCTGAACAAATAAAACTATCTGCATGTCCAGGCATCACTAGAGGTGAGAGAGATGATGTGCAGAATATACTGATGCTGAGGCTTCCTTAGTTTACAGTCGGAGCGCTGGAATCTGACTGAAGTGAGACAGAGACGGATGAAGGGAAGAAGAGACTCACTTCACTCTGCAGCTCCGTCACCTCTTTGGCGTGTTTGGTCTCCAGAGTTTCGGCCAGTTTGGAGTACAGAGACGACGCCGTCTGCTGCTTCCCAGCCTGCTTGTACTTCACCTGACACACACACACACACACACACACACACACACTAAATGACCACTGTGCGCTCTGAAGCACCAAACCCACCACCGTCACTCTTCAGTCTTTAACTACCAACAACTAAAAATGTACAAACAGCTTCCTTCTTCTTGACCTTCGTTATCAGCTCTGGATCCTATTGGTAGCTGATATAGCAACCTTTCTGTGACATCATGCGATTTATCAGCTGCAGACCAATAGGATTCAGACCCTGTGTGACCCTACGTGTACGGAGTTATTTTTGACTTCTTGTGAACTTTGTGACCTTGCTCTCAAATGAAAGACATCGTTAGCGGTGAGACCGCCGGAGTCAGTTTCTCTGTTTTCTAGTTTGAGTTTCTACTCGTGTGCTGCTCGTGTTTATTAGCTGAAAAATAAAAGAGGTCCAGAGAGTCTACAGCAGAGCTAAATCCAGACCTCCTCATCTCAGAGCTGTCCGCCTCTGCACCTCCATCCACTTCAACAGCGACGCATGTTTTCACACACAGTCACACACAGACAGCAGAGCAGGAAATGTTTAATCCACTGTGTTTTCATACCTTGATGTTTGTTTGGTTGCTCATTTTCTTTAATATTTTTTAAAAATTCTTGTTAAATATATAGTTTAATAGACATAAAACATAATGTCCATGGAAATCAAAATGTTGGCCAAAAAAAAACAACAATAAACATTTTTGAAACTGCGGCAAAAACACAGCTGCACTCAAGAAATGTACGAGCCAGCTCACTAACGGCTGTAAAGAGTAGCTACTGTACAGTCGCCTGGTTCTCACCTCCATGTTTGTTCTTTTTCTTTTGTAATTTTTTTTTAATTAAATCCATCCATTGTCAACCGCTTATCCTGCATACAGGGTCGCAGCGTTTTTATTAAATCCTTTCAAGTAATTTAGAAAATAAATAGTTGAACAGACATAAAACATGTCCATGAAAATCAAACGGTCCAATTAATTCCATTTGTTTCTCAGACTACTGTTAATTTGGTCAATGACAACTCTGAATAACTGAATAAATGTTTGTCAACGACCTTCGACGTCACTAAACACTTACTAAGACCATTTTAACATGCAATACTGTTGACGGATGTTTGACACAAAACAAAAGCGTTTCTGAAACTGTAGCAAAACACAGCTGTGTTGGAGGAAAATAACAGCCACCACACTGATGGTTGAAACAAAACCTTTGTTTGGATCAAAGCTTAAACGATCGTTTGAGATCAGTACAGATTTGGTGATGATTTACTAAAACCGAGTTTCCCACCTCGCTGTGTGTCTCAGCCATCGCTTTGACAAACTGAGTCTCCAGAGTTTCAGGCAGCAGAGAGTATAACGTGTTGGGCAGATCCTCTTTGTCCTTCTTGTACTTCGCCTTGAGAGAAAAAGTGAATAAAGAAACGTTGATAAAAACATTTTAGGTCTTTCACTTATTGCTTTTGACCCAAAGTCATGGTGTGAAATCCACCCAGCTGTGTGTATTTAGATTATGTTCAGAGTATTAATTAATATAACAAGAAGAATGAGCTTCATCTAAAAGGCTCTTTATTCATTTATTCATAAATCTGAGACCTGAAATTGATTTCAACATTCAACACTTTAAGAGGGTGAGTTCCTTACTGCAGTTTTTTATGATTAATTGTGAATTCTCAACTATAATTTCTGGCTTTAACAATTAAAACACACTTCTGAACTTTCCACCTGCAGAGCACCTGTATGAGGCGTTCAGGGTCCTCACCTCGCTCTGTATCTCTGACATATGCTTGGCGAACTGGGTCTCTGCCGTCTCGGGGAGGAGCGAGTACAGGTTGGTACTGACGTCCTTCTTCCCCCCTTCTTTGTACTTGACCTGAGAGAGAGCACACAGAGCTCATTTCAGCGTACAGATACCCAGCGGTGACTGTGCCTTCGTGTCGGCGCGTTCCTCACCTCGCTGTAAATGTCTCTCAGCTCTTTAGCCAGCTGTGTCTCTGTGGTTTCAGGCAGCTGGTGATACAGAGAGCCGCCGCTCGCCTCCTTCCTGCCGTCCTGCTTGTATTTCACCTGCACACAGACGGCAGGACAGAGCGAAAACACACAGAATTAAGCTTTTTGACAAAGTTTCAAGTTCAAATTAAAGCTATTTTAGGAGAAAAAAATGAGAAATATCAAAAGTTAAATCTACATTTCAGTCTCTTCAGGAAGAAGCAGCCAACAAATCAGGATTTACTGGTTTGAAAAAGACCCTTATCGTTCAATTTGCCTTTGTAGAGAAGGATGAAGATTAATAATTCCCAAAATAGACAGTTTATGCAGCTCAGTGGACACAGCGACACTTTCCCATTAATTTCCCATTGGATCCTGGCCAAAGGTCCAGTGGAAAGGCGAGCTGAGGCCAGCACAAGCCTGTACCTGAACACACCGTACGGTCTCTGTACACACCTGACTCTGCAGCTGTGAAACCTCTTTAGCGTGCAGAGTGTCCAGAGTCTCAGGCAGCTTCGAGTACAGAGAGCTGGACGCGTCTTTCTTCCCTGCTTCTTTATATTTGGTCTGAAAACAACAAAGGAAACAAACAAAACACTTTTAACACCTCTTTTTAACTTTGGTTACATCAGATTGTTTTGGTCTAAAAATAGAAATTAGATTAAAGAAGAAGAATCATCAGAAAACTAATAAGAACAGAAGTTCTCCAACCTTCTTACAGGAAATCACTGAGTCCTTCAGAGTCCCTGCGTGATCATATTAACATACTGTAGTTATTAAATGACCTTCTCTCTTGCCGTACCTCACTCTGCATTTCAGAAACAGTTTTGGCAAACTGGATTTCGTTGGTCTCTGGGAGCTGGGAGTAAACACTGATGCTTTGGCTCTTCTTCCCGCTCTCCTTATATTTGTTCTGGAGATGAGAAACAGAAGCAGAAGTTTCAGCTGAGTTGAAGAACATCAGGAGAGGTCAGCATGTTTGTGTTTGCTGTACCTCACTCTGGATCTCCGTCATCTCTCGAGCGAAGTGGGTCTCTGAGGTTTCAGGCAGCTGAGAGTACAGAGACGACGTCATCTCCTTCCTCCCTTCATCTTTGTACTTTTTCTGTCAGAAACACACAGAGACAAAGTGAAGGTAAAAAAACCTCAAGAATGTGATTCATCACCAGTAAAATCAGTCTCAGGTTTACACACAAGCATCTTTTTAACAACCTGTTCATGATCTGATCTGTGGTTAAGATTTCTGCCTCCAATACAATGAAGTGAACAGAATTCAGTTTGTGAAAACTTCATCAGCGACATGTCTTTATTTCTTGGGCAATGGGACCATCCGAGGAGCACGTGAATGCACCGTGAGCCGTTGGTTGCAATTCACAACTCTCACCTCTAGATGTCACTAAAAGTCACACACTGAAGGTTTAAGAAAAAATATGACGATTCATCGAACTTCTGTTGGAGAGGTCGGGGCCTTCACACGTATCACACGTGGTTTTGTATATTTAATTGTCATTATTGGTCTCTGTGCCTGTCTGCTTTGTTTTGCTAACTGTCTGTGTCAGGTGACGTCTTAGTCTGCCTGTCATAATGTGTCCCACCTGTCCCAATATCTGCTGTCACATCGTCCTCGGTTCATGTCGAGTGTCTCTGCTTGTCTCTGTGTTTTATTTTACCAGGTTTGGTTTCATGTTTCAACTTTCGTTGACCTTTGTCTGGATCCTCGCCACCAGTTCCTGTGAGCCTCGTTTCTGTCTGTGGTGAGATTAAACTGTTCCAGCGACTCCTGGTGTTTTGTGTTTGAGTTTTTGTCTGCCTTTCCTGTCACGGTGCTCTGCAGTGAATCTCAATCTTTGCTGTCGGCCTGTAATGCTTTACAAACACTTTTAATTCTCTGGATCCTACATACCAGACAATAATTCAATAATAAATAATAGAACAGGATTTTGTTTTTTACAGCAACACAAATGCTCACAGTCTCCTGGCTGAAACAAAAACAAAAAAATCAGATGAATTTGCTGTTTTCACGACAAAGCTTCTATTGGAAACTGAAATATTTATGCAGAGTAAAAATGTGTTGTATTATTTATTTCTACTTTTCGACAAGTTCATCTCCGTTGTGTTTTGGAGTCGTTCTGTTGTCGCTGAACTGATGCAATGAAAGGAAAGTTTTTAAAAATCCCAGTTAGAGGCAGAAATCTCAGAACCTGAACAGACAAAACCAAAACTATCTGCATGTCGTGGCCCCCCCAGAGGTAAGAGAGAAATCATGCTCTGTGAAGCTTCTGCAACCAAAGAGCGAGTGCAAGTTTTGTTTTCTTGCAAAGAGCAGAAGTGATGTGTAGACTTGCTTTACTCAGTTTAAACAGCTTTTTTAAAAATCTGAATTTGAGACAGAGACGGATGAAGGGAAGAAGAGACTCACTTCACTCTGCAGCTCCGTCACCTCTTTGGCGTGTTTGGTCTCCAGAGTTTCGGCCAGTTTGGAGTACAGAGACGACGCCGTCTGCTGCTTCCCAGCCTGCTTGTACTTCACCTGACACACAACACACACACACACACACACACACACACACTAAATGACCACTGTGCGCTCTGAAGCACCAAACCCACCACCGTCACTCTTCAGTCTTTAACTACCAACAACTAAAAAAGTACAAACAGCTTCCTTCTTCTTGACCTTCGTTATCAGCTCTGGATCCTATTGGTAGCTGATATAGCAACCTTTCTGTGACATCATCAGATTTATCAGCTGCAGACCAATAGGACTCAGACCCTGTTTGACCCTACATGTACGGAGTTATTTTTGACTTCTTGTGAACTTTGTGACCTTGCTCTCAAATGAAAGACATCGTTAGCGGTGAGACCGCCGGCGTCAGTTTCTCTGTTTTCTAGTTTGAGTTTCTACTCGTTTGCTGCTCGTGTTTATTAGCTGAAAAATAAAAGAGGTCCAGAGAGTCTACAGCAGAGCTAAATCCAGACCTCCTCATCTCAGAGCTGTCCGCCTCTGCACCTCCATCCATTTCAACAGCGACGCATGTTTTCACACACAGTCACATGTGGCAGCAGAAATATACAGCGACTCTGCTGACAACATAAAAATCCTAAAAAAACCTGCTGTGGTGATTCAGTTTTATTTAGTCTTTTGTTTTTAACTCTGTGCGCGACTTCACCTCTTGGTGTGACCACACTGAGGGTCACATTAGAAACTTCTCTACATGGCCACTGTAGCAGGAAGAGAATAACTATAAAATGTGCGTGCAGCTGCATTAGAAAATGGTTTCCTCAGATGGTTTAATTAATTTACCAGCTGATGCCTGAATTGCATCTAAACAAAACTGTCTCCCTCAAAGATAATTAAAATAATATAATAAGTAGGGATATCCAGATCCGAACACGAGATCGAAATCGGGCCCGATCACGTTGTCTCAGACTCGATCGGAATCGGATGTTACCTCCTGATCAGGACTCGGATATAAATGTATATATATGTATGTATAGATGTGCTTTGCAAACACTGTGGCACTTTTATTTTTGTATTTGTTTACATGCCTGCTGGGTATTTTAAGTTAAGGTGCTATTTGTTTTTATCTTTTATATTTACTGTTGCACTAAAGTCCAAAAGTGAAGAATTTATGTTATTTATTACTTGAGTGTTGAAGCTGCCTCACAGAAGTGATCTGTTTGTTAAAAGAGTTGTTAAATGTTAAAATAAGGTGAATTAAATAAAAAAGTATTATAGACGTATCGGATCGGGACTTGGTATCGGTAGATAATCAAAATCAAATGACTCGGAGGGGAAAAACACCTGATCGGGACATCCCTAATAATATATATATATATAGTATAGTATAGTATAATAAGACTTCAAGACAGTAGATTAGTAAATGTTTAATCCATTGTGTTTTCAGCCCGAAGTCTTAAATGTTATTAAATATTTAGTTTAACATAGACATAAAACATGTGAAACTGTAGCAAAACATAGCTGCAGAAATGTACGAGCCAGCTCACTGATGGCTGCAAAGAGCAGCTACTGTACTGTACAGTCGCCTGGTTCTCACCTCCATGTTTGTTTGTTCCTTTTTTTAATGTAAAATGGGTTTGTATATTCTTGCAAATAATTAATTAAACAAATGGTTTGATAGACAGACCTGCAGTCTGTCCATGGAAATCAAATATTGGTCCAATCAATTCCATCTGGTACAGAGAATAAAGTTAATTAAATAAACTAAGACTAAATATGTTTGTGACTGCAACTATATCAACATGCAACACTGGAGACAAAAAAGCCTTCACAAAATCTCTCTTTCTGTTCATTGATGTAAAACAGGAGACAAGTGATGATTAGCCGACCAACATAAACCACCATGTTTAACAGACACTAGTCAGTCACGGCTTTCGTTTTGTGTAGTCAACTAAAACTTGACTAAAAGTTTTCCTGTGTTTAATAAACACCTGCTCATCGTCTGTTTTTCCGTGATTGAACATCTTCATTCAAGACAAAGAAGTGTGGCCCGAAGGACAGTAACTTTATATCGTGAGATCAATACAGATTCGCTGAGGGACTCGATAAGAAAGGGGGGATTTTCCTGAGTAAACCGAGTTCCCACCTCGCTGTGTGTCTCAGCCATCTCTTTGGCAAACTGAGTCTCCAGAGTTTCAGGCAGCAGAGAGTATAACGTGTTGGGCAGATCCTCTTTGTCCGTCTTGTACTTCGCCTTGAGGGGAGAAAAAAAAATAACCAAAAAATGTAAACATAGAAAATATTTAACTTAAAGAAAAAGCTTTCGGTGTTTCGGGAGCTTCACCTCGCTCTGGATCTCTGACATCTGTTTGGCGAAAAGCGTGTCTGCTGTCTCAGGGAGGAGGTGGTAGAGCGACGAGGACGCTGCCTTCTTGCAGCCCTCCCTGTATTTCACCTGCATCACAAAACAAAGCCATGACACCGTTTTCAGGATGATCTTTCTCTGTATCCTACATACAGGAAAGTAAATCGAGTCATTTATTAAGGATTTAGCTTTTTCTAGCAAAACAAATGCTCCCAGTCTCTGAAGCCGAAACAAAGGAGGAAGCTGTTTTTTTCATAGCAAAGCTTCAAACACTGAAAAGGCTTTGAGCTCATCATCTACATACATGTAACAGATCGTACATTAACAAAATATTTTCTGACACAGTTTTTTTCCCTTCACATTACAGAATTTTATAAATGTATTTTCGTCCGTGCCCTGACTGAAAATGCGATGAAAATACAATCAAATCTGATCACACCACACTCGCTTTTGAGTGTTGAACCACAATAATAATCCTGATGGATGATCACTTTGCTTGTAGTTAATTTACCACCACTGGCTTTAAATCCGTCAACTGTTTCAAATAGTTACTTATAATACTTTTAAACCTCCGCCGACCACCAGCTCTCGGCTCACGAGGAGGCTGATTGTGAACGAGCAGCTGCTGAAGTAAAGAGTTTGTCACCTCGCTCTGGAGCTCCGTCACCTCCTTGGCCAACTCCGTCTGGAGGGTTTGAGGAAGGCTGGAAAACAGACTGGACTCCTTCTGCACGTCGTCTTTGTACTTCACCTGCAGGGACGACAGTTTGTCTGAGGGTCAGGAAATGTTTGACGTGTGTCTTGAATAGTATCTTTAGTTTTTGAACCACACTGTAAGTTTCCTCTCTTTTCTTTTCTAGCCTAATCTTTTCCCTCATTTTTCTGATAGTATTATCTTTGGAAAAGGATGTGAAAAAGTAGGTTTTTTAGCGTAAGATAATGTTTAGTGAAGGGCGTGGATGCTGTCCTCATAATGACAGTAAAGTCAGTGTGATCAGTACCTGGCTCTGAATCTGTGAGGCCTGCTTGGCGTGTTGGGTGTCCAGAGTTTCTGCCATCACAGAGTACAGACAGCTGCCGGCCTCCCGCCTCCCTGACTTCTTGTACTTTCTCTGAAAAAGAAAATATGTATTTATAAATGTCTGACGATTTTCAGTCATCCAGGTCATAGTTATCTGAAGAAAGAAGGGTAAGTGGACTCGGTTGAAGATACTTGAAGATGTTCGACCTCTCATCCAAGGGGCTTCTTCACTTCTGACTGACTGGTAGGGATCCCAGCTGTTTAACCTCTGTGGTTAAATGGCTCTGATTCCCTTCCCAGTCAGTCAGAAGTGAAAAAGCCCCTTGGATGAGAGGCGATCCGTCTTACAGTATCTACAGTAAGCCTGTAGCCAGCTGCCTTTGATTTTAACCTTCCTAGGATAACATTTACAGACATTTATACATCTCTTTTTGCTTTGAGTTGGCAGCACAAAACATTTGCATGTGTTTTTATTTGTTTAGATTAAATTCTAGTGTCAGTAAAGTTCATGAAAACCTTAATATGACAATGAAAACAAAACTTAAAGTCTCCTAATCCAGAGGTTCCCTGGGATTGGGTCACGAAATGAAAGTAGTGGGTCCTGACAGGATTGATCAGGTAAAGTTCTATATATATATAAACAAACAACAAAAACAACAACAAAAGTCTTTAACTGAACCGTCAAATTCGGATAAAATCCAGATGAGATTTATGACACTTGGTCTCATTTATACATCTCAGACCACAAATCCTATTGCAAGCCGTCTTGTTTATCCTGATCATGCTGCTCTCTCACCAGTAGAGATTACTGAACTGATCAGGGATCAGATAAAGGCTACAGCAGCTCGCTGCACCGTATTTGATAGTAGGCTGTGTGTAAAAATAGCTCAAACTGTTTTTCTTTGCTTCTTTAATGAGACAGAGGATGAAGGCAGCAACGGTTTCGTTTAGACTCTCATCTAACCAAATATTTGTCTCTTTGTTTCTTGACTTTCCTTTTCTACAAAGCACCATCGCCCTCCTGTTTCCAGTTTGCTGACAGAGCGTTGCTCGATTTTAAAACTCAAATCATTTTCACTTTAGTCAAACCTGAAGCCGGCGATGTGCAGAGCTACGTGATGGAGCTTTAACCTCACTTCTCTTTACATTCATTCAAACAAACAGAACCGAGTTCTCTCATATCTGCACTTTATTTATTTGCGCATGAATATGTCGGCTTGTAATGCTTTACCGACGATCCTCTTTTCTCTCATCTCACCTCGCTCTGCAGCTCAGAAACAGTTTTAGCAAACTGAGTCTCGGCGGTTTCTGGCAGCTGAGAGTAGAAGCTCTGAGAGAGGCTCTTCATCCCGTCCTCCTTATACTTGTTCTACAGTCAGAGACAGAAAACAGACACATTATAATTAGTTATAAGATTAACAATATACAGCTTGAGTGATTTTTTTATTGAATGCAAATGGAGTTAATGCCAAAGTCTGACTCATGTTTGATAATCGCTGCCAGTGTCGTCAGAAGAACAGAGAACTCCCCAGAAACAGCTGGACTCAAAACTGACAAGAAAAGTCACTCATTCATAATGGATTCATTCATTCATTACTAAACACAGCAGCCTGTTCGCCGGTGCATCACGACAGAAATCCGTCCCATCGCAGCGTCCTGATGTTCTCCTCACAAACAGGAGGTGAAGAAGAGACACTGCTTCACTTTCTGTGACTGAAGTTGCATCGAGCTGCCACAGATATCTATAAGTATCTGGAATCTAAATTCCTCCATTGACATGGCAGTTGTCCTGCTTGTGTCGGTGTTTTCTCATCAGGACAAACTGCAAAAATCAGTTTGAGGATCTTTTTTTGCAGATTGTAGATTACTACGGAAGCCCTGAGAGGCAAGTGAGAAAAAAATTCTTGTAATCCATTTTCATCATCTAAATGAATTTGGCAGGTGAGGAAAACAATTCATAGGGTGGTGATGGGGCAGTGGATAAGACACATGCCTTTGGTGTGAGAGACCCAGGTTCAATTCCCCACTGTGACACATCAATGTGTTCCTGAGTAAGACCTGTTGCTCCAGAGGCGTGTGACCTCTGACATAAATAGATAAATGTAATGTTTTCTTCCAGGTGAAGTGCCAATTTAAATTCAGTTCTAGCCAAAAGAAAGACATGGCTGTAATGTTACATAACTTGCTAACATACAATATATGTACCTTTTGTTAAGAGTGCATGGGACACCTCACCTGAACAACACAGTAATGCTTCAGACCTGATCCTGACAAATAAAAAATAAGATTATCCCGGCTAAACCTTTTTTCCCCAACAGCTCTTAAGAGGAGAAAACAGTTTAGATCAGACTAACACAACAGATCACAGGAATCTTTTTTTCTCATTTGCCCCTGATGGCTTCCCTACACCACACCAACATTTTGAATACAGCTTGCTTCAGTGTTGTTTGTATTTAAAACTTGTTCACTGTGTCCCTCCACTGCAAAGATTTATTTTGCTCTTACTTGGCTCTGCATGTCGGTGAGCTCTCGGGCAAACTGGGTCTCCAGAGTGTCGGGCAGCTGGTGGTAAACTGGGCACGATAACTCCTTCTTAACAGCCTCTTTATACAAAATCTAACAGAGAAAAGAAAAGAGGGGACAGCATGTTGACAATGACTGAGAAGGAAGAATAAGACATTTAAAATAATACAACAAGATTGTGAAAGCGCTAAAACATCCAAAACCACTGTGAGTAGGCAGGTTTGCGTATCATAACTCAGACTACAAACACTTTATACTTACAACACCATTATCTAAAGCATACTTTAAATTTACACAGTGGTGTCTATGCTATGAGAATCAACTTGCAGAGACAACTTAAATCCTACAAAAATGTGGGGAATTTAGCCGTTTTTTTTGTTTAAAAGTCGGCAGCTGACCCTCAAATATCAGGTGTTTTAGCGTCTTTGATTGTACCAACAATGGAGAGTAGTTTTTCTTTCTGTTACATACATTATGAGAGTCAAAGGTGCATGATCTGTGCGTGTACCTGACTCTGCAGCTGTGAAGCCTCTTTAGCGTGTTGTGTCTCCAGAGTTTCAGGTAGCTGCTGATACAGAGACGTTGATGTCTGCTTCTTACAGGCCTCTTTGTATTTAGCCTGGGGGACAAAATTAGAAATCATATTCAAGTTTCATGTTTGAAAAATACTCATTATCGCTGTTCACATTCTTGCAGTGTCCCTCTAAGGCAGGACTCTGGTGATCATTTTTGGGGCGTCTGCTCTCTGTAGTTATTTTAGCAAAACTAGTGGTTGATCCAACAGTTTCATTAAGAGTTAAATATCAAACTATTTGCCATTGAGTTTGGTTCAAACTGGCGCTCCCAGGAAGACTTTTAGATTAAATCACAGACGATACGATGTGTGAATCTGCATCTCAGTCTGTAGTTTTTTGTTCAGGAATTTTTTCTTGATCTGATAACTGCAGTAGAGAGATAGAGGGGAAATACAGACAGAGAGGGTACGATGTGCAACAAAGCTCTTCAGCTTGAATCAAAGCTGGGACATTGCATAATTTATGTGTCTTTTTCCTTCCTTGCATTAAGAAACAGCATGATGGGTGGATTTGGGAGCAACTGCAGCTTCATGTACATGGAGACCCAGTCACAGAAAGAACAGAAATCTGTAAAGATAGTCATCCTCTGGAGATAATCATTAAGATGAGTTTAGTAAATCTGATAACTGAAAGGTTTTATCCTGAATTCCTAAATCATAAGCAATCTGCAGGTAATTCTGTGTAAGCGTGAACTGATGAGGGATGAGTGCATTGGATATTCAGTCCGCAGATAGCAGCCTGAACCCACCTCACTCTGCATCTCTGTCAGCTCTTTAGCATGCTGTGTGTCGATGGTGTTGGGGAGCAGAGAGTACAGGCTGACGCTCATCTCTTTCTTACCATCTTCTTTGTACTTGACCTTGAGAAGAAACAAAATAGAGCCAGAAGGATGAGCACAAACCTGCTGCAGCAGCTACTCAGAAATGAGGAAGAGAAAAGTGTCTGGAAAATATTTTCTACACAGATATGGAGAACCAAACCTCACATTGCCAAAGTCAGTTTTGCAGGGGTGGGATGAAACAAAGTACCAAGGTTCCCACATCAAGCTGACAAAGATCATGATTTGTTCTAAAGGGAAGAACAGCTAGAGAACAGTCGTACCTCACTGAGCATCTCCGTCTGCTGTCTGACAAACTGAGTGTCGATGGTTTCTGGCATCAGGTGGTACAGACTGGAGGCGTCTTTCTTTGAACTCTGCTTGTACTTCAGCTGGTGAACACATGGTCAAAATCACAATCACTTTAGTCACTTCAGATTAATCTTTAAATGCATAGAAAGAATACTGAGAGTTTTGTCCAGATCAGAGAACACGAGGAAGGAAAAAGAAAGCATACAACACATCGACAGGTCTCTTAAAAGGTAACCAAATACACACTCATCCATCTTGGCTGATTAGTTTATCAATAAAAACATTTTAAAAATATATGTATAGGCAGCAAAGGAGCATTTGAGACAGAACAAAAAAAGTTTCTATTAGTTGATGGATAGTTGTTGCTACCTACCTAAATTCATATTTAGGTAGGTAGGCGCACAGATACTTCATTTTCTGATAATTTGGACAGTCGCCAAACAGCTCTAGGAGCATGAACCACCACCACTTGGCCTGGAGTGGAGCTTACTATGATTTGCATAGCTGGAAATTGCAATTGGATTTGTGAACTGGCTAATGAAGACACGCACATCAGGATCAGTCTAAACAAAAGTGTCTGCCAAAGACAGCTGGACAGATGTTTTGGTGTTTGAATGCATGTACCTGACTCTGCAGCTCTGAAGCCTCTTTAGCGTGCTGTGTTTCCAGAGTCTCGGGCAGAGTCGAGTACAGAGAGCTCGTCACTCCCTTCTTTCCTGCTTCTTTGTACTTCATCTAAAACAGAATGCAAATCAAAAATTAACTTATTGCTTCGAACTGATTTCAACCTGTCACCTCAAATCTAGTTTGTTGAATCAATTTTGTTCAAAATCAGCATGAGCATTGATAATAAACCTGGGATTTTTGCACAGACTGCAGCAAACGCTAGAATTTTTGTTCTTTCCGTATTCAGCTGAATTTACTTTTGAAGCTTGCAGAGATTTTTATCATTTCTGTTGTTATACATGAGGTGCTCACTCCAAGAAAGGCACTGCAATATAGAGCTGTGTGTCATCTGCATAGCTGTGGAACCTGGATCTAGATGTGAAGGGAGATAAAACGACTTGTTGCTATAAAGTGATGAACAAGTCTTGTATACTGCATACTGCAAGGACATTAGGGGCCATCAGCGAGCATCAGAACTAAATTTAGGAGACATATATTTCTGTGAAATGTTCATAATACTTACTGAACATCACACATATACCTGGTTCAAAGAGACTAAAACTACAGGGCACTCAGATGTTTCCGAACCAAGTACAAAATACTTTGCAGGCAGAAACATGGTGAAAGGTAAAAAGAGCAGCACTTTGTTCATGGAGTAATTCTCCCCCTCACCTCACTCTGCAGCTCGGAGGCAGTTTTAGCGAACTGAGTCTCATTTGTTTCTGATAGCTGAGAGTAGAAACTCTGAGAGAGGCTTCTCCTTCCATCCTCCTTGTACTTGTTCTGCAAAAAGATGGAAACATACAAGATGAGCCTGATTTACAAACAGGGTAGGATTTTCAGATACAGACACAGATGGAGAGGGGAACATGTTTTTTTCTGAGCAGGGGTCTGAATATTAAGCAGCTCCACCTTGAGACCCCCAAAAAGGTTTGTTTTTCTGTGCCTCCAAAAAAAGTGGTTCAAATCTGGTATCCCATCTTTCCCTGGCCACGGAGCAGATATTGTTAATGACTCTTCTCCGATGCACATTACAAACAGACTCTGATTCCCCTTTGATCCCGTTTCTGATGCTAATCTGGCCTGTGATGAGTGTCTGCGGTATAAAAACATCAGAGAGCATTGGATAATGGGGTAGTGATTATTTATAACTAATCAAACAGCATTCTTACGTCAGCTCTCTCTGCACTTCAGTTATTTTGAGGAGACATCAGCTCTCAGTTGAAGAACATCCAGGATCCCTCCTGCATGTTCATTTAATCTCACTCCAAAATGTTTTGAGGGTGAAGAAAGAATATACGGGTGCCCACATTAGAATAACTTTATTTTAGTTTTTAACATTTTTTAGTCAGCACTGTCTGACACTCTTCTATTAAAACTGTATATGGAGAATCCTCTAATATAACCATGACTCTAAAACACACAAGATAAATTAAACTCCTCGTAACCATAGAAACAATACTGATGTTTAACTCTCAATAGTAAATGTTTTATATTTCACCCATTTAACTGTAAGTATAAGGTTTGGGTTTGTATTATTGTCCACAAATTGTGTGAAAAGACCGAAACCAACAACGTGACAGTGCATCTCTCAACACTTTCTGACTCCAGGTCCACTGCTTCCTGTCAAAGACTTTAAAAAAAGCTTATTTTCAAAAACAAAAATAAATAAAATGTTGTAGTTTTTAACATGTAAACAGACTTTTTAAGCATTCCCATTTCAGCAATCACGTGTTTTGCCAGTTCAAGTGCAACTTTTGTGTGTACAGGATTTAGCACACCGTGAGGACATCTGTGCACATTAGGCACCATAACAAAAGCTAGGAAGTCATCTGAACCTCTACATGTAATATGACGAGGAGTTCGACTGTGTTAAAATCTAAAAATATCTAGCAAGTTGTGTGACCACTGGAGGTTTTTGATTCACCTGGCTCTGCATGTTAGTCATCTCTCTGGCGAAGCTGGTCTCTGACGTGTCGGACAGAGTGGAGTAGAGGGAGGCGGACATCTCCTTCTTCCCGCCTTCCTTGTATTTGACCTGGGAAATAACAGCATCATCAAGAAACAAAGCAGGATGGATTGTTGATGAGGAAAGTTTTGAATGTGTGTTTACTTAAATCAAATCAAAAAATTGCCATTGCTGTGCATAGTGGTTGTATCGTCAGAGCAAAGCAAATATCAGAAACAATTAGGAGCCTATTCTTAGTTCCCATCTCTGGAAAAACTAACTTTGTTACCTCACTGAGCAGCTCTGCGGCTTCTTTAGCGTGTTGCGTCTCCATGGTGACAGGCAGAAGGGAGTACAGACTTGTATTCACCTCTTTCTTACCCGCCTCCTTGTACTTGAGCTGCAGATTGAAATGAACACAGTCAGTTTGCATGATGTGGTGGTTTATAGCCTGCTAGCCCTCATCACCCTGTGCTAAACCAGTTTCAGAACAGACCTCAATGGAAATATTTGTTTGATTTATTTTTGGCCCTCTGAGCACCTTGTTCATAAACCATCATACTCTTGGCACAACCTAAGAACAGCAAATCTTCTAATTATATTTTCGTTTTCTCCGAAGTTTAACCTTCAGGTCTGACTGATACTTAGCTCAATCTCGTTCAATTCTCCCTGTTTCAAATGAAACAATATTTAAAATGAGTCCTTGCACCTCACTCTGCAGTTCAGACAGCTGTTTGGCCAGCTGTGTCTCTGTGGTCTCTGGGAGCTGATGGTACAAACTGCTCTGAATCTTCTGCTTCAGACCTTCTTTATACTTCACCTGCAGGAGACAGAAAGAAACATCACATGGTGCGTTCATCCAGTCCTTTGGGAAAAATACACTAGTCCAACATCAGATATATGGTTTTGTAGGCGGGCGGAGTTTCTGTGCAGAGGAAACAGTCTAAATACAATTGAACAAGGTGAGCGCCAACCTTTATTTGGCCCCTGGCCACTACACATTTGAACTGATATGGCATCACACCAGAAGAGTTTTTGGAGTTGGACTATGGTAGGACACTCCTTTAAAGGAGATTCACTGTTAGTCAACTGTTAATTAGACAGCTTAAAGAAATCTATGACACCCAAACATGTGATTAGACAAATATGTTGCATCATAACAAAAACGAATGATTGATGAGTATTTTTTTTCTTCCCATTCTCTTCCTACAGAGCTTGTGGAAGAAGGACACTCATAGGGGTTCTCAAGAACGGGGAAACAAATAACAAAAGAACCACTAAATAAATGACACGTTCGAATACCTCACTCTGCCGGTTTGACACCTCTTTAGCGTGTTGGGTGTCGATGGTCTCAGGTAGCAGAGAGTACAGGTTGATGCTCATCTCCTTCTTGCCGTCCTCTTTATACCTCACCTGAAAAAAAGGAAACAGAAAATGTCTGTGTTTATCAAGCCGCTGCACGTGTAAAGTAAATTTTTCTCCTTCCTGTTGTTACCTCGCTGAGAAGCTCGGACACTTCCTTAGCGTGGGCCGTCTCTAGGGTCTCGGGCAGCACGTGGAACAGGCTGGAGGAACGACCTTTCTTCAGAGCCGCCTTGTACTTCAGCTGAACACAAACAGGAGCAGAGACAGTTTATCCCTCCATGAAAAGACACAGGAGCGATGAGCGCATGTTTGTTACTGTGTGCAGACCAGATGTGCTGCAGGTAGAGGTGTGTTTCTACCTCACTCTGCAGTTCAGAAGCCTCTTTGGCGTGCAGCGTCTCCAGAGTCTCAGGCAGAGTCGAATACAGAGAGCTGGACACTTCTTTCTTTCCCTTTTTGTACAACATCTGAAGTTCATTCAAAAAAATGATTTACCCTGAGATTTCAAGGGACAGAACATGGTGACAATTCATTCAACACAACGTGGCTTTCACATTCGCAGTTGCTGTAAATTCAGACAAACGGTATCACCCCTCACATGTAAATATTTGATTATATCTTTTTATGTGACTAATGAAATACTACAATGTAAAGTAGTGAGTGTACAACTTGTATAACAGTGTAAAATCGCTGTCCCCTCAAAATAACACATCACACAGCCATTAATGTCTAAACCGCTGGCAACAAAAGTGAGAACACCCCTAAGTGAAAATGTCCAAATTGGGGCCAATGAGCCATTTTCCCTCCCCGGGGTCATGTGACGCGTTAGTGTTACAAGGTCTCAGATGTGAACGGGGAGCAGGTGTGTGAAGTTTGGTGTTATCGCTCTCACACTTCCTCATACTGGTCATGGGAAGTTCAACATAGCACCTCAAGGCAAATAAGGCAGTGCTGCAAAATAATGGAGGCCACACAAAATACTGACATTTTAGGCCCAATTTAGACATTTTCACTCTGCGGTGCTCTCACTTTTGTGGCCAGCGGTTTAGACATTAATGACTGTGATGAGTTATTTTGAGGGGGCAGCAAATTTACACTGTTATACAAGCTGTCCACTTATTACTTTACATCGTAGCAAAGTGTCATTTCTCCAGTGTTGTCACATGAAAAGATATAATGAAATATTTACTTTCGTGAGATACTGTTTTTTCTGAACTTGTGACCTGAGAACGGTAAGAAAATTAATTACAGCTTGATTTATAATTTAAGATCTATGAAAAGGGATGCACGTCACAGTAATCTGTACTGTACTGTGTGCAGCATATTTTTCTCTGCCTCGACAGAGAAAGCAGCATCTTCAGTATGAAAAGCGTTTGAAGTAAAAATGTTCATTTCTCACCTCGCTCTGCAGCTCAGAAACAGTTTTAGCGAACTGAGTCTCAGTGGTCTCTGGCAGCTGACTGTAGACACTCTGCGAAAGGCTCTTTATCCCATTCTCCTTGTACTTGGTCTGTGAAAGACAGAAAATCAAGATTATTCAGAGTCTCTGAACTTATTTTTCAGGTACCATACAAGTCGAACAGGAATGTTTCTTGTGATGCTGCAGCAGGAAGAACAACCTGCTACAGATGTTCTTTAAACTTTAAACTATTGGTTTGGGGTAAAATAATAAAACAGAGTGTTTCTCTGTTTCTCACTATCTACATCAACAATTAACCTCTATTAATAGCAAAGCTATTATTGTGGCTTTTATATTTTCCTTTTCTTCTTTGTGTCTTTTTAATAGTTTTCCTTTCATCGTCTGTGTTTGATGAACACGTCTTTGTGTCCTCGCAGATCAGCGCTGACGGTGAGCCAAGCCTCATTAGTCTGGACCGTCGCTGTACAGCATTGTTCAAAATGCAAATTAAGGGCTGCAGCGCAGATAACCTCTTTGAACCTTTTCTGATGATAATCACACTTGACGATGGCCGATTCATGATGAGCTGATAACACTGCGGCTTTCTGCAGGAGACGCCTTCCTGTTCTGGACCCTGTCGGTGTATCTGAGGACAGCGGTTCAATGTTACATCAACCGCATCACATTTATACCTAATTTAATGTAGTTTCATTCTTACATTTAAGGAAAATGTTTATTATTTTATTCACAATTTTAAGTATATTATTATTTCTATTAATTTATAACTGTTGGATTATTATTAGATGGAGTCAAGAAAAGCTGAAGGCTGTGAGCTGTGAGGATGGTGTTGGTCTAATTTTCAGTTTGATTGTAGCTGAATTTAGTTAATAAATAAAGAATAAATAACATTAGTTAACTTTACTCGCAGGTGCATAACATTACTGAAAGACAAGAGGCTGCTAATCAGCAAACCGGTCAAGAAGTTAATCAGCAAAACAAATTAGTTCAAGTGTACATTTGTCCTTTATTCACACGATTTTTTAGTTATAGTTTACTGGGGGAAAAATGTTTTTAAAAGTTACTTCTTAAATATTTTAGTTTTGTTCACTTTGTGTAAAAGATTTATTTTCTCATCATTGTTTTACATAAACACACTTAACACTGCACCCAAAGCTATTTAACACATTATTAACTGACACATGTGAAAGGATTATCTCCTGTAATCACATGTGATGACACGTCTTCTCATTAAATTCTCTGTGATATGAATCCACCTGAGATGTGTTGGTGATACTTTGGACACCGGATTAGAGGACTCTGTTAGAGGAATAAATTTTCTTGTAATGAATGTTGGCACCTCGCTCAGCATGTCAGTCATCTCTCTGGCGAAGCTGGTTTCCGAAGTATCAGGCAGAGTGGAGTAGAGGGAGCTGGACATCTCCTTCCTCCCGCTCTCCTTGTACTTAATCTGGGAAAATGCATAAAGAGACACATACAGAATCTTCAATAAGGCGGCTGCACTTTAATTTACCCTCCATGTTCAGAGTATTTAAGCAGTACAGAGTGAGAGTGAAGGGTCATGCCTGTACTTTACCTCACTGAGCTGCTCTGTGGACTCTTTAGCGTGTTGTGTCTCCAAAGTTTCAGGCAGAAGAGAGTACAGGCAGCTGTTCACTTCTTTCTTCCCGGCTTCTTTATACTTCGCCTGCAGACGTCACAAAGCACAACTTTTCTTGCTATTTACATGTTACCTCTCAGTCACTTCCTGCTGCGAGTCTGTTGTCTTTATGTATAAATTATACAGTCAGATGTGTCTGTTTTTTTCCAGGGTTTCCACAGTAAATTAAAGACTTTTTAATATCACATAGCATGACATTTAATACATGGCACACACTCAATGATGTAAAATCAGAAGGGAAGATAATGACCTGGTAAATCAAATTCATGTGACCCGGACCTGGATTAGCAGCAGAAAATAGATGGATGTATTAACCAATGAAAAATTATGATTCTATTAAAGTTTAAGATAAAATCAGCACCTCTGAGCTGCTGTAGCTGCAGCTGTGACAGTGTTTGCTGCAGGTCTGATGCCGCTGACTGATACTACATCGAACATGAGGAGAGGAAATTAAATTGAGGACTTTTTAAAACCTTCTCAGACGTTTGTGGGGAAACTAAATTCAGTGCTCAAGACTTTGAACACAGACTTGTTAAAAGCATTTGAGAGTAAAGTAACATGAAACTCCTGAGATTTAGAAAGTTGAGTTTTGATTAATATTTAAAACCTTTGTACCCATTAATACTGTAAATGCTTAAATAGATAATAAACAGATGTGAAATATTTCATGAGTGATTAAAGGAAATTTACTTTAATTAACAGTTAAGGACTCTTACATATTAAGGGAGAAATTAATTAAGTGACCTTAAAATACCTTGATTTATACTGAGGTCTCTGAGGAGTAAATTCAGTAAATTAATCTGGTTTACTGCTGCTGATGTCAAACTCCACCTCTGGAGAGAGAAAATCTTAAACCTGAATTATGGCAGTGTTCCCTTTGAATTAAAAAGAACTGCACAAACTGGAGGGTTGGTAACAACATGTAACATGAATATAATAAAGTAAAAAAGTTAATAAAATTGTGTTTCACCTTCTGTGAAAGCTTTGGCTGAGTGAGAAGTGACGCTTCAGATAGTTGAAGTAGCTCAAAGTGACGCCTGAGAGCAGCTCTACAGAGCAGCAGCTTTAGCACAACCCTTTTCATCTTCAACAGATTTTGTAAATGTCTACATTTTATTTCCACTGTTTCTAGTGAGATGTTATTGGAATATATTAAACATATTTCACACGTGCATTTTACTGTCTCAATGCTCTGACATCTTTACATGTCAGTTTCATGGCTAAAAAGGAGCCTGAGTTGTTTTTACCATAAAGGTTGTTTCTGCCATGTTGATTCTCTCCAGCACGAGTCAGCTCTCAAGAGAAAGTATTAATAATTTCATCAGTTATTTCATCAGTTATCAGTTTCTGTTATTGGTTGTGTTTCTGACCTTGAACATGTTGTTCAGCCACGTTTTATAAAGAAGATATATGTGTTGTCGTGTACCGTACCTGGCTCTGCAGCTCAGACAGCTGTTTGGCCAGCTGTGTCTCTGTGGTCTCTGGGAGCTGATGGTACAAACTGCTCTGAATCTTCTGCTTCAGACCTTCTTTATACTTCACCTGCAGGAAGCAGGAGAGGAGCCATGCACGCTTAATTAATGCTAATGCAGTTGCTGTTTCATGGGTTTAAAATCCTTAACTTGTCGAGTGAAAACAGGCAATCAGAGATGACGACAGCATTTCTATATATTAATAGTCAAAATATAATATATATACACCTCACTCTGCAGGTGTGACACCTCTTTAGCATGTTGGGTGTCGATGGTCTCAGGCAGCAGAGAGTACAGGCTGATGCTCATCTCCTTCTTTCCGTCCTCTTTATACTTCACCTGCAGTAACACAAGGCCATGTTACAATACATCAGGTAAAAACGTAGAATTTATGGTCTCATGTTTTCTGATGAAGCTCTTTTAGCAAAATCATGTCAGCGTGATTCTCCTAAAACTAAGACTGGTAAGCACACAGGACAGCAAGTATGAAGCAAAAAAAACATAAAACAGCTCTAATAAAAACACAGAAGAAGAGCAGCACAATGGCCGTCGTCACAGGAAGCAGTTACAGGTTTATTTTACCTAATAATAATATTATTATTGTCTCTGTGGTGTTGATGAAAATTATCGTACCTCACTGAGTAGTTCAGAGACTTCCTTGGCATGAACTGTGTCTAACGTTTCCGGGAGAAGAGAGTACAAACTCGAGTTCACGCCCTTCTTACCCGCTTCCTTGTACCGCATCTGAACATGAAAACACATTTTAATGTTTGTTGGCTTTTTAAAACATGCAAGAAAAACAGACAGAACAAACGTCAAACACACCTGAAAATCACCAGACATTAAAGGAGATAATTATTTTTTTAAATCAGTGATTTACCGTATAATCGATTCATGATAATTGAGCGATAATGATAAAGACCGTCTCACCTCACTCTGCAGCTCAGCAACAGTTTTAGCAAACTGAGTCTCGGCGGTCTCTGGGAGCTGAGAGTAGAAGCTCTGGGAGAGGCTCCTCCTGCCGCCCTCCTTGTACTTACTCTGAGAGGACAAAACAGCCTGTCAGCACTGAACCTCTGCTGTTAGCACAAACTGAAGACACTGTGTTTTATTCATGGCAATGCTTTGTATAAAAGAATATCCATCCATCCATCGCCAACCACTTATCCTGCGTACAGGGCCGAGGGGTAAATGAATTCCCAACTTGACAAAATTATTCAGGTTCAACTCTGTCACAGTTTTTATGGATTGTGTTGTATACAGAGTCTCTCTCCTTCCGCTGGACCACCGCGGGACCTTATTTCACAATAAATATGTCCGGTAGTCCACGGCAAGAGACAGCACATTTTATTATCCTGTTTGAAGTGTGATCTGAATAACACACATGATGTTTGTCTGTTTAAAATATAATTTTCAAAGTCAAGAAAATCACAATTTGTCGTAAAACTGTTGTAGTAAGTAAACTGTGTAGTATGAGACTGTGAAAATATGTAATTAGATACATCATGTGAGATACAGAGATACCAAATTGCAGGGCTTCAGATGAGATTGGTTGATTGACTGATCTATCAATCCATTAAAATCTCAGTCCTGTGCTGGTTTACACCTTCTACATCGCCTTGTTTCACTTGAGCCTCATTACAAACTGAATACCTTTACGGTGTTTTATGTTTGTCAATGAGAATTAGCTCAGAATACTGTCATTATGCAGCCATTTTAAGGCCTGAAATATGAATTGCTAAATCAAAAAACAAACATACAGCTGCTTCTGACTAATTTAGAAGACTCTCCGACTAAATAGGACGGAATGACATTTAAACAAAGACCAAAACTGGTTGCAGAGATTTCAACCTCTTGGTACACAGTGTGCTCTACCTCACTCTGCATCTCAGTCATCTCTCTGGCAAACTGGATGTCTGTGGTGTCGGGGAGCTGAGAGTAAAGAGAGGAGGGAGCTCCTTTAACCAGCAACTTGGGCCGATAATTCACCTGAGAGAGTGAGGATAAGAGTGAAAGAGAGAGACAGACAACAATGTCACTGCTGCCAGTGCAGCTTGTTACCTGTTTCAGAGCGACTCCATCAGTGTCTTTCTGTGTGTGTGTACCTCACTCTGCAGCTGTGACACCTCCAGAGCGTGCTGTATCTCTGGAGTGTCGGCGAGTTGGGAGTAGAGGGAGATGGAGGCTTTTCTCTTCCCTTCTTCTTTGTATTTTTTCTGACAAGAGTAATGACAGGGAACGATGGATTGATATTACTTAGGGTACATGTTAGTGGTGCTAGCCTTTATTTCTCCTGACAGCTAAACTTTAAATAAAGTTTCTGTGTTTGCTTTGTGTATTTAATTAATTTGCGGTGGGATGCCTCTCGGTCAAACCTGCAGCTTAATTAAACCTGCAACAGCTGCATGAAACAAACCCTGTGCTGAATCCTTAAGTTAACTGATGAAATATGTTGAAACACAGCTGCTGTATGACTCAGAACGAGCATCGTGTTTGAGTACCTCGCTCTGAAACTCGTGGACGGCCTTGGCCAGCTGCGTCTCACTGGTCTCAGGAAGCTGAGAGTACAAACTGCTGCTCATCTCCTTCTTTCCTTCCTCCTTGTACTTGTTCTGAGGAGCAGAGAGGGTTTCACTGTGACGAGCGGTCGAGAGTCTCAGGAAGACAACATGTCGATAAGTTCTGGACTGGAGACAGCTGTTTTTCCTTGTTGTCACATCCATCTATACATCAGCCGAACTTTGGAAGCTTTAAGTTACTTCCTTGTATCTGTTCATCCCTCCACCATCACAACCCATCCATCCATATTTCTATGCATCATCCATCTATTTTCCATCCATCCATCCATCCATCCATCCATCCATCCATCCATCCATCCATTTATCATCTTTCCATACATCCATCCATTTATCCATCCATGTATCCAACTTTCCATCCCTCCATCCATCTATTCATCCATCCCTCCATCCATCATCCATCCATCCATCCATCCATCCATCCCTCCATCCATCCATCCATCCATCCATCCATCCATCCATCCATTCATCCATCCATCCATCCATCCATTTATCCAACTTTCCATCCATCCATTCATCCATCCATCCATCCATTTATCCAACTTTCCATCCATCCATCCATTCATCCATCCATCCATCCATCCATCCATTTATCCAACTTTCCATCCATCCATCCATCCATCCATTTATCCAACTTTCCATCCATCCATCCATCCATCCATCCATCCATCCATCCATCCATCCATCATGACTGACCTCACTCAGTATCTCAGTCAGCTCTTTGACAAACTGGGTCTCGGTGGTTTCTGGCAGCAGAGAATAAAGAGAGGAGGAGCTCTTCACATTTCCTTTGTATTTAATCTGGAAAACAAACAAACCTTTGTTAGAATCGTGTTTTATGATCACAGATACCAACTCCAAAACCAATTAAAAATCATCTGACCCTTACAGGTACAATATTTAGAGGCTAATAACAATATCCTCTCAATCAGAGAGACTTCTTCTTGCTAGCATGTAAAAACTTGATTTCTTACCACTCAGGTCTTAGTTTCCTACTTTTAGGATTTCATTTAATAATGCTTTAAAATAGATTTCATCTAGAGCCTCGTGGAGCATCACTATATCGTATAGTTGAATCAAATCTTGTAACAACCTCGCTCTGCAGCTCTGAAGCCTCTCTGGCGTGTTGAGTCTCAGGAGTCTGAGGCAGGATGGAGTACAGAGACATCGACGCTTCCTTCTTTCCCTCCTCTTTGTACTTTGACTGAAACAGCAAAAACGATCAGATTGGAGGATCGATATGAGAGAGAGTTTGCTGTTGTACTTGGTGAGAGCTAGTGAGTTCTGGACCTCAAGAAGGTGGACATTTTTATAAAAAGTGACAATATTTGGCCCAATTCTCGCTTCTTCAACCAGCAGTTTGGGTTTAGATTAATATATTTTGTCACTGATATTTTGTGTGAGTCCTAATAAGTGAAGAAAAACAACCATGCATGTTGTGTGTACAGACCTCGGATATCACAGCGCTGATGTTCTTGGCGTGGATGAGTTCAGCTCCGGGAACAAACAGACTTTGCCCCCTCATCTTCTCAAAGTCCTCCTTATACTTCACCTGCAGGGAGGAGGAGACATTAAAGTGTGTTTGTGCTACACGACGTTATATTTCATGCAACCTGAACTCCTGCTGAACTTGTGCTCCGTCCCCAGGAGGAATGTTGTGTTAGTCGTTTTGCAGAGTTTTAATCTTCAAGCTCACAGAGGAGTCGTCTTGTTGGCTGTGTGCAGCATAAACACAACTACTGCTATGTTATCTCTAAAACACTGAAGCTTAAAGACATTGTGGTGTTATTCTGGTAACAATAATTGCACAAGTGGACCCCTTTACACTAACTGTCCTGGTGATGTATCCCTCTAATCAGGCCTGGCTGCAGCAAACAATACATTTTAATATTCACTGTGTTAAGAGCTGAAGTTTGCAACAATGTTCTGAAATAAAGCTATGCCTTAAAAACAAATAAAAAAAAGATAATATTAATAATTTATAAAGTACAAAGTAATACGTTTCTCTCCTTAAAGAGAAGATGTGTGTCTGAAAGTGTTTTCTTTTACTTAAAGGGGAGAACATTATAACATTACTGTAATGTTGAATAATAATATAATATTTTATATTTTCAGTTTTTGTTTGACATGTTCGTAAATTACTCATAATGAATATAACAAGTTTGCCTAATATCAGTTAAAATCATGTCAGGTTTGGCAAACAGATGATTTTAAATGAAGGCATGATCAGCTGTTCTGTGGTAAATTATTAATGTAGAGGAAATGCAAATAAATACTTCCCCAAATCTGTGCCTTCTCTAGCATTGGAGCTGCAGCTGGTCCATCTTCACAGTAAGATGTGAGTCTGATTCTTAACTGTAGGTGCAATAAGCTTTATCAAATGTCTAATTGGTTCGTCTCAGGATGACTGTTTATGTAACTTCTGTCACATTTTGTTTGCTAGCTCAACATGTTTTTTTCATTCAGTGCAGCACTTCACAGGAAAACAACCACAGTGCTGATGGACTGAACTTCATTTCAAACACGTGCCACAGTTTTGGCGTTTGCCTGAGTCTGATTGGTCGTTTGGTCCAACAACAGACGGGCAGCTTTTCTGGAAAGACCCAGGAGAAAAATGGAATTAATCCACAGACAAGCTGTTCGCCCAAATCTGTGAGCGGAAACCAGAGTGGGGAACAAAACAAAAGGTGCTTAATGGCACTAAATAAACGGCTTCTAACCAGGAAGCACGTGATGGTCCAGGAAGTGGCCAAGATCAGCGTCAACACAAATAAACACACAAGTTTTATGATGTATTAGAAATGAATATGAAACCAGTTTCGGAAGCAAAACACTCAGTGAGGCTCTGTGTGTTTATAAATGTCCTCTTGTATATTATATAGCGTTTATTATAGTATGATTTCTTCTCTATGTGCTGTTATATACTCTAAGCTACAACAGCACCGTCTCTTACTGGCTGCAGGTCTGTGTGACTTAGTGCAGAGCTGCACGAGAAATTTTAGGATTCACACAACGAGGGAAACAAAAAATATGAAGAGCGCGTCTCATCCCACCTGCTGAGATGAAGATTCTGCCTCTACAGCCGAGTGCAAAGTGTTGAGATGTTTGTGTTAAACTTGTGATGAACTGAACTCTCCTACTGCGTGTGATGATTAATAATGACGTTTGAAGGCAGGTTTTCACTGGCAGAGACACAGAGAGAGACAGCGGAGCGACAGCAGCTGGAGGAATAAATGAAGATGATTTTATAAAGTGGGTTGACTTGCTTCCACTGTAGCTGATGAGTCATTCTGCAAGCAGCCAAGCTGTCAAGTTAGACTCACACCAGGGAATCAATATCTCACCCTCCCACATCCTACAACAGCATCACCCTCATTCACCGTTTTACTGTGAAATACAGGCTGCAAACTGCTGCCGCAGAAGCCAAACAGCGTTTTTTTATTTTTCAGTATACGTGACCTCCTCTGTGTTGAATAAAGGCCAGTCGTTCGATCGGTGGAGGGATGGTTACCAATGGCAACCCTGCGTTTAGGTCATATGTGAGGATGTGGAGGAGGAAGAGGACGACGCCTCGCTGCCTTTACGCGTGTGGAAGAGTTCACATCCAGATTCATAAGTTGAAAATCAAGCAGGAGATATTACACAATGGGTCAACATAGCACAGATGCTAAAAAGATAAAAAATAAAATAAATAGATAAAGATCAGATGGAGTACTGCGTTAACTGTGTTGTGTTTTTACTGTTGAGACATTGTTTGACACAACAAGCTCAGGTTTAACCCTAAACTTATCATAATACAAAGTAAAAAGAGCTAGATTGGAACATTTTGCAGATTTATAAAATTTAAAAAATTCAATAAAAAATAACACTGGGTCAGATCAACGTCTTCTCTTGGTTGGTTTTGGTGATGTTCCCTGGTGTCACAAAGAACTCACATGCAAATAACTGATGATGAGCATTATCAGTCAACACTTCAACTGATTTTATGAATAATTATTTTTGAATTAAGAACTTCCTATCCAGGAGAAAATGCCAAATTGTTAAAATGTACGTTGCTTAAACAGATTGCTTTTAAGATCAATTCCTTCACAATTCACAGCCAGAAGATGGATTTGGTGCAGCGTGAGAGCACAGCAGATCCAGGATTTTATATGTTATTTTAGGATGAATTCAGAAGCTGACTGTGCAACGTAAAGACGATTTAAACAAAGCGACCAGACAGTAACTATCCTCTCTGATGTAAAAGATGCTTTACAAATCAGTATTTCTGATATATCTGTCATGATCCTGGTCTGAGTCGGTCTGTGTTTGTATTAATTTGGTCTTGTCTTCTCTGTGTTCTGTGTTTGAATTCTTGTTTCGCTCTGTTTACATGGTTATGGTCTCTGTTCGAGGTTTTGGTTTTGAATCAGCATTCCTGTCTGATTTTGAAATGGTCTATCGAATGTTTGTCGTGTCCTTGTTTTGGTGTGGTTTGGTATGTCTGTCTCTTTTGTCTGAATCTGGTTTCTTATGGTTACAGATCATGCCGGGTTTCAGTCTTGTACTTGTTCTTGTTTATTATTGAGTTCAGCCTGTTGGTTCTGTCAGTCTGCAGTCGCCCCGTTCAGTTATTCTCAGTCGTGTCTCAGCGTCTTGTCCGGTTTCCTGTTTTAGTTTGTAGTTGTCTGTCTGTTGTTGGCATCCAGCTTGTTTCCTGTTTTGTCTTCATTGCATTTTGTCAGCGAGTTCATCGCCGACAAAAGTAGCAAAACGTTTTTTTCAACAGAAACGGTGGTGCCTGCCTTGAACCCTGTTGTTGCAGCTGATAACACCTGTGACACGCCCACCAAACGGGAGAAAACATACGTCAGAGCCCGCTGCAGAGCGTTTCAACGAAACATGTTGTTCAATCCGAAAACTTTGCAAATCATTGCAAAACTTTTTGAGATCGAACTCGCCCCTGACATGTCTCACCTGTTTATTCCCTCCATACTCGTCAGCCCTTTATATATGTATTTATATCAACTGCCGTTCTGTTTGGTCACTGCTGGATCACTGTAGCTTGTTGCGTCGTATGTCGACTGTCCTGTTCCTGTATGTGTTTTCCGCCGTTTTCCAACTTAAGTATCTTTCAGTTGTGGATTGTGTTCATCACTGAATGGACTCAGCCTGTTTGGATATATATGTGTACACCCTGAGTTCTGTGAGAGTTAAATATCTCAGACTGTACTCTGCTCTCTTGTGTCTTGGGCCCAAAACTGTCACTCAGCACTTCCTGAAAATATCAGGTCCAGTTGCACTGCCAGCTACTTTGTGTCAAGCTCTATGTGACACCGGAGACGATAAATACACACACGTCCGCCTGTAAGGCTTGCTAAAGTGCACTATTAGTTGCGGAATTCACTGGAATTTGATTTCCCCGACATGGCTCCACGCAGCACAGCTGATATTACAGAATGACAGTCGGCAGAACAGAAAGTTACCTGTTGGTCCTTTATGTTCAGAGCGTAGTGTTTATCCTGTGTGATCACGGACCGCACCAGAACAACCATGTGTCCCCCCCTTAACCTGGACTAAATGAAACCAACTACAGATGTGAATAAACTGTACCAACATTGAATGAACTTACATCACTGGCGAGTAAGCTGCATCTCCTGTTAAAGGCTGGGTCTGGTACTGGAGGCCTGACATCAGAGGAGGCCTGGAAACACACAAGTGCACGTAACAATAATTACACTGACAATATTTAGACAAAAGTCAGTTGTAAATAATATCTTGTGCTGTTATTCTATTTATCTATATTAAGTATCTTTCAAGCCAAAAGATAAGTAGCCTATCAAGTGTTTCTTAGAAGACCTTATGGGTGGACCTTCAAGCCAGCATGGGATCCTACATCTCTTCATTGTACCTCAGAGTAATATTGGTAATTAAAGGACAATATTGACAAACTGAATTATCCATGCTAATAATACTGAGAGAGACAAACCTGTGAGTCACCCATAGGAAACTTTTCTATGCACCACTAATCCCTCGCCGCTCTTAACAGGACCGACTGAGTCCCAAAAATCCCACTATCAAAGGCTCATAATGGCACATTTTCATTTGTAGTTCCACTAATCCTCTCTAAGCCCGTATAAAAACCTGCAGTGCCAGGCGATGCCCCACGCCAAGGTCAATACAAAGACTCCTAGTCAGAGCTGAGAGGGGGTTTCTCTGCAGAAGAACCAAATCTGCCTCTCAGCAGACTTCATCAAAGAAAAGCAAAATCCTTAAAGACGTTTAGCAGTACACAGGACTTAGCTACAGTTCGGGAACATTGTGTGTATTGGCGAATTGAACACGGAAATCATTTAATAGAAAGAACAACCTTATTAAAAGACCAAGAGGTCCAACTGCGAAGTTGAAACTTTCAAAATCAGAAAATCAAAAGTACATAAAAGTAAATAATAGAAAACTTTACTGGACTTCTGAGACCCTGGTGTTCTGGTTTTAAAGAAGCAGTTCTTATATGAAGTCATATTTGTTTTAAGTAGACTGACAACTTAAATGGGTTAAGGTTAAGATCAAAAAACGATTTGACCTGACGGATCTCTAAGAACAGAAAATTTTCACTTTACAGGTGCAAATTAAAGTCTCGAGTTCTGATCTGAGATAAGATTAATTAAAGCTGAGACAGAGATCTCTGTATTGTTAAAATAAGAGCACGAACACGAGTCTAATCTAAAAGATAACAAATTAATTACCTGGTTCCTTACATGAACAAGTGGGAGGATTGTATTCCACACTGAACATATTTAAGATTCGCAGGTGTGTCAGCTTGAGGATTTGGTCATGTTCATTTTTCTTTCTTTGAGTTCTTTCTTGTCAAAGTTCCTTATTATCTGATCATTTTTAGGCTTTAACTGAGCTGAATATTTTGGGTTGTTTATGTTGAGTTTTAAAAGTTGCAGGAAGTTCTCACCTCGGATTCCCAAGGTCCCAACAACTTCTTTGCTCGACCCTCCTCTACCTCTTTATTCTCGTCTCCTCCCTCCATCTCTGCTTCATTTTCCTCCTTCTCCATCTTTTCCTCCTTGTCCTCCTCGGTTATTTTCTCAGTGTCGACCTCCTCCTTCTCCCCCACATCCGTCTGCTTCACTGTGTCAACAACCGTGTTCAGTGTCGTCAGTGTTGTTACCACTTCTTCCTCCTCTCCCTCCACTGTCATAACCTCTTTCATCTGTTCAACAAACACCGAAGCAGCTGGAGCCTCCTCTTCATCCATGTGATTCACCTCTGAGGACAGCGGACAGTTCATTTTTAGGTTCAGCTTATAATGCATTCAGTATAATTAAAAGAACAAACTCTACAGCAAAGTTGATAAAAACAGGGTAAGTAAGAACATAAGAAAAGCCAGATTACTTAAAAGGGAAACAGTCGATAAAACTATAAATGACAAGAAGTAATTTAAAGATCATATGTACATAAAGTCACTCTAAGCTCAACAGACAGGTTTAATTGGACATAAAAGCTGAAGGGAAAGAATATTTGTATATCTCACACACACAAAAACAGGTGAAAGAAAAAGGAGCTAAAACACAGAAAAGTCCACCCTCGATTTCTGCCATGATGACGCGTTCTTATGCGACGGTGGGCAGGAAAATGTCTGCGTGAGGTGTAACTTTGTGGTTACATATTGCGTGATGGCGTAGAGAGGAGTGGGGATGGGAGCAGCACAGACAGACCACAGCACAGAAAGTTATTAAGTTATCTTTCATCGCAGTAATCATGAGGTAAACCATAGAAATACAGCGTTCATGTTACAAAGTAATCTACCAGGAATGTGCTCTGGCATGTATTTGAATGGCCAATGCAGCACCTTGCGTTGGCCGACGTTGGGGCCAGTCTCAACTTTTCGCAGAACTACCCTTTGTTATTTAGCAGGAGTCTCTGCACTACCAGGGTCACTGCGTTACCAAAGTAAATGCCTACATTTCTTCATGCAGAGTTAAAGTCGGCCTTAGTGTCTCTGCCGGAAAGGCTGGAGGCGGACGGTACTTTGGCAGCCAATGAAGACATTTACAACCCATTAACAAATTATAAAAGGACAACAAAGACAGCAGAGAGACGCTTTGGGCAAAGTGTCTCTCGAATGAATGTGATGTAACGTGGCGTTACAGATCGAGCCAACTCCTTAAAGAGAGTGCGGTTGAGCGGTGAAGTTCATCAAAACTGAAACACTTCTGTTCCAGTACCGGAGAGATTTGTGACATGTTTTAAAACTTGCATTGAAACTTTTCCTTATTAGAAAAATATATCTCTATTCTGATGTATGACAGCATCTCTTCCATTCATTACTCCAGAGATGTTGGTACCAATCAGGCTCAGTTAGCTCAAAAACCGAGATCTGCAACCACGATTCTATTGAGGTAATAAAAGGTATGAAAGCAAGTAAACACTGAGAAAAGAGTGGAAAATACCACTCATTACTAACAGCTCACTGATAAACTGTGCCCATGTCACGGTTGTCAACAGTTCCGTCTGCTAGCGACTTCTTCAAAGTCATGGTCACCATAACCTGCTCTACGTGCCAAGGTCACCTTTTCAGCTTCATCACAGTCACCGTGTTAAATTACTTAATGTCGTGGCCTTTCTTTCAGAGTCGTGGTCACTCTCTCAGTATCGCCAGTAATCGCCTCTGGATGTCGTAGCGTCTTCAATGTCGTATTCACACTTTCCAGCTTTTACCAACCTTCCTCGAATCTTCTTCTAAGGCACGGGAACTTTGTTAACTCTCACATTCAGCCTCCTCAAGATTGCACTCACCTTGTCGAATTTATTGTCTCTTCATAAGTTTTCCTTTCGGCTTCCTGAGTGTTTGGGCTAAGTCTTTTAGCTTTCCAAACACTGCAGTCAGATTCTCATTCACTCCTTCTGAATATTATTATTTTGCTTTCTCTGATGTGAAACTCTTTGTTTTCTCAGGATCTTCTCACGCGTTCCTTTCAGGTTCTTCAAGGGTTCCTCTGCATCGTGGTCCCTCCTTCAGCTTCTGGATGTCTTGGACTCTCTTTCAGTTTCTTTTGATTTTGTGTTCGCCCTTTTAACTTCTTCGTCAACCTTTTAGCTTCTCATTATTAATACCTCTAACTCAAAGCATAAAGCTGTGTGCGACTGAACTGCCTTGTCTAGTCTCAACTGCCTCCTGTGTTGGCACACTGTCTTCTGGGTGTCAGTTCGTTGGGTACTTCTTATCACTTTAAACTTCCACATTTAGCCCTCTACTCAAGACCTTATCGCCACCGTGCCCTTCATCTCAATCACAGTGCCAGTGTTGGGTACAGTGTGTCTGTGTGTTTAGGTGCACTAAAACAAAGACTGTGGTTACTGTACGAATGTGTCACTGTCTGTGTGTGTTTGTTCAAGTGTATGTAGGTTAAGGGGTTGAAGGTGAGTTCAGAAATATCGTAAGCTGGAAGGAATGTACTGTACACATTGAAGAGGACAGGAGCCTGCACTTCAGAGCGTACAGGAAACCCACGCTCACAGACCAATACCTACTTTTTATTACCCCACCCAGTGGAGCATAAGCTCATCAGAATCCTGCACCACCAAGCTGAAAACATACCAACAAGTGACCAAGCCCCAATAAAAGGAACATAAAAACCTGAAGGAGGCACTTACAGCTTGTGGATATCCAAAGTAAACCTTTGTGAAAACAGCCACAAGATCCAGCAACAACAGTATGTGTGATGAGAAAAAGAAAATACAACAACATTGTGATTCTGTACGTGTCTGGAGTATCAGAGAAACTCAACAAACACCACATCTCTGTGGACCAGACAGATACTGATCCACCCCAAAGGCCGCACACCCAAACACAAAACAAGAACCAACCTAATGTATGCGGTCCAATGCAGTGAAGAAAGAACTGCATTCTGGGTGAACGAAAAAGCCACCACACAAAGGCATAGCCCAACACAGAGGGGCTAACTCCTCATGTCATCTAAAGGATAAAGGAACCTCTTGAGGACAGGGAGGCAAGTTGTTTTGAAAGGGGAGTCAAGGAAATCATTTACATCCAAATGGAGAGACCGTCTCTTAACAGGGGAGGAGGTTTGCAACACCACTTACAATGTTGTCCTTTCATCCCAGGAAACTGAACAAACGCTCACATCTGGCCTCATGTGAGAATGTTATTGGTCGTTCAGACTTGGCCTCAGGTGTCTCCAACGACCGTAACGTCGTTATAACAGCCAGAAGTACTAACAAGGTAAACGGTATCGACCATCTTGACAACAACCCCACAGACGTGAAGAACTGAAGAAGCCTCTTGTATGAGGGGTGAAACTTCTTCTAGTATCTTCAACCAAATCCAGTTGCCCTTGATTTGAACCTTTCTTGGATAAGGAATCTAACATTATATCCAAACACTTTAGTTACAGGCCATTTACCCTTGAGCTTTAGTTTTAGTATTTTGTTCCAGCTGTTTTTATAAAACAACTCTATATGTAACTCTTCTCCTGCCCCTGAAGCACATTATGAAATATTAACGTCATTCACAATAAAAATGTAGGCTTTAAGGACACATTCGGACAATTTGTTACACATTTTGTCACACCTTGAAATGCTGTGTTTGCTGAATGTTTTAAATAGGTGTTCAAAGCTTACTGTTGGTGATGCTTGATGTAAATTAAAGTGGGAGACTGAAAGAGAGAAAGAAAGAGAGACAGACACAAAACAAATCAAAATTAGGTCAAAGCTTCTTTGAATTGTAGGCGTCTTTCCACTGTGTGGGAAGCTGTGAGAGCGGCTTTGATCTGTTTTCATTCCAGAAGCAGTTTGGGCTTCAGAGATTGGCGTTCTTGCCGGCTAACATCATTTTTGGATACCTTCATATCTTTAAGAGGTTAGTTAACGGTCAGGAATAGACTTGGGATGAGGTTTTGGTTAGAGTCAAAGACAGAATGATGTCATGTGTCTGTACAGGTTTATATCTGCCTGCATGCTCGTGTATTTAGGTGGAAGTAACGACGTCATTTGGTCAGAGTGTGTTTGTTTGGACACTGTGATACAGGGACTGACTGCTGACACACTGATGAACTGTTCAAGGTAAATAAACAATGATGCAGCCAGCTGCAGGGCAAAACAATACAGAAACTCTTTTAGTGGAGTCAATGATACAAAGATTAATATGAGGATGATGGAATTTGTTATTCTGTTCATACAATTTACTTTATCATTTGTTGACATTTTTTTTCTTTAGCTAATGTAAAGATGGTTTTGCTTGTAAATTATATAACTAGTTTTTCAAATTTCAGCTGAAAGTAAGGTACAAATTCAGACTCCGGCTCCAATTTAGTTGATTGTTATGTTTTTAAATGAACCCTAGGTTCCTAACAGGTGTTGCCAACAGGGGAGCTGCAGGGCGCCCTCTGGTGGAGACACTATGTAACTACAACACTCATAACATGACTGAAGGATCCGTCTTTTTACTCTCCATTTTGTAAATTCTCATTTATCGGCTGTTATAAACAAAAATTCTGATTTATCTGCAGTTTGCTTTTATCTGTCAGGCTCTGATACCTATATATATACCTATGTTTCTATTACTTCATGTATATATTTTTTCTTTTTTGTCATTGGTGACCCCTCAGGGACATTTAAAGTGTCCCCAACAGGATCCACAATTTGTTTTATTGTCTTCTAAAAGTCTAGTTTACAGCCTAAAATTTAGCTGGTTTGGTTAATTAATAATTCAATATTTATTAATTTAGATATTCTTTAAACAGAAACATCTGAGTGCTTTGTCAGTCTGTGTTTTCTGACCTACTAGAAAAGAGAAGACAGTGTTTGTAGCTATAAAGATGAAATTCATGTCAGGCCCTGGCCTCCTTCCTGAGATATTAAGGCAACACACTGGGAGGGGCAGAGCGAATTTAAAAGACAAAGTAAAGGTAAAAGATGAGGAACAGAAAAGAAAGAAGAAGAACCCAGGTTCTTCTTTACCTTCTCTGTGTGAGTCATCACTCAGGTATTTAATCACTGTTAAGATGAAAAATCTGCCAATATGAGACTGAAGGGCAGCAGGTAGTCTGGCAGCGTGTTCAGAGTGTCAGATGGCTCTTGAGGTAAACAGGACATCGACCTGATGAAGCCCAACCAGAGCAGATCTGACTGTCTCTCAGCCAAATGAGCATATGTTGCTACGCTGCACGAACGCTAACAAATCTCAGCTCCACAACAACAACAAAGGCTCATTTATCTCCAGCATCACTGCATCACCTGCAGAATGTAGTTAAACATCTAAATTATAAACTCATACAGAGCTAAAATAAAGAGAGATAAATGCACAAATAAAATAATTAACAAAAACAAATAAATAATTTAATGGTTTTGGCAGAAAAACAATAAAATGCTCCGATGTCCAAAGGGCATCCTGGGAAATGTAGGACATTGATGACTGAAGAGGAAGCAGGTCCACTTTATCACAGTGCTTCATTTCAAAATGCAGCGGCTGAGAATCTGAAGGTGACAGTCAAACAATATGCAGAGAGAAACTAAACTACCACAGCTGCCCGTGACCCAGAGGCTGAACCACATAAAGAGCCGGCTCATGTGTGTGTGTCTGGATGTGTGTGTTAGTTCCCTTTAAACAAAGTGTGAACACAGATGTCACAGAGTTGATGTGCTGATGTAGGAGGACCAGGATATCCAGTTCGCTCGGTCCAGACCGTAACACACTCACAGGCCACCAGCATCAACATTTAGTGCGTTTCATCCACTCAGGTTTCCAGGTTATGATGAGGTTTGTAGTGAAGTGCTGAGTAATGGAGTACTCTCATACATACAAATGGTACTGTGACATACAAACACATTATCATGTGCAGGTGCATCTTTAACTCAAGTTGCAGTAATTAAACAATTGGATGTCAATGATGTCGACCAATGATGAGCAGCAGTGTGGTGAGTGCAGCAGAGTTCAGACAGCCAGAAACATGTCTGCACCACGTGTTCAGAAACCTGGTTACTCTTATGATCAGATACAGAGACAGAAATAATCAAACTTATTCCTACAGTCAGATCAAAACCAGGACACAGATGTGGTTCCCTTAAGTAAAACCACTGTGACCAATCATTGTACGGGGCAGGACGTCTTTCACTTTTAAAATATTCCAAAACATATATTTGGCATTACTTCACTTCAATCTCTTGTGATTTATCGGCTGACATCCACACTGATGCCAAAATATCTGCAATGAGCAAATATCTGTCAGGTTCAAGGTGACACCAGCATAAAAGAGACATTAAAAAAATAAATAAATAACATTGCTCAAACCCAGAAGTGGTAGAATGAGCTGTTTTTTAAAGCTGATGTCTTAAAGGCCTTTTCTCTTTATTGGTTTTCCACCTCAGCCAAGTGCTAAGACAGTCCTTTGTGATACATCGTCCTCGTTTGATTTCCAGGCTACAAAAATCTGCATAGACCAATAAAAACAGAGACCAATCCTGACAACAAATTAATCAGGTCTTTAAACACATCATCGGTTTAGTGGCCTGAATAACAGCTGAGTCCTGCCAGCGGAGTCCTGGCTGCACCTCGGGCCTGCAGTCATCGCCGAGAATCACAGTAAACAAGGCTCTCCGGGGAACAACGGCTTTGCTATAAATCTGTCTGCTCTTCAAGCTAAATTGGGAGACACAGTTTTCATAGCTGATAAAAAAAACCAAAACGACTGAAGGCTGCCTCGCTGACCAGGAGCGCTCTCTCTTCCTCTCTCTCTCTCTCTCCCTCAGATCTTGTTAATGAATTCAGAAGCACAAAGCTTTTCCTGGGAGAAATCCGTGTGATCTCGTCCTGATGTGAACCAGGTTTACTGCCAGCCACAGCTCAGCAGAAAAAAAAAAAACACACATCTCTTCAGACGTTTGGACTTAAAAGTGTTAGTCAGACTGAAACACTGTATTTCACTACACATTAATCCAATTTCGGGCGATCAGAAACAATTGTTTTCCTCTGGCAGACAGCTCACATAAAACTCAGCGTTAAGCAAACTCTCAGTCCTCCTCCTCCACCTCCCTCACACCTTCCTCCTACTACCCTCCTCCTCTTCCTCCCACCTCTCTGCCTCCTCCATCGGGTCAGCCCTGGAAAGAGCTGAGTAATACAATAAAAAATGTGGGCTGGTGAAGGTCACAACATTTGAAAGAGAGGCGATGTGCGTGTTAATTAAAGCGGCGCAAATGAGGGAGAATCTGTGGCGTATTAACACGGCGGAATAATACGATCACTCGGTCAGGTAAACACAGGACGGGGGGGGGGCAGAAGATGGACTGGAAGAAGGAAAGAAAACAATGGGAATGAAAAAGAGAGAGAAGAGAGGGGGAATACCAAAAAGATGAAATGAAGTTTGATGAAATCTACAGGAGGGACAACAGAAACAGAGAAACACGTTACCTTGGCATCATCTGCTGAGGGTCATCAGGACGCACGTGGGCCGAGCATCTGTACGCACACACACTCACACCACGTACAGACACAAAGATTAGAGAAACACTCTTGTAACTTCTTATGTTTTGAAGCTCTATGGCCTCAATAAAACCGTAAAATTAACCCCTCTGCTTCCGTTTATTTATCGTCGTTATGCTGCAGCCGAGGAAAATACCGGTTTTGATTACTTTGCAGGTGCCTTTTAAAGTCAAACTGAAATCACATGTTGTCATTCATTTTTGCAATTAAAATAATGTCAACATGTTTTTTTTTTGAAAGTGTTGCTTTTATCACTAAAAATGTAAGGGGGGTAATCTGAGGGGAAATCAGCCTGAGACAGGCAGCAGCTGAGCCCTGACAGGGGACTGAGAGAACAAGTAAACACACTGGTGCAGACAGTGAGCAGGACAACACCAGCATCTACAGCTGAACAGTGATGTTATGTTTACTTGCTGTTTAATTTGCAGCAGCTAAGCAGCTATCTAGCCTTTAAAAAATGGCGTTAGCTGCGCACTTTTCTGTGCAGGAAAAGACGTATGTTCATTTTTGTAAGTTAGATAAGACGGAGACTTTAACGTGAAGCTGATGTTGATTGTTGTTCAGTGGCTCTCGTGTTGTGTGGCACGCTGCTGTCTCGCTCTCTTAGTCACTGTGGCTGCCTGAATGTGATATAACACTGATGTTTAAAATAAAACAATTTAATTGGCTGTATGGAAACATGTTCTCTATCTACATAAACAGAGATTTAATGGTACACTGATAAAGTATTGCAACGACATGGTGAAACCAAAAGACTAGAAAAGTCTTCCTTTTGGTTTCTGATTTATTTTTTCTCGAAGGAGAAAACAGGAGGAGATGTGTAACTGTAGCAAAAATATGCATTTCATTTCAGTGGGACATAAAAAAAAACATTGTCCTACATCAGTGTTCAAGATTTAAAACTTAACCATGACTACAAACATACTTTCAAAGATGGAGGAACAACTGAACACATCCTCTGTTTCTTCACGAAGTCGTGCTATAAGCACCATAATACGCTGTGATGAGCTGCTTTACATCATTGGACTCTTCACCTCCACCTCGTTCATTATTTACCTGTTTAAGGACACAGTGTCATGTACCATTGCTTACTTACTTATTTACGTACTGGTTCATCTTCATCTTGCTTGTCTATAAAACTCTTCTCTCCATGATGCACTGCGCTGCGTTCACTCCTCTCAGATCAGCTCCTGAGGCTCTCGTTCTCTTGCTGTCGTCAAAATTTGGTAAAGCTGCCCTCAGCTTTTATGCTTCTAGTTGTTGGAGCAGCTTCCCTCGAGGACTGTCGCCTTTCAAAACGGAGTACTGCCTCCTTTGTAATCAAATAACTGAAAGCTTGACTTGCCCCCCAAAAAAAAAAAAAAAATCAAGGTCACTTACCCTCACTGGTTTCAGAAGAAGCTCCGCTTCAAACAGCTGATGTCGTCACCGCCGGAGGGCTCGATGATGCAGACATTTTGTGTTTGTGCATGTGTGTGTGTGTGTGAATTTGTTCACTGACCAAAGTGCACCCTCACTTCCTCTCATACATTCACCTGCACGCTTCACATTACAAAACACACACTCGCTTATATCAGGAAAAACAGTGACATGGTGCATATCTGTGTGTGTACATACAATACTGATCTGCTCCTGAGTCCTTCTGAGTCTTTGCATCTCTGGAGTGTCGGACACGATGCTGAACCCTCGACCTTTACTCTCCTCAAAATCCTTCTTATACTTCACCTGCAGGAGAGACAGAGGGAGAGAAAGGTTTGATGTTAAAGGAACATCCAGCCTTAAAATCATCGATTAGTGACGGACATAAATATTTTAATATCGATGTGCTGCGAGATTCAATAATAACTCATCCCGTGCTCATCAGATGGTTTCCGTGGCTACAGATAAAACACCGGGCTTCTTTCTAGAGCTGCCATGTCGGGTTAAAATTCAACAAGCGTACGGAGAAGACAAACAGTTCCTACACACAGAAGGAGGGAAGAGAGCAGGCAGCATTGGAGCTACGACACAAAAAAAGAGTTAGAGGCTATAATCATAACTCTGTTCATGAGCTAATTAACTGGATAACTCAGTTACAAGATCACTGGGAGCAACAAAACCTAGAGTTCATATAACAGTGATGATACAGAAGAGCGTCTGAAGGTGGATTTTACCTTTGAATGCGCCCACACAGCAGAAATAATTACACCCCTCAGCTTTCAGACGGAAAGCGGCTGCGATCAACTTCACACCGAGTGAAAAGAACTTTAAATACACAATAAGTGCTCCTCGTACGGGGAGAACAGTGATATGCAGGAACTGAAAAGGAAAGACCTTTAACATGGTGATTCAGACGCAGTTTATGTCGATGATTCATTCTGATCAAAGTTAAAGTGCCGGATCGTCAGCTGATTGAGCCGACACGTATTCAGTCCGTCTTCCTGTAGTTGACATCGTTGATGCGGCACCTCGTACAGTACAGTACATACGCTGCACACATCCATGTATTGTTGAAACTCTCCACACGTCTCAGTGCTATTTTGTTCACTTGAGTTTAATAAATTATACTTTTTTAATCTTGCACAGACTCCATGAGTCACATCCCCTGAGCCACTTTGTGCCCGTCACAAGTAGGGCTGGAAATTAAACCTTAATACTTTGAGTACTGACTGAAGTGTGTCCACAGAATCAAGTACTGAAAAATGTCAATTATCCCTGAAAGATGTGATGAAGGCAACAAGCCAAAATGTGTTGGTCTCACAATAAAGTTGTTTTTTACTCCACAAAAAGTTGCCGGAGTTTCGACCTCTTCAGACTGTTTTCAAATTGGTTGTACCAGTAGTCTCTACTATTTAAGTAACAGTAATTTAGCCAGTGGAGACTCAAACCAACACTGAATGTATCTGCTAACAAGTCCTGTGTGTCTCGCAGCCTGATGTCTCTTCTTCCTCACAGAGCTCCATCGCTGTCCAGAGATGATCATAAACAGTGAGCCTCACTGCTGCACTGGGTGACATGTTCCTTCATTATGATCAACACAGTTTGTACTGTAGTTTAACAAATGCACTATTTCCTCCTGTCTGCTTGATGAAAATAGAGGAAATGTAAAAAAAATGTTATGTCTTCACTAGGAGCCAATGGGCTTGGAGCTGAGACACAGACAGGAAGTATAGGACGGACAAATGGTTGTTTTTTTATGTTTTATTTGCTGACAATAAACAAAATACTGAATATTTCCAGCCTGCTTTTTATTCCTCAAAGTGAGGATTGTTACCAGACAACTGTTACCAGAACTGGATCAATTGGTTTGCAGATGCTGTTAAGTGTCTCTGTCTGTTTCTGTGGATTATTCTATTGTTTCTCGGATTACTTTTGGATTTCATATTTTGTTTTTTGGATCTTCTTGGATTTGTTCGTTCCCCTGCTTCATCAGTTTTCACTCACTTGAACTGAACCTGCCCAGCTGTAGTGTCTGCATTCTGGGCCACATCCTTGTTTCCTGCGTTCACCCTCGGCTGATAATGAATCAGTCAAAGTCAGCACATATAGATATATAAAATGCTGATCTATGGACGGTCCGAGCAGCTGCAGCCTTCACCGCCTTCAGCAGAGACTCCCACTGAATTTAAACCCCCTCCAAAAAAAAAGATTGCCTTGTTACAGCGGGCAGAGTGGACAATTTACAACCCACAGATAACAACAACAACAACAGAGCAGCAGGCGGTCATTTCATTCTCCGGCCCTTCCTGCACTTCAGTTCGACCTTCAGAGGAAACACTGCAACTCATTTAGCCATCAGTCATCAGTAACAGCCCATTAGCCCTCAGAGTTACGTAAGGCTGTATACTGCAGGAATATGACTCAGACAGTCAGGGTGTGAGTCTCACAGTGATTGTTCCCCTTCTCCATAAAAAGCAGATTAAATCCCCATTCATCAGTCGTAGGCTCCCTGCAGAGCTAATACGACAAGCTAACAAGCTAAACCTCCCACACACACACACACAGACCAGCAGCTGATGCCTCATGCACACTCACACCTATGGAGAGTGAAAATATCAAACATTCAGACGTGAAAACTGGAATCTTTTGGTTTGGCGTTTTGGTATTTCGCCAGTGAGCCAGAGTCCCTGCACTGATGTCATGTTGGTGAACTTAGTGCAGGAGGAGCGGATCTAATCAACACGTCGTCACGTATGGACGCGCGGTCAGTAGTGTTACTTCTGTCAGACGAAACTAAAACGAGACGATGACAAGACGGCGACAGTGTCTTTAAACGCTGACTATAAAACACTAATGAAATCTCTCTTTCTTTTTGTCAGTATAATGAGGAGACAAAATATAACAGGCCGTACTTTCTCCCTCTACATGTTCACTTGAACAGTGTGTTTATTCATCCGTTCATTCACCGGGGAGACGCCTGGTGCGGGAGGAAAACGTTACTGTACTGTGGAGGATGCGAACTGGTGATGAACACGACGTGTATTGGTAGGCGTTCAAAAAACGACACTACTGGGGGGCTAACAAGCGACACCAAGGGGTCTTGACCAAGAGTCCATATGTGAGAAGGTGGGAGTGAGAATGTGTTGATCTACTGGAGGAGGATCTGATGAAACAATGATCTGATGGAGAACGGGGTCTGACAGAAGAGGGTTGGATCGAGGAGGGGTTCGATAGAGGACACTGTGATGGAGAAAGGATCTGATGTGGGACGGACCTAAAGGAGGATGGGTCTGATAAAGAATGGGTGTGATGGAGGAGGGATCTACAGGAAGAGAGATCTGATGGTAGATTCTTCAGCAGCTGCTTTGGCTGTGACACCATCAGACATCGCCAGGTCACATGGTCACGTCACCTCCACCCCGCTGTACCGTAACACAACTAGGTCAGTGCTGAACATATGGGGGGTTTCCCGCTATGTGCAACCTCATTGTCTGTTATAATCAGTTTCCAGGAGCAGGCTGTGAACTCATTTAAAGTGATTTCAACATCACCTCCAGGGAACAAAAGTAGAAGAAGAGGAGGAGGCAGCAGGAAAGTTAAAAGAGGAAGAGGGTATGTTTCACAGAAATCTCTCTCCTCGAGGTAACACGGGAAATGAGGAGACGTAACGAGGAGGAGGATGATGAGGAAAGTCCCTTTGACACAGAGGACACATACTGCAGGTGAAATTGTCACATCAAAAGTATCTACAGTGATGAAAATTTTAGACGTCCCCGCTGTCCTCATTTCAATCTTCACACCACAAAAGGAAAGATAAAAATGTGCCAAATAGAATTTTTTTTTTTTAAATTGGCCTCATCCATTATGTCAGGCGGCTGAACAACGTGTCGGCAGACAAAGGAGAGATCGGACCAGATGTTAAAAGGCGTTGGTGCTCAGATGAATCTACAGCCATAACATCCGCACAGGCACCTTGTCTGCACCTTGGAGGACTTTCAGCATCTCTGTGTTGTCACTTGACTGCAAAGTGAACACTTTCTCTGATAACACTTCCTGTGCTCTTCTTCTTCTGTCCCCTACAATTATCTTGTACTGATTGCACTATTTCCTTCACTCTAACATCTTCCCCTAGGTATTTACGTGCTTTTACCTCTTACTAGTAATTACTGCCGCTCTCACTATTATTTATTGGCACTTGTAGATGTAGAGCTGTACTGATGCTTTTACAGAATGTTGTTCCTCAAATTTAAGTCGCTTTGGATAAAAGTCTGCCAAACGCCTGAATAATAAGGTGATCCGTCATTGTTGTTTTGGCGCCGTGTAGCTGCTGCCGTGTGTCTGACACTGCTTGTTTTGCCTTTTTTGTGTCTTGTTTAAGTCAGCGAGGTTTTAAATGAATTGCCCTAAAAAGAGCCGAGAAGAGAGAAAACCGTTTCCTGTGAGTTATTATGTCTTTGCTGATGTGTGTCTGAGGAGATATGAGGACTGTAAAACAACTGATCCATCATGCTAAGCCAATCAGATCTAGTCTGATGCATCTGAAGTTCATTTCCACCACAACAGGGTTAGAAACTGGTACCATGTGGAAACCTTTTTAAATGACAGGAGGAGACAAAGACCTACGAATCTTTAAGAACCTGATCACAGACGCAAGTCATTTCTTTTCTTGGTTCCCAGTCTAGTTTCTGGCTCTAGTGTCCTCGTCTTGTTTTACTTCCTGTGCATGTGTTTCACTGATGCTTTCACCTGTTCGTTATGTTCACCCACTCCGGTGTATTTAGTTGTTTAGTCCACCTTGTTGCGTTTTATTTTGTCTCATTGTTCTTCACTGTTGATGGCTGTGGTTACCAGTTTCTCGTCTTCCTCTAATGTTTCTGGATTGTACCCCTCGTTTTCCCTCTGGTCGCCTTTTCATTGCAGGCTTTGTCTCTGGACGAATCCCACGTCTCCTGTTAATTCTCACCTTTTTGTTCCAATAAAGGTTTATAATGTAGCTGCTCCGCTCCCGTGTCTGCAATCACGCCCCTGTTTCCCGTGTCTAAACTAGTCACTTCTACTTTAAAATAAAACCCAACACAATATTAAAATTTGAAGAACGTTCTCAGGTAGGAGAAGAGCACAAAGGCTGAACAAGAAAGAAGCTTGATGCAGATTAAGATGCAGAGGGAGACGAGGACAGAATGAATGAACGTGTAAATCTCTGCTCTGTAAATGGCAAAGTGCTAATAAATGGATTTTTATGAGGGCAGAGCAGGACGCAAACACAAACAGCACGTCCCTTCTGCTGACTGCTGAGTGGACATCTGTCCTTTTGTACTGCAGTGCTGCGCACACACACACACACACACTGTCACACAGGATGACGACATATGGCCCAGAAATAAAGCTGGTTTATTTTCACAAACGTGATCTTTGCATCAGTTTTGTGTGTCACTAAATCAGCTCAGTGACTCATCTCGCCTTCAGGATGCAGGACCGTCAGAGCAGCTCCTACTGACACACCTGAGTGTTTGTTTTCGTCTCCGTGCGGTGCCAGAGGGGAGGAGATATGAGCCAGAGAGCTGCTTTAAACCAGATGTCAGTCAGACGGATACTGTGAACTGTGTGTCGACAAAACTGAGAGGGTCTGGATGTAAAGCGAAACGTGTAGCTTTCCAATTCAATATCCGGATATTCTTTGTCAACAAGTTGCATCTCACAGTCGTGACAAGACGTAGCCGGAGTCCTTTCCCCTCCTCTGCTGACAAGAATATTAATTAGTTTCTTTACCTGACGGCTGAAGAAGATCGGGATGAACAGGGAGATCTGCTGGATTTCCATCCAAATATAACAACTTCAACCAGAAATTCTGCATAAAAATGCTAATGAATTTAAATTTCCATCCACTACACGGACATTGGGAGGTGAATGCAACGAGACAAACAGCTGGTGGAGCTAATTCTCCAGGACCTGCTCAGGGATGATTCATCCATCACCTGAGGCCTGCAGAGTGTGCATCAGTGCTTTTACCTGGCTCTGCAGTTCGCTCTGCTGTCTCAGTCTCAGGTTCTCTGGCGTGTCGGCCACGATGGTGAACGACGTCTTGGGGTAATGTCTGAAAAAGAGAAAGAGCAGGGTCACATATCACAGAAAAACACAGTGAAAGGGAGACAAACAAAGGAGTTTAAAATGATCAGTATCAGTAAATCAAGATTAAAGATTACTGAAAACTAGCCTACGCAGACTAAACACCCAAAATTTTAATTCTCAGTTATCCAAGGTGGGTTAAAAAATCAAGGGCAGCTGGTTGGGTTGAAGATACTCGAATCCAAGAGACTTCTTCAAAAGAAAAAGCCTCCTTCCACCAACATACAAGAGAAAATGTACCTTCCTGACAGTCAGAAAGAAGCACACAGTGAATGACAAACCCAAAGGACGATGCTGAACCACAGAAAGAAAACACAACATGTCGACTCTGATTAGAGTCACGATGCAGCACCTGAATTTCCCACAACGAAACAGAACAGGATGGACTGAACAGACTTTGCCTGATTCGTTTTCTATAAAGGGCCAACAATCTGGAGCTGAACCATTTTGGGAAATAATCAAATTTTTTTTAACCAATATTACGATTGCGATTTAAAATGCCATTATGTTTTTAGCTCTTTATCTTCTGTATTATTCAAAACAGACGAGCAATAAAAACATCCACTGTTGTTTTCCTGTAGGCCAGGCCTGTAGAAGAAATTAGGGAATGTATGAATGATTATAACGAGCAATGGTGGAGAAGAAGTATCATAATTAGTTAAGTCATGGCATTAAATAATATGATATTTTATCATCAGGTCAGCCGACTTACAGACGGACGAACCCAAAGTTCAACCCACCAATTAACGAGTCCGTATCTCAGTTCAAATCTCCACAGGAGTCCATCTCTCAACAAAACACTCCCTGTTTGACACAAAGTTTACGCAATATCACAGTATAATCGGAGAAAAGTCTTGTTTTCTCACATCGAGATATTAACGCAAATGCAGTTAATCATTCAGACCTGCTAAAGTCCTTAAAATAAACTGTTGTGGTAGTTTGAGGCAAAAAAACAGCCACTTGTATCTCACTAGATCCTGCAAAGGCAGAGGTGATGGCTAAGACAGCGACAGGACGTGACGGATTCAAACGAACCAACAGAGAAGAAATGGGTGCATTTTTCTAACTATGTGAGAAGAAGAGACTGGAGATGAATCATCATTCATTATACTGTCACATCTGTTCCACTCTGAACCAATGATTCATCAGAGAAACATAAAAATAGATATGATGCATGATGAATTCTGAAACTGTAAACCTCGAGGTCAAGTTCAAGATCCTGAGACAAAGTCTTTCATCAGCTCACATCTCTGCAAGGTTTTCAGGAATCGTCCCGCTAAACGCCCTTTAAGGTGTATTTGCATGCGCACTGACTTTGCTGCTGACAGCTGTTTATTCTCCACACCTGGAACTGAGCCTTCTGAAAGGATCCAAATACAAGAAAAAGACAAAAGGAAAAGTTTCTCCTCAAGTTTGAAACAAATCTATGCTTGTCTTCTCACCTTCATGGGAACACTTAGTAACCATCCATTACATTGTCTCACTCTGTAATAAGTCATTGTGTTTGATAAATGTCCCTTTTAACAATAAAGGCTGCAGCCTGGAAAATCTCAGCGCCCTTCCCATTCGGCAAGTAACCTTAATGATTAAATGATGACATTAGCAGGAACAATGACCCATTGAGAAGTCAAAAAGTCACAAAGCAACAGCCTGCCTCCCTTTATCTCACTTGGCCTTTCGGTTTCTAGTTAATGACCTTAATATATATATTTAGTCCTCTGTATTGGATTCAAAGCTTTTGTCTGCACAAACACGAAACATGAAGGACAATGCAGCTCCTAACAGATCTGACATCAGTATGAGGGTGGTGGACTAAAGAGGGTGGGAAACACTCCCGCTCTCCACCTCCAGGAATTTTTGAAGGTATTTTTATTGTAACCGGTGTTCAGCCCCGGGCTGACTCATAACTGCTGCTGAACCTAATGGCTCAGTTGTGGAGCTGCTTTTGTGACAGTGATCTGAGGTGGGTGGACGAAACAGAAACATGATGTGAACAAGGACATTTCACACAGAAGAAGATGGAGAATCACACAAAGAGGCAGCTGGATTAGCAGGAGGCATGATAAGATCTTAAAAAGACAACGTAAAAATCAAGATGGCGTGAAACGCCGACAACATCACAGCTTAAAAAACGGCCAGCGAGTTTAATCAACACCTCTGAGAGTTTCAACAAAAGTATCTTGAGCTTCACCAAACTGACATTAACTAGATTCGTACTGGAGTGGGCACATTTTGTCCACCTGTAGGGGAGAGCGGGGTGATTTGAGCCTGCGGGGATGTTGACCGCCCTTGTTTCTCTGCAACAATGGATAAAATTGGTCTCTGTGACCACACGTTTTTAAAGAGTCATCCATTTTACTCCTCCTGTGATGGAGAGAGGCTCCTGGAATAAGTGAAGAGCACATTATCATATCAAGCAACTGTTTTTTGCTGTTAAAAGTGTCGTCAAAGTTTTTTTTTATGTTGAAGACGTCCTGATTCTTGTGTCTGAACAATTACAGGCAGGTTGGAGAAAATGTTACACACGTGTTAGAGCTTTAGGAAGTTACAGTATGAGGCTATACTGTTAGCATGGCGCTACCCTTAATCTGCTGGATGACACAAGTTTGGTTAAATGGCAGTTTTTGCCAAATTAATTTGAGCCAAAAGACCTGGGGAAGTTGAGCCAGATTTTATCCTGTAATTTTACGTTGCATTTCTAACTGCATTTTAGACCAGAAACCATCAAGTCATGCTTTTATAAATGACAGACAGGCTTTAAATCCTGTTGTGGGTTTGGACAGAGCAGTGGGAGAGTTACAAAACAGGAAGTCCATCCATCAGGCGGCACAGGACATGATGATCAACACGATTGGCTTTAAAGCTATACATCGAAACAACTAGGAGACACAGCTGCAGTGTTTCACTGCCTCAGTGCAGTTAAATCAGTTATTCCAGGTGATGATGTAATTAAATATTTGTTTAACTGGATTTTAATTGGAGAAATAGCTGCCATGTATTCGCTTTAAAGACACCTCAAGTAAAAACTGGCTCAACTCACCCTGCTAATGGTGTCTGTCCAAACGTCCTGAACCTGCTCACACACCACTCAGGTAGAAACCTCCCAACGGACAAAACAAACTGAACTCCAGTTTGAGAATTTCACAACCTTTACTGCGTAAGGAGGACTGCTACAAGTTTACTAACTTATATAAAGATCAATGCGTTAATTATGTTGTTAATTAACTGATCAAACGGTCAACAAAATATCCCCAAAAAATGAAAAAATACACCAAACAGTCCAAAACGCAAAAACATTTAACTTACAGAAATATAAAACAGAGCAAAGCAGCAAGTTCTTACACTGAATCAGCAGGAAACAGATCATTTTAACTATTTAATCAATCAATAAAAGAATGCATGACATTTAGTAATATATATATAAATTAAGTAAAGCATAATATCTGCTGTATATATTCTATTAAAAGTATGTTATATGCTCTTAAAGATTGTTGGATGTCTATATTATTTAAATTTTTTAATTTATGTGATTTCTAAATCCAAACTTTCCAGTTTGGGAAAGTCAAATAACAAAAATCAATCAGTGCAAACACTTACATGATCAGTAATTTACTGTAATTCAGTCTTATTTTGCAGCTGATTAGGAATCCGGCTATATTTCATGGAGAATTATTAAAAATAGACTTCATCTTGACATCTTGGCCTGATCACACCCAACAGTCATCCACTACTATTTTAATTTACTAATTACATGCTGATTACAGTGTGTAATAGGCCTACATGTGAAATGGATGGTGTGTATAAAAAATCAGTGACTCTAAATCAGAATAAAAGTCTCGGGTCGTACAGGCGTAATAATCAATGTGTAAAAATAAGGCGAGGAAGAAGAAACACAGGGAGGAAACCAGTTAACTGTGGATAAATGGTGGCTGGTGACGTCTCTGAGCAGCTGGAGGAGCTCTTGACAACACCGGAGAGAGACCCAGCGTCCACCCGCTCGCTCTGAGCTGCCTTCCTCTGAGCTGGCTGATTCATCGCGTGTGTGTGCGTGAATCATGGACGCCAGCAGCATATTCAGCAGCACGGTTTGACCACTCCACTGAACTGTCCTTCACTCCTCTCTTCCTCCCACTTCACCTACTTCTTCCTCCCACTCTCATTTTCACATTTTCTCTCACCCACACAAACCATCTCTCTCCCTCTCTCGTCAGCATTTAAAGGGATGATTTGTTCCTGCAGGGTGGCAGGTAAACTTGCTTCTGTACAACCAAATTATCTATTAACAACAATATTTACACCCTCAGCTACTCTGAGAAACATCTTCTATCTTTCAGCTCATCCTAAAATCCTTTAAATGAAATCTTTTTGGTGTAAAACAAACAGTTAAACATTATTGTGCCCAGTGATTGAAGCTGAGCATTATTGTATTGACTGAAATATATGCTTATTTATACAGAACAGAAAATAAATATTCCCTATTCATTCATTCAAATGAGTTAAAGCTGCTGATATCAATGTTTATTCAACATAAATAAAACAACAGTGTGTAATGGAAAGGAGTCGTCCTCATGACGAACGCACAGTGATTCATCACCAGACTCTGCACTTCTCCCTGAACTCTAAGAAGCTCTTTAGCCTCGTTTAGTTCCTAGTTTTGGTTTTACAGCACATTTCCTGTCTGGTTCAGTCTCAGTCCGTGTTTCCAGCCGCAGCTGTAATCTAATGAACTCACTGTTCACGACCTGCTCAGCACAAAACAGCAGAAAGACAGTTAGAGTTTATCTGGAGAGAATATTGGAGCGTTTAGCAGCTAAAGAGCCAGATATTTCCCTCCGGAGCTGGTGGAGACCAAATCAGAGCTAAAGGAGAGAGAATATTGGAGTTTTGGTTGAACACAAACACAGCGCTGTGTAAAAATGCTAATGTTGATGCATGTCTGCTGGCTGTGTAGCTATACAAGTGTGTGCTGACAGGGTAGCTCCAACAGCTTTATAAGGTGATAATATGTCAGTTTTGTGTTTAGGGCTTGCAGACCGTCTAAAAGAGGTGGACGTAGTCACCGTGCATCACCCGTTGGTTTCTGGACTACCCTTTTAAAGCCTTGAGATTTGGCACTTTGGCTGTCGCCATCTTGTTTTTTTGGAGCCAGAAATGACCATGCTTGGACGAGAGGGTGGGGCAAGGGAGGAATACACATTGTTACGACAGACAGGTCGGCGTGGTAGGAACTTGTGGTCTATGTTCCTCTTGATGGGACCATAATTTGCTACATGAACATCATGTTGTGTTGAAGGAGATTTGAAACTAGCAACTGAGACCATAAACTCATTATGAAAGTGTTTGCTGAGGGAATAAATCAGGTGTGAAGTCGCCACATTTCTCATAGACTTCTACACAATCTGACTTCTTTTTGTAACTAATGGAGTCGCCCTCTGCAGGCCGTTAGAAATAATGCAGGTTGTCAAACCAGACCCAGAGGGTGACCGCTTGACCCTGTTGCTCCCATGTGGCTAAAAAAATCAGATCAGATTTTCAAATCAGAATTATGGCTCCATCATTACAACTAAAGGAACAAATATCATGTCTTGTGCATCATTTTATTTTTTTAAACATATATTCCTATATGTTCCTGAGTGTTACTGTAAACGTACTGTGCTGCAAACAGACAAAGAGGAGCTGTGAGCTGTCCTGTGTTTCACTACTGAAACACCACCGATCCTGGAGGTCGACCACAACACACAGACTGAGAGAGAATAGTCCTAACGTTACAAACTGCATCATTATATTGTTGTTGTAGATGTTTTGTTTCCTTCTCTGCATTTTACTCGACAGTTATAATTATAGTAATGATTATGGGTCACCAACAGTCTGCGGTGGTCTCTGCATGTCTGTGGCTTTTAACTGATAATTAGCAGGAGATCCTAAACAGTCATCATGATCTTTACTCGTCTGTCTGTCTCACAGGATGTTCGTCTCCACCATCAAAGTAAATCTACACTCACAATGAGTCTATTATAGATCCTTAAATCTTTTACTGCTTGTGTCTCTCTGTGTGTGGAAGTGAATATCATCAGTTTTGTTTTCACAAAAGGAAATACAGTTTGCACAGAGCTCCATATCCTCAAACCAAGTGACTGTAACTACAGAATCTGTATTACACTATGTGTCTTTTTCTTCTTCCTGTTATTACCCTTTGTAGCAGCAAATTACCACAACAAAGACCAAAAAATATGTCTGTAATCTGTCGGTTATCGTTGACCATGACATCAACAATAGGCGTAAAGGAGCTTCTAAACCACAGAAACATGTTAACTACCACAACATTAAAGGTAGCCTGTGGCGTTTTCAACCACTGGCAGCGCTGTGGAGCAATGTTTATATGAGTGGGTCCTCGTTTTATTTCACATGTGATATATTATTCCTCTTACTGACTGTGTCGGTAACTTCAGTGTAGCTTCACGCCCAACTCTCTCTCTCTCTCTTCCTGCCCTCTAACAGCTGAAAATGAGCGTTCACTATTTAGTTTACGTACCTGCCAACACTCGATACACTCGATCTGGGACAGCTGACAATTGACCAATTTAATAATTTAGGTATGAGGACGTGTTGGTTCTGCTCCACCACCAGTGTCTAGACTCCATCCGTGCTGCTTCTTTATCTTCACCACCCACTAAAAAAATACCACGTAATTACTATGGGTTCTAATCTAAGATTCTTCTAAGAATCGATGCTTCGATGGGCGGAGCCTGATTTGACTGTCAATCTCACAGTCGAAGTTTCGCAGCGAAACAAGGATCACGCCATTTTGGCGATATGGGCCTGCTCAACATCTGACTTAACACAGAACTACTAGTTTTCTCCCACTAACTTAATATACAGCCTGTTATAATATACATTTCAACGTTAAACGCTGTAAATAAACATGTAAAGTGTGTGAATAAATCCAAATTGTAACCCTAACCCTGGGTCGTCTGTGCGCATGTGTAGGCGGAGCCCTAGACTTTTCACATTTCTCATATTCATTGTTTCCTCAGATGAGGTTTATCTTGATTTCATTTACAAGAAAACTCCACCTTAAGAAACAATAATTCAATTCTCTATTTGATAAATACTGGAACAGGAAATTTCAAAACCTAAACATAAAGATATTGAAAAAAATCAACCAAACTATAATGTTAGCATCAAAGAAATGAAATAATGCTCTATCAGTTATTTCTCTCTGTTTGACGCAAAGCTGCAACAACACAGTATCGTCACTCTAAGAAAAACTAAAGAAGCAACAGCAAGAGAAAAACAACAACAGAGGCCACTGACGCTCTGCTCAGGGTAAATCTCATGTGTCCATGTGATGTCTCGTCTTTTAAGTTTAAATAAATCATTTTAAAATGATGATTTTAGCTCCTCAAACTTTAGGTTCTGATGATCTTCCTGTTATTCTTCACCTTTCCTTTCTGCTTCCCTTCTGTTTCTCTCTCCTCTATTTCTGACTTTCCCTCTTTCTGTTTTCGTCATGTCACAAACAGAAAGACTTCCTGTCGAGGCTTAGTTAGCCTGTCAGAGACCGCGACAGAAAAACACAGCCAGAGGCGGCTTTGACAGTGTGTGTGTGTTCTAACATTTTTCTTCCCGTCCCTTTGTTTCACTTCTGTTACTCATAGTTTTGGTCTTATATAAACACACACACACACAAACTAATTTTGGCCTTAAGTTTCACTTCACCTGCTGCCGTCGCTACTGGCAACCATGAATGCTTTGTTCGTTTGGTGCAACCCAATCCTTTGAGACAAAGAGCGGCTCTGTGGGATATTTCTCACACACACAGCCGGCCAAGGTAACTCTGTTCTGGCTGGACAAGCAGCTCGGGACAATAACTGAGTTTGTGTGGAGTCTTTAACAGCCAGCTGACGTCCAGACGACCGCAGCAGACAAACAGGTCGCTCGGTTCTTTGCACAGTTTGGGTTTTTACTGGCAAGGAAGGAACAAAGTCAAAGATTCAGTTGGACACATTTCTGCTCCGGCCACTAAAACTCGTGTTCACTCAAGCATTTCCATAAAGTTGGAGGACTCGAAACAGCAAAAAGAATCGTTGCTGAGGAGGCTGAAGTGTCCTGACTTTTATGGATAGAAGCCATAAAATCACCAGATCCTACACTTCCCATAATTCAACTCGATGGCGTCTTTCTTAGCCCTGCCTGTCTGGTAAACACCCAAGTGTTTCAACCCGAACACTTGACTAAGCTCCTCCAGACATTAATGTTAATGTGAACACATTTCTAAACATAGTACCATTTAAAACAATTTTTCATAATTACACGCTTGTAACTGAATTATTCAGAGTCGGGTCGCAGCGGCAGCAGACTAAGCAGGGTAGCACTTTCCAGCTCCTCCTGGGGGATCCAAAGGCGTTCCCAGGCCCTCCAGCGAGTTCTGGTCTACCTCAGGGTCTCCTCCCAGATGGTTGTGCCCTGGAAACCTCCAAAGGAAGGCACGCACAAGGCCTCCTGATCATTTGTCAGAACCACCTGAGCTGGATCCTTTCGATGTGAAGGAGCTACTCTGAGCTCCCTCCAGATGTCAGAGCACATCACCCTATCTCTAAGGCTGAGCCCCGCCACCCTACAGAGGAACCTATCCCCGTTCTTTGGATCATAAACCACAACTCATGACCATAAGTCTCCACAACGGTCCGGTACAGCAGCTCGCTCCCAACCCAAAGGGAGCAATACACTGTTTTCTGACAGAGAAACATGGACTCAGGACGGATACCGCAAACCGCCCCTGTACGTTCTGATGAAGCCTGAACAGAACCACATCATCTGCAAAAAAGCAGGGACGCAATTCTGAGGTTCCCAAACCGGACCCTCTCCACACCTTGAGCCTTGAGATCCTGCATGAAAACAATATCTTAATACACGCAGGCAGAATTTGACCCCACCACTTCCCAGCTGTCACCTAGACGGGTCGACACAGTAATTAGACATGGAGCTCAGGTGAGATCATCGGCAGCAACATGGACATAAAACCAACAGGAAGGGACGACAGAAGAAATAGCAGCAGCGACAGCAGAGGCAAAAATAAAAACACAAATCTCCTGAATTACCACTGTTAAGAACCCACATCCTCTGAAATTTAATCCTGAGCTGAAAGCAATGTGGAGCTTTTGATCTCATCTCTGATGTAATGACTCGAGATTGTGTAGGTGAAAGGTACTAAACTTTTTAATTTACCTTCTGAATGGATTTGTACTAAACGTAAATGAGCTGCAACCTTGATAAGAACGCCTGCAAATAAAACCTGAAAGCAGGTGGAAATACTGAATGGGTTTATCTAACAGTTTCACTGTGTGTGTATGTGTGTGTGCTGTTTACTCAACAACACATAAACTCTAGGATGAAAACTAATTACACACACTGCTTAACAAACACTAAGGTGTTTCGTACTTTCCTCATCTATGACATGAGCTAAATATAACCTTCACCAAAACAACAGGAAGGAACACACACTGTCCAATAATACTCTCATACACATCCTGCCTTTCTCTTACAGCCTGGTTAAGACACCAGATTTACAATACACCACAGTGTGTGTGTGTTTGAGAGAGACATGCAGTGGGTGTGTTGCGGATACAGATTTAGATTTGCCATTGTCTGTAATGTTACAGTGACATTTGCCAAACGACGGCAGTCTGCTCGCTCCCAGCAGCAGTGACGCACACAAGTCTAACGGAGCGTTCAGACGTTAGAGTCAGTGTTCGGAGGCCCGGAGAAAAGCAACCTCATCTTTGCAGGTTTAAATCCAAAGAATGGAAATTTATCTGTTGCACATCCAAATTCTGACCTTATTTACAGTGATTACAATGATTTTATGACAGGACAATGTGAACGAACATACAACATTTAAATATGATTTTGAGCATTTCTTGACCTTCTGTAGCATTAACGTTTATGATTCAGGTCTGGGATGGTCCGAACTTTCCTACCAGAGGAAACCTGTTGTCATGAGTTATGTTTTGATACAGATAATAGCTCAATATAGGCTATTGTGTCATCATATATCATCTGATCAATCCCATTCAACATTAATTGAAGCAAAGAAGGTGGAGAGCGAGCGAATCCGACCCCTGTTGAGTCCACATCCAGGACAAACAAAACTAAGACTCTGCAGCTGGAATGGTCCAAATGCTCCCGATGATAATGCTTACTAATAAATACAGCTGAGGCTGACCATCAGATCTGCAGGTATTTGGTTACAAACCAAAGTATTGGACAAATCAAAATGGAAACCCGATGATGGCGCTGGATGGAAAGTTACAATTCATTCTCAGGGGACCTTAAACGTGTAAACCAAATTTCAAAACAATCCATCGATAGAGGTTTCTGGACCAAACGGCGGACCAACAGGCCGACCTCGCCGGCCTTAGAGCCACGCCACTGGCACGATTTCTTTGGCTGCAGTATCGCTGTTGGCCACTGGACAAATTGTCTCCCCGTCGTATCAGCGCTCTGAATCATATCTGGATGACACAGACACATTATCCAAGCTTTCTCTCCAGCCTTCGATGGAAACAGCTTCCTGATGCCAGGTAGAGCGGGGCACTGCAGCTAAACCAGGCTGCAGCTGCATGATGGGGAGGTTGATCCACAGTCCACCTCACTGTCAACAACAACACAAACAGCACATGGGCAGGAGGACGGCGCCGCAACACAAAAGAGATGCTGATGTTTCTTTTTAACTGTCGTCACACAAACAGACTGACACAGAGCAACACGGATGCTCTTTTGGCGAATCGCTGTGGCTGAGACGGACGAAGAGGAGGAAGAGAGGGCAGGGGTGACAGCTGAATGTGTTTGTGTTCTTGCTGGTCAATCTGGCCGCTCTCCATCTTCCTGCTTAGGTGTTGATGAAAATCTCAGTGTGGGCTCGGGACAGACTTGGCTCCTGTAAACTGTGCTGACAGTTCAGCAGCACAACACACAGATATTAAATCAAGGGAATGTACTGAATCTGCTGTCACCACAAAGCAGGTTGTTATCTGCATATAGTTTACATGCAGAGAATAACAAAAACCTGGTTTACAGGATTTGTAAAACTACATGAAAATATCCATAAACCCTGTTTCAAAAGTGTGTTTTGGTTGCTGCAGTAGAGTTTGATGCTCATTATTTCAATCTTTGAAGATACACTCACTATACTAGTCCGTCTGTAATAGCATCCCATAATTACAACATTTCTTACAGCTTATTACCGAAGTTTATGTTTTAGAAAAGAGAGGCCAAATATTCAAATATTCATGCAGATGTAGTGCAGAGATTCAAATTCGTTGACCTGTTCAACCCGCAGACTCTTCATTACAGACGATCATTACAAACACTTAGCAGCGTTATTCAAAACCTTCAGAACCAATAAACCGATGCCCAAGACAACTTCAAGTTTCTATGTTGCAGATATTATAAACTGCATGGTTAGTTTCATTTATTCTGCCTCATGGCAGTGAGGCACTGCTGTTGAAACAAGCCAGAAGTTTGACATTACACAGTGAAAACATTGTACACTGTAATATGGAGAGATTTGCGTAGATTAACCTGCCAGCTAAGAAAATGGAAAGATAAACAGATCATATTACTTACATGGTACATGAATGAAACGATATGTCTGTACCTACAACCACTGGTTCAGACTAGGGCTGCACGATACGGCCAAAAAATATTATCACGATAAAACGTTGCATATCTGTCGATATCGATAATTATCACGATAAGTTTCAAATCGTTATTTCTTTCGAGTTTAATAAAGGCACCTGATGCTTAATCGTGGGTCTCTTATATGGTCAAAACTTGAGGCCAAACACTGGATCACTTCCCAAATCTAAGGCAGAACATTCAAAACAATTATGATAAAATCTTTGTTAACAAATATGTAAAATTAAGTGGAAACTTTTTTCAGTCCTTTTTCTTCAACAAAATAAACTTTAAAGGAAATTAAGTCCTGATTCTGTGATTCAAGTGAATACAATCATTATTTATTGAATATTTATTGAACATTTGTTATATTGTTACTGAAAAAAATAATATTGTGATAATTATTGTTATTGTTTTAATGTCCAGCCCTGGCTCAGACTCTTCTACAGAGGTTCAACAACACAGCCATGTTAGCAGCACTGTGGGCATGAACTAAACCTAAATAATAACAATAAATAAATATAAATGTCAACCTCATGGTGGCGCTAGAGACAAAGTCAGGGGATCACAAAAATTTACTTCTTCTGCAGATCAGACATGTCTGGACCAAATTTCATGCCAATTCACCCAGTGGCTGTTGAGACAGTTCAGTCTGAGCCAAAATCAGCTCGGGGCGTCTAACAAGAACAACATTAATATAAAAACTCTTCAAAATTAACGTCAAAGCAAAACATTGAACGCAACCAAGCAAATCAGTAAGAGCCAAGAAAAATCTGCAGCTGGCAGTTAGTGAAAGTATTAAATCATCACCCAGCCACAGATCAGCTACAGTAATGACATGTTTTAAAATGTGAAACCTGGCAACAAAAAGGAGCGAGGAGGCGTTCAGGAGGAAGCTCTTCCACCTCAGCTGACAGGTAGTTCAGCAGCAGAGTGAGCTGCTGATCTGCAGTGTGTGTGTGTTCCTCCTGCAGCGTCATCCTCCATAAAACTGCTTCCCTCGGCGCTGACTCTGCTGACATCATTCTTAGCGCTGCTGGCAACAGATGCACTAAAGGAGCATTTCACAGATTTACACTCTAAGAAGAAGACGTCACGAGGAGCTGCTCGGCCTGCGAACACAGTTCATCACAAACTAAGAGTCAGGAGTTTCACAGTTGTTTCCCAGGCAGGGAGGGTGGAACAAAAAATATAGGAAGCTTTATTTGTGGGAAATCAAGGTTTTGTTAGGATTTACCCATTCAAGGGGCTAAAAATGACCAGATACAAGTCCCCAAACTTTATGGAAGTAAAAAGATAATGTTTACTGCTGAGGTAGTTCAATACATGAAAGTTTCACTGTGCTGCACAAAGAGAAGGGAAACCAGACCTGAAGTTATTTAGGTAATCAAAAAAAAAGTTAATAAATTCTAACATTCGCAGTTTCCTGCTTTACAAACTTTGTGGATTTGTTTTGCCTTTTTAAATGTTTAATGAATTAATCTAAAATCAATATGCAAATTACCTGAAAGTGTAAATAATTGTTAGTTACAGTCCTAGAAATAAATGCTGAACGCATAAAAACCTGCACAAATCAAAAAAAGTACCAAACATGTAGTTAAATATCTTTCCAGAACTTTTTTAATCATTGATTAAATTAAAAGCGCACGTGCTGCAAAACCTCTGGAGCCATAGACTAAACAATAATGGACCGATCGTTTCAGCGCTTAGATCACTTTATCAGTTGAGTCATTTTAGGACATGAGCACAGAAAGTGAAGTCGGCAGTTTTGCAGACAGACAGTTGAAGAACACACGTCGATCCCAGTCTGTGCTCTGCAACCGGTGGCCTAGTTTGACATTAGACACACTGCTGCATCTGTGCACCCTCCGGGGCATTGACGAATGCACAGTGTGTGTGGGGGTGTGCAGAATATGTGTGTCGTGGCAGGGAGCTGTGTCACTACAGCCACCAGATCAATCACCATTAAAGAACACAGAACATTGAAACAGCACTGGTTCTTGTTCCACGTGTGTGTTTTCAACATCGGGTTTCCACCCTGCTGTGAGAAGCTGAGCTCTGCGTATCGAGCCTGCTTGATATTTACAACGCCTCTCTGACCGTGTCACTCTGGAAATTAAAACTTCAGCACATGAAAGCTGAGCCTGCCTGCTGCCTGAGTGTTTTATCTTCTCTAAGTGATTAAGTCCAAACACCACAGCCCAAAAAAATAAGGATTGTTCTTTAATCTTCAAGTCATTTTGTAACTATCCTGACCACACATTCATAAAATGTACAAAACAATCTTGAATAATATATCTATTCATTATTATTCGCATTATTATTTACATGTTCTCTTTCTTAAAATGAATAAATAAGATGTATTTTTTTTAGATATATTTGATGCTTTAACTCTCAAATCATTTATGTTCATTTGACAAACAGTAACTGTTATGGTAAGTGTGCTGTTATTGTGTTAATTTTTAACTGTCTTGCCCTTCAAGGCAGTTTGATCATCATAACGTCACACATTGTTTCTTTGGTCTTATAGAGAGAGTTTTTAAAAAACATTGTGTACAAGTCTTTGACAGGCCTTTTATATGTGAATATGTGAATATATGGGAAAGGGTCAGTCACACATATTACTGGTATATTTTGAATAAATCCATAAAAAAAACAATATGTTGATAAACTGTTTTGTAAATATCCAGCAATTTGGTATATTATCACAATACAACCAAAAAAATCCATCTGACTCTTATTAAATGTGCTGGAAATGAATTTGTGCAAAACATATTTAATGAGGAAATACCTGATTTGCATATTAAAATAAAAAACAAACATTTATTCTGTTAAAAAAGCTTTTGTTTGTGTTTACTTTTAGCTCGTAAAGTTTCACTGTGACTGTAGGTAAAGTTGTATAAGTAAAATGTTTAAATTTTCTTTATGTTACCGGCAGAAGCAAAATGCTTAAAGCTGAAATATTTCTTGCTCTGTGTGTGACGGAAGTTAAAGCCTGGAGTTCTACGCATGTTCGTGTTTCATTGCTTCACCTCCGTTGCCAACATTTAACGCTGCTAACCGGCTCTCGTGCTTTTCTGTTGGTGGCAGCTCCTGATAAAAGACCGTGACAAATGAGGGGGAGTTAATTCAGGCTGTGCTTATTTAAGATATTATCACGCTGACGATTTAATAGCCGGCTGTCGGGCTGATCAGCGGCTCGTGATTAGAAGAGTTCAGAACACGAGAGTCTGACTGAAGCTGCGTCTTAGAGAGGAGACAGAGAAAGAGATGACGGAGAGACAAAGACGGGAAACAAGCTGTGACAGAGCAGTTCAGAAGAGTTTTGATAACAGAGAGCGTTGTGCCATATTTCATCTTTAAAAAGACCCTAAAAGTGATTTCACACTTTATCACCCCGCCTTCTCAAACAGACCAAACTTTTAAAAATAATTTCAAAATAAGGGTACGTCTTTTATTTTGGCAGCTTATCAGCTCTCTAATCGTCGGGCCTGTTCCAGTATAAATCACCACCTCATCATCTCTGTCACTGCTCTGTGGAAATCAGGCCTCTCACATTCATTTACTCTTTTTCCTCCATAATCCTTTTTTCCTTAAAGCAAGCTGGAATTTTTTTACTGCAACCACAAACAGGTGAAGCTTGTTACTCTTTTATCCGGCAACATTTCAACAATAGTGACAACTTGTTTTTGATCAAGAAAGATTTCCCTACATTTTTAGGTTAATTCACCAAAATAAAAACTTAGTCCTCTTTGAATTTAGCTTAAAACTGGAGTAAAACGAGGACTCAGCTCTCCTTTCCAGCCCGCTGACGAGACCTTCTACCACATTTTATTTAGAAGAAAACTCAGTTGCACAAAATGTCTAACACCGGATTGTGGAAGGATTAATAATAAATGGATTATTGGTAATACAGCGACGACCTGTGCCAGACTTCCTGCTCTTTGTTCTTAATGTGCTCTTTCCAGCTTACAGTCAGAACTGCAGCTGCTCACAGCTGATAGAAAAAAAGCCATGACAACATTATCACTTCCCCATTTTGGAAAGCAAAAATCTTTCTACTCTCTCCAAGTTTCCTCATGACAGGAAGAGGACTTCTGGACGTCCCAGAGGAAGGAAGACACAATGTGAGAGATCGATCATGTCTGTCTTCACCAAAGCAGCAACAGTCTGTCCCACACATTTTACTTTAGTGTCAGACAACCACAGGAATAAAACCCTGACTCTGTAGTTACTAACCACACGACTCCAGGTGAGTTAGAGTTGAATGGACGAGACGTTTGTCTTCGCTTCATTAGGACGAGAGTCTCACTCAGCAACCACAGCTTTGTACATCATTAGTAAGGAGACGCTTTAAGAGGAAAAGAGGAGAGGAACATAGGGAGAGGGAAGGAAAGGAAACAAGGGGAGGAGAAGTAATAAAAAGAGGAGAGGAACATGAGGAGAGGGAAGGAAAGGAAACAAGGAGAGGAGAAGAAATAAAAAGAGGAGAGGAACATGAGGAGAGGAAAGGAAAGGAAACAAGGGGAGGAGAGGAAATAAAAAGAGGAGAGGAACATGGGAGAGGAAAGGAAAGGAAACAAGGGAGGAGGAAATAAAGAGGAGAGGAACATGAGGAGAGGAAAGGAAAGGAAACAAGGGAGGAGAAGAAATAAAAGAGGAGAGGAACATGAGGAGAGGAAAGGAAAGGAAACAAGGAGAGGAGAGGAAATAAAAAGAGGAGAGGAACATGAGGAGAGGAAAGGAAAGGAAACAAGGGGAGGAGAGGAAATAAAAAGAGGAGAGGAACATGAGGAGAGGAAAGGAAAGGAAACAAGGGGAGGAGAGGAAAAAAAAAGAGGAGAGGAACATGGGGAGAGGGAAGGAAAGGAAACAAGGGGAGGAGAGGAAATAAAAAGAGGAGAGGAACATGAGGAGAGGAAAGGAAAGGAAACAAGGAGAGCAGAAGAAATAAAAAGAGGAGAGGAACATGAGGAGAGGAAAGGAAAGGAAACAAGGAGAGCAGAAGAAATAAAAAAAGAGGAGAGGAACATGGGGAGAGGGAAGGAAAGGAAACAAGGGGAGGAGAGGAAATAAAAAGAGGAGAGGAACATGGGGAGAGGGAAGGAAAGGAAACAAGGGGAGGAGAGGAAATAAAAAGAGGAGAGGAAGCAACGGGACCAGAGGAAGGAAATATCAGCGGGAGAGAGGAGAGGAGACAAAATGAGTAGCAGAGAGGAAATTAGGAAAAGGGAAGCAAGGAGAGGAAACAAGGCTACAAGAGGAAGGAAATATCAGGAGAGGAGAGGGGAGGAGACAAAATGAGTAGGGGAGAGGAAATGAGGAGAGAGGAGAAAAGAAGTAGAGAGGAAATGACTGGAGGGGAAACAAGAAGAGAATAAAAGAGGAAATAAGGAGCAGGAAGGAAATGAAAAGTGAAGAGTAAAGGAAGGAAAGAAATGGAAACAGGAGAGAAACGGAAGGTTTTGAACAGGATGAAAAGTCTCTTTCGAACATGACGGACGAGGAAACCAGAGACTGAACTGGAGTGAGGACAGAGAGCCGTCTCATCTCAGCACACCATGACACAGCGATGTGCCCTCGCTGTCTTCTGTCTTTCTGTTCACTCATTCATGCGTAACCCTCTCAGACGGCCTTCAATAGACCCTCTTCACACCACCCCCGTCCTCTCCTCCTCCTCTCCTCCTCCTCCTCCTCTCCTCCTCCTCCTCTCTTCTCTCTCGTGGTGATGTCTGAGCCTCTCCGTCCCTCTCTGCCTGTCACATCTTTTTATTTACTCGTTTAAAACTGTGTTTAACTCGGCCTTTGTTCAGAATCTGCTTCGCTCCTCTACACGGATCCTCAGCAGATTCTGGGCTTGAACCATGAAAGATTAGAAGGAGGGTTACATAACTTTCTCTCTCAATGCGCCGAGCTCACCGTCTTTGTTTCTCACAGTCGGATTGATCCTCAGTCTCCCTTCTCTCCTTTCAGCTGCTCTTTTCTTTCTTTCTCTCTGGGAGATCCAGAGACGTTTTATACTTCCAGCACAAACTGGATCCTGTCAGGATTTGGTCCGTGTGTCTGCTTCTTCCTGTTTTATTTTGGTAACTGTTCATCTAACGCTTGTTTCCTGTCTGCACCTGATCACCCTGATGTGGGCCCACCTGTGAACCCCAAGGGGGTAAGCATGAGTTTGAACAGCGAAGCCGACCAAAGCTTCAATGTGGGCCCAAAACTGACCCTGTGACATCTCGTCGCACACATGAGAGATGAAACCGTATTGTTTAGATAAGAAGGGAACCTAAAAAATCAGTGACGTTATGTCACACAAAGTCAGACAAACACAGAGCCTCCCGTGTCCCTTCATGTTTGCAGGTCCGTGTTCTTTCGTTCATGCTGCGTGTCAGCTCGTACCCGCCTCTATCATTTGGACCTGCTGTTCTCGGACATTTTTCATAAGTCTTTATCCCATTGTGTTGTTGTTTAATAAATGATCAAACTCATCCTGCCGAGTCCTGTGTCAGCACCTGGGTCCTAAAGCCTGTTTACCTGCCTGATGTGTCATCTTTGTCACCGTGTTGGTTTCCTTCAGCATTAATCATCAGAGGCTGGTTTGGTGACAGACAGCAGTCGTCGGCAACAGGCGTCAAGAACCTTTCTTTGCAGCAATGTGCTTTTACTTTGAAAAGATGTGAAGGACATGCTTTATTGTGAGCATGCAAGTGTCCTTATAGGCCGATCAATTTGTTTAACAGGAGAAAAAAAAATCTCCTTCTGCAGGATTTTGGGATGGATCATATAACTCCTCCAACAGGAGTCCCGTACTCTACAGACTGAGCTAAACGTGCACATGAGGTTTCAGGGGTTTGAAATAATTTGACTGAAATAATGTAACGGCTGGAAAAGAATCCGGCTGATGTCAGACTCACTTGCTGACCCCTGGCTTACAGGTTTTCAGGGTTTGAATTTCCACAGTGACTTTCTTGCTTGTGTACAATTTTGACGTCGTCCTTTGCAGACACGGGCGTAAACCCTTCGCTGCGTCCTGCTTTCAACCACAACTAATAAAACAGGAAAGTGGAGCCATAAGTTCCAGAAGTGTTTTCCCCACAAAAACCTCAGAGGTATTAAAAGCAGCAGCTTGGGAGTCTCCTGCTCATCTGATTGATTACAACAGACTGATGTTAAAGGCAGCAGTTATAAAGAATAAATGAGAAATTATCCTTTAGCTTTGACAAAGGCTCTAAACACTCCTGACACAGTGAGCAATCTGATTCACCCTCAGGTGCAAATCAGTAGCCTGAACAATCCTAAACACCGTGTTCTTTCCCATAATTCATTCAGCCTGACGTTGTGTTTATGTTGGCCAGCTTCTTGTTTATAAGGAGGTGATACTGTTTTGCCCTGACGAGCACGTGACGTATCCATCAGCATCATTTCCAGCTGACACAGAAGCTGTGGTAGCGATTGTTAGGATTGTCTTGCACGTACATGAAACAAGCATCACTGTTGACCAAGGTATGGCTGACACCCACGCCCATGTGCCAATGACCATCACTTTTAGCTTCCTGTAGCTGCCACGCAACGCAGGCGCGATGCTAACACGGTGTAACAGGAGGTCGTCCCTCTGTGACTGATGGCTGCGTTTAGGCTTGAAGAGGAGAAACTGATCGTCCACCTGCTCTCTCTGTTCAGTCACTCTTAATAAGATGCAATGAATGTAAATTATATTATAGCCTGCGTCTGCTCCGGGATCTGTTTCCTGCTTTTCTCAGTTTCTTGTTCTCAGTGAAACAACAGAAATGAAGCGTTTTCTCTCTGAGCTCCTGAAGAGAACAAAAAGACAGCAGTGATGGGGGTTATGTGGGCAGCAGCGTTACATAACCACACAGCCTTTATCACAACAATCTGAGCCGCTATTAATATGCACACAACATGTGAGTTCATGTTAACACACAGATGGAGGGGGAGAGAGAGAGAGAGAGAGAGAGAGAGAGAGAGAGAGAGAGAGAGCTCTTTAAAAAACTTTGGTCAGATCAGTCGCAGGCGTCTTCATGTTCATGGAGCAGCTGGTGTGCAGCGTTACATAAGCAGCTTTGATTATTGCTAATTAGCATAAAGGTTAACTTAATTAAACAAAAAGAAGAAGACGCCTGATAGGAATGTCATCGTCAGACTGTTTCTGTTCTGCTGGATCTTATTTTATCTTAAAACCACCAGCAAAAGGAAACGCCTTCTGATTCATTACTGGCTGTTTATAATATTTCAGATGCACCTTTTGATATTTGGTGTTTCTCTTTCAAATCAAGAGACACCAAGCGAGGTATGGAGGTTTTAGCTACAGCCATAGTATTTGCAAATGTCTGCTGAAAGCTGTGCATCTCAATCTGTTCCTGTGAATGTGCAGCAGAATCTACAGCCGTGTGAAATGTGAGTGAAAACTCTACATATTTAGCTTCTTATCTCTCCTGCTGTGCCGGAGAATCAGGATGTAATCCGTCTGTGACTTACTTGACTTAAACCCTTTCTCTTTAACTCCTCTCCATCGCCTCTGATCCATCTATACCTCCAGGTTTTATTCACCCTGAGCTGAGGCTTACAGGCTCACGCTGCTAATAATTTCCGCTGCCACAGGGGGAGCGACCAAAAAGCCGTACTGCTCCAACATCAAGAAGAAACAGGCGTACCTTAAGGTTCACAAAGTTATATATAAGGAGTGACACGTTTCAGCTTTTGACAACTCAGACTGAAATAGATAAAACCTAATATCAGACAGAAAATATCCAAACTGGGACACCAAGGCCTGACAGGTACAGTTTGTGGTGTAATTATCCAACAAGACAGTCCAGGACAAAAGACAAATAATCCGCTGATGCACAGGCAAACTCAGAAAGCCCCCAGACAACAGAAAAGCAATAACTCCAGGGTGGGAACCAATTCAGGAATCCACATAAACAAACACACAGGCCGGGATGCAGGTAGAGTCTCTGGGCACGATACACAGACCAGCTGACAAAAACAAGGACGACACCTAAAGGCAGGTGACAAAAAAGGCATCAACGCCAGCTTCAAAAATAAAACTTAAAACCCCAAACCGTGACATAAAAAAGCTGGTTTGGTTCAGCAGTGCCGTGTTAAAATAACAGCTCAGAGGTCAGAGGCGGTTCACACAGGGCAGTCACACACTACAGATTAAAACTCATGACCTGCCACAGGAATCCACATCTATGTTTCTGCTCTCTGTGGTTTCTGTGTCATGTCTTCAACATGACGCCTGTGAGAGGGAAGAGTCTGAGAGCTCCGTCCTCACTTCAATATAACCTGTGAAAACTCCTCTTCTGGTCTATTAGTCCTTTAATAAAGTCAGTCAGAGTGTGTGGAGTCTCACATGCTTCTGTAATCCTTCCTTCCCTGTCTGAGCAGCAGAGGACCTTAAGAAGCAGGACTGTGGTCATGAAGTCCATAAAGTTCCCTCTGAACATTATGCCCCGTCCTGAAGTAAAGCCTGAAGGTAATTAAGAAAGTGCTTTTTATTGTCTTGAACTGAAGGCTGCCACTATCCATGTTACCGTTCACACGTCTCAATGATGTGAACTTACAGTTTATAGTGCATGAAACTATAATAACCCAGGCTGCTGCTGCTGCTAGTTAAACACATTAAGAAGCTGCAGATAAACATCTACTGGTTTCACTTCATGTTACTAAAGCTGAGTGTAAACATAAAATATGGATTACAGATGGATGAAAACTGCAGTTTGTAGTCCCTAATCAACCTGTTCGGGACGAGCACTTAGCTTTTACTAGTGAACATGTTAAATAAACATATTGCATTCACTATAGTGATAGTGCATCAGAACAGATCCCTGAAGGTGACGTGTTCCTGCTACATAAGAGAGTCCAGCCCTGGTTAAACCTCATCACTTAAAGTGCAATCCACTGTTTTTACTTATTGAAATTAAAATCTTATAGAAAACAAAATTAATTCAGCCTGCTGTTCTGCAGAAATGTTTTTCAGCAGCAATGAATGTACTCTGCTCTGCTGCTGGATCTTTGCTACTCACTTAAAGCTGAGGTGGGCAATGAAGGAGAAGTTGCATGAGACAGCTAAAGATTGTCCTACCAAAGAAACCCCCTCCCATCAGGCCTCCCATCAAAGCCCCTCCTCCAAAACTCATGCAGGCAGGTAAGTGACGTTCGAGCCGAATGACATGATTGGCCGTGCTGCTTACAGCCACAGATACAGGATTGTTTGACTTTTTGTGTCAGAGCGATTGATTTACTGTCAGGATAGAAACAGAATTTCAACAATTATAACAACAAATATACTGAATTAATTGCTTGACTCAGTTTTAAGGTGTCATCTTCTTAAATTTAATGAATTACTTCTGTTCTTTGTCATTTATAAATGAAGAGTTTTTGGGTTTTAGACGGCTGGTTGGACAAAAGAAGCGATTTGATGACGTCACTTTTGGGCTCTGGGAAACTTTTTTAGACTAAACGATTAATCCTGAAAGTAAAAGGCAGATTAGTGGATAATGAAAATAATAGCTAGTTGCGCCCTACACTGAAGTTCCCACTGAGGAGATGAAAACATCAGATCTGTGTGAAGCGAAGAGAAGGCTGAGACCTTCCTCACGTTAACGGACCTTTTTCATGGAGCTCTTTTTATTACGTCCTCTTCGCCTGCAAAGGTTTAACAGCTGGACGTCCCAAATCCTAAAACTAAACATGAATTAAACACATTTCTTTGACTGTTTTATGGAAAATTCTGTTAAAATTTTGCACCACATTTAGATGTAAACTCTCCTACTGTGGATCAAATGGACCCAAAACAGGACTCAGTATCTCCCATGGCCTGCTAGACCAGGAGGCATGTTTCTCTGTACGCTGTTTTAAATTGCTGGGCTGGAATAGTTTTGGGAAAAAAAACAGATTCCTGAGGTAAACATTTGACCTTTACTCTGTTTCCCTCCATTCAAGACATCACAGTTCAACAGCAGCAGCTGCAATCAGACCAGGAAGTTGCAGATTCTACTGGTCTTCTGATCAGATTTGATGTTTTACAATCCAGGAACCTCAAGAATCAACCTCAAGCAGCTACAGAGGAAATGAATAGAAAGCCATCAATTCACATGTTATTGTTGTCATGACTGTGTCGACCGCAGCCACAGCTCAACAATGCAGACAGATCAGACGCACAAAGCCAAGGAAAACAAAGCCGGCGGGCTTTTCAACAACAAACACCAGTTACACGGCTCTGAAAACAAGGAGCGTCAGAGGGAGCCTCCCAGAGACTCTCCTTAATTACAGGACGCTGGTTTGTACACCGAGCGCTACATGTAACACTGAGGGACAAAACTCTCACTGATGAGTAAGAAATCCCGGCAGGAAGTCAGCAGCTGTTTTCAGCACAGTAAACAAAGCTGCCGCACCGACTTTCCATAAGACGAAGGAAGGAGCTGACTGATCCACAAAACTGGGAATTTAACAAACGAGGAAACAACAGTGATCTGGTCTCGTCTTCTCGGTGCACCTGGTGGTCTTTTCCCTTTAAAAAAAACTTTGTTGAAACTCCCTCTTTCTTTCATATTTTCAGAAAAAGAAACTAACAATGTTCTGTTGGAGGTTATTTTACGATTTTAATTGATTTTTACTCCATAAAATGATGAAAGCTCATCATAAATTAAAATGAAAGCTTTGAAATTACTTCCTTTAAATACTGAAAGCAACTTTTCACATTTATGTATCTGAATTAAAAAAAAACAAAAGACCAAAATGATTCTTATTGTCAAAAAGGGCTGTTTTCTGTCTGTAAAATAACTGAACAAACAAATGAGACATAGTTTCTGTGCGCACGAGAAATATAATAATATCATCTTCCGGGACGTTGAGGGTCTGAATGATGACATACTGAGTCACTCCTCAGCCTGAAGACGTTTTGCTTTTAAAGCAGACATGTTAAGTGGAATAAGTAACCCTGCAGGTCCTTATTGACCCGCTGTGACATTCTTCAGCAGAGGGCGAACACACAGTGTGGAAAGAAAAACACTCTCAGGGGAAGTTAGGTCCAGTGTGTCAGACACCAGGGAGGCTTGGCCTGAATTAACCTACACAGTAAACTATCTGCAGGATGCTCTGTATGCCAGAGGGATTGTATTGTAGCTGTACATTTTAAAACTACTTTCTGAATGTTGTAACATAAATAGTTTTGAGTGAACTGGGTGTAACTGTGCTAAATGAAACATCTACTAACTATCACATAGTGAACAAACTGCTCTCTAAAGACCAAGCGTGAACCACGCAGCACACATGCGGCACATCGTCTCAGAGCAGCTGTATTAGAAGGTGGGATGAGAAGCTGGTGAGATAATAAAACACAAGCAGTCATTGGTTCACACGATCAATAAGCAGCTACAGGAAGTACAATACTGCAGGCTTGTTTCTGTCCAAGGTTGAAACTTTCAAGGTTTTAGTCACTTTTAGGCCCACAGTTACTCATCAGAGTAAATCAAACACTCAGTGGTGTTAGTCTGTGGCTGCAAGTACAAGCTAAGATAATGACATGTACATTTACAATTGTACATAATGCAAATGTAAATGTATAGAGACAGAAAGGCAGGGCTGGCAGACTGGACTTCTGACTGGAATGTGGTACACTGCAAAAACTGGGCTCTCAAAGACAAATGACTTAAAATAAGCAAAATTAACAGTACCAGGTGTAAACAAAGGCAAGATAGGAGCATTAATACCCAGGTAACAGACTGCACTCCTAAGGTGGGACTGGTTGTTTGTCTATGTGGACCCCTGCGATGGACTGGAAACCTGTCCAGGGTCTACCTCAGCTGGGATTGGCTCTTGTTCACAGTAACTCTTCCCCTGCTCTCTTCTGTTTTTGTCAAATGGAGATTTGCCATTTGTGAAGCAATAAACAGATTCAAGTTCAAATAATCAACAAACAAACCTTAAATGATCCGTTTGTAACTGTTTCTCGCTCAAATTTAAAGTAAAACGCCACCAGCTGCACCGGCCTCACATGGGGCGGCCCGCTCAGGATTTGTTTGCACGAGGGCCAGAGACGTCTGAGGGGAAACAAAGACAGTGTGTTGCACAAGCTGAGACGAAACGCCGTTTTAACCTCACAGGGTCAAAGGTCACTTTAACCCCTTTGCCATTAAGTCCTCTGTTGTGTACCTGAGGATCTATGAGTGTGTTTGCAGAGCCAACAAGTCAGTGCGGGTTTGTGTGACAGGAGGGTGAGCTGTGATTCAAAAGATCTTCATCTGTGACACAACTTACAGAAATAACAAATGAACGATTACTTTCCCCTCAAGTGTTTATTATCTTTCTAAATGTCTGCCCCATTGGTCACAACTATGAGCACCAGCTCCCAGCAACCAACAGGTCAAAGGTCACAGCACAAGCTATAATCTACAAGCATCATCCATCAAGCACAGATCCAAGTTTTGCCTCCTTTGAGGTTTTTAATGTCGCTAAGTTTCTGCAGGGGCAATAAATGGCAGTGCATCCTGCCGTGCAGATAATAACAAGCAGAGCCTGTTAGCAGAACTTCAGTGAGATGATGCACAGATTCAGGGCTGTAAACAGAACCAGCAGCGGGGGAGAGAAAAACAGGGCCGGGCTCACAACCAAAACCACCGAAAACAACCGCCGACCATAAACGTCGCTGCTATAAAAACCTGAAAGGGTCGCCTCACAGATATGAAGAGCCCGCGGGGCACAGATGCAGATAATAACACAGCAGCTACAGCCAAAGGACGGTGTTTATACTCTGAGACAGGTCACAAATAGAAAATAATATCACTTTAATTGAAATGTTGCATAGACAGCAGAAGCAGACAATGCGATAATTGCAAGTGCATTACAGTTATTATGATGAGAGCATCATACAGTGTCCGGCGGCAAAACATTAAGGCGTGTGTGATGTTATTTATACTGTAGAGAGAGGAGGACTCACGCGTTGCAGTAGGGTTTCTTGTCGTAGCCTTTGTAGTTCTTCATGTTCAGGGTCATCTTACAAACCTCGCAGTGGAAACATCCTTTATGCCAGTTCTGGAGACAACAAGCACACAGAGTCATACATCAATACTGGATTTGATGGGTCGGTTTGGGTCTTGAAGTCGCTCTTATGTTTTTTTGGTGTCTCTGAAACTTTCAGTCACATCTTGTGGTTTCTTCAGCGGATGGGAGTTCATTCATTTGTCATGAGGGTGATTTATTCGTGGATGTAAATGGAAACAGATGGTAACCCCCGTCTCTGCTGAAACAGGGTGTCAGATGTGAACCTGGTCTATCACTTGGTCGATGATGTGCTTCTTCTGTCACATGTTAACATGCATAGACAGTGTAAAAGCCACTGTGACGTCACCCGTCTGTTTGTGGACTACCCTTCTGAAGGCTTGAGTACCATCTTGGTTTTTGAAACCGGAGGTGACCATATTCGGACGAGAGGGTGGAGCTAGTTAGCTTTGTTAGCAAGGTGCATCATAATTCACGTTAACTGTGAGATCAACTGCTAATTTTAGTTAGTGTAAATAGAGTTACACCGGACAGGTCGGCGTGGTAGGAACTTGTCAGTCACAAGGTAGCCCCGCCCTAAAGCCTCCCCTGCTTTCTGGTCTATGTTCCTCTAAATGGGTCCATAATGTACTAAATGAACATCATGTTGTGTTGAAGGAGACTTGAAACTAGCGACTGAGACCATAAACTCATCAGGAAAGTGTTTACTGGGGGAATAAATCAGGTGACAGGTAGCATAATGTTCTCATAAACTTATATAAAATCAAACTTCTTTATGTTACAAGTGGAGTCGCCTGCTGGCTTCAGTGACGTCAGCATTGGCTTCACTTTTCAGACCCAGAGGTTGCAGCTCCGGTCTTCTTCTCAGGTGGGTCCTGTTTGAAGGACCCCACTGGGATGCTTTGACTTCTTCTACAACCGGTTATCACATGACTTTCACTTACACATGATGACAACTAAACCGTCTCCATGACAACAGAACAACTCCATGTGCTGAGAAAGGCCACGAGTCCAGGCTGAAAGCTTCACAAACACCAAGTAAGTGATTTTTCTTGCCGTTTCCTCGAAGCCCCACTTTTTGTTTTGTGTCCGCCCCCGCTGCTCTGGGACGCCTCAGAGCTGCACTTCTCACAAACCAGCCCGTCAATCAAAGAGCATGGGCGGGACTGTCTTCCTGTGATCTTGTGTTTGACAGCTAGTGTTTACACAAGCAAGTGGAAGCAACTTCCATGAACTAAATATACATCCAGGCGGAGGCTGGACGAAAACTGACATTTGTTCGGATCAGAATGTGACAGACCGCAGAGCAAAACTGAAGTCAGTCCGTTTACTGCCAAACGTTTGCTCGCTCCATTTCCAGTTCAGATCGCCTGTCCATCTGTCCTGCATTAGGATTATTCAAATCCTTCGAGTGAATCAGCGCTAAGTTATATGTTTGAGTTGTTAATATGCTCATATGCCTTCTGCATTAATCCTGAGTTTAAATGCAGCAAAAGAGCAAGAGAGTGAGGACGAGTTGTGCCAGACTTGACTGGAATCAGGAGCTAGTCTGATTTAGAAACAGTTTATATTGGGGCTGACTAATTAATCTATCAATGGCAAAGCCCTTCTGTGTAGGGGGTCCCATTCACAACTTGTACACACAATGGCACATAAGTCAGGTCGACCTGAAACTGTATGTTTGTCTTTTGTGGTTTTAATCTCAATGGGACTTAAATAGAGGTTTAATTAAAAATAATAATAGGCCATCACAGACATATAGTATTACCATATACTGTATATCTACTAATAGTACGTTTACTGGCCGCCTATGTCGTCATTTCATAAACTGTCAGACAGCCAGTCAAACTGTTCTTTTGTAAATGTTTCTCCCTTAAAGACTATCCCAGCGTGTTCCCAAGTTTAAGCACCTCCCCTACAAATCATGTTCAGTACATATTTGCAATTTAAATGCATCCATATAAAGTTTGCATGTCAGCCATTGGTTTCCATCATAGTGAACATCACGTTTACTTTTATTTTTGACCCTGTCGCACTGTGATGTGCAGCAGCGGGTCTCACAGCGGGGTCCTGAGCCTACACCAAAAGGGGGAATCACTTATTTTAAATATAATTCCATCCATAAACAACACAATTAAATAAGGTATGGCTATTCTGGTCATCTGTTTGTGATAAATAAATCATCTAAAAGCGATAATCCAATCAGATGTGAGTACCTGGGACAAAATCTTATCAAACAGGGACTAAGTGCATGGACTAAGTGTCAGTTTAGAAAAAGGTCTGATAACCTCTGACATACAGTATACATGTGATGTGCAAAAAAAATAGGAAAATATGCAAAAACAATGTCCTTTCCACGATATCTAAACCTTAAAGTGACGGTAATCAGTGTGGATATAATCAATGGCCTGTAATTGGCACACAGTACAGTTGGGCTTCTGTAAATAACTTCAGAGTTCGGTCTAGACCTGCTCTTTATGAAAAGCGCTGTGAGATAACTGTTGCTGTGATTTGGAGCTATATAAATAAAATTGAATTGAATTGAATTGAATTAAAACCTGGAAAAGTAAAACTTCTCTCTTGTTAACTTTTATTCTCACTTGAAATTTGGGTTTTAAGTCTTTGTAGTTAAAATGTAAAGAAGTGGCACCTTAAAAGGGCTTCTGTACAGGACAGCAGGGACTTTCTCTCGCCTCACACTCTCTTTCTCACTTTCTCTCTGTTTACTTCTTTGTTTCACTGCCAGCCTCCTTCTCTGTAAATCACTGCCTCTCACACAGTCTCAGCTCTTTTAAAACCCTTTTTTCTCTCTTTAAACAATTCATGTCAGCTTTGACCGAACAGGACAGAAGATAAGTGAGATGTTTTTGGGTTTTTTAACTGGATACTCCTGATTTCAGAGATATTAAACGATGAAGTTGGATGTTGACATGTTTTGTTCGCCTTCACCAAACAGCGTTTTTCTAACAGCTCTGCGAAATTGGAGTCTTTTTATTATAAGAGGTTGCAGCTAATATGTGCAGCAGCCTACATGCTGTTGTGTCATCTGATGCCTCATAGGACAGACACTGAACGAGACTGCAGAAGATAAATTAATAATTTATCACCATTATGCAACAGACTATTACAGAGGTGTTACCACGCAAACACAAAAATCAACACTTACTTTTGAATACAAAGATGTTTGTGAAGACACACTGAAATGTTCCTATTAGGCCTCATTTAGGATAATAAAATAACACTAAATTAATATTTTATTAACTAAACTAATGGAACAGGATGAATAAAGTGTGATACATTAAACATTAACTTCCCATACATCAACACATTTAAATAAATTAATCATGAAATATGTTCATTAATTGTCAATCAGCGATATTGAACTATCAGAGGAATGAAAGTCATCAAAAGGCCCAACGATGCGGTTTGTGTTTTATGTAATCAATCTATTTTGGTGCTGCACAGTAGAGACTACTGGAAGAAATCATTCATATTTAAAGGTCAGTGCAGTTCAACTGTCAGCACGTCTCGGGGATATTTAAAAGCAGAAACACAACTTCAACTAACCAGCCAATCAATCAATCAATCAATCAATCAATCTGCTTCATTGCCTTTTTCTGGTCAACCCCATGAAAACAACTCCGTCATCCACTGTGGGACGTTTAAAGCCCAGTGCAGGTGTGTTTGTTACACCTCCACCTGCCTCCACACGTCACGTGATCCACCTGCAGTTTAAACTCTGATCTGCGCCGGTTTAGTTCGGTTTTAATCAGACCCGGTTTGTGCAGAGTAAATATCACCTGGATGCTCTCACCTTGTCCAGGCAGCTGACTTTCTCCGTCGGGTAGACGATCTTCCCACAGCGGGCGCACTGAGGGTTCATCCTCCAAACCTCCTCGCTGCTCCACAGCGGGTTAAAATCCACTTGTTTTCCGGAGATGTAAGTTAATTAATGTTGTCCAGGAAGCGTCCGGAGGTCCCCGCTGAGACACTCTTCTACCTGCGACCCTGAGAACAAAGTGCAAAGGCTGAAAAATCTACCAGGGAGACGGAGGATCTGCTGCCTCAGTCCGCGGCTCTCCGTCCGGTCTGAAGGGCTGGATGCTGCTGCGCGGGGACCGATCCGACCGCGACAAGCCGCCGGGAGTTAGATAGGAGGAAACCGGAAAGTCACGGGCAGAAAACAGGAAATGGATTCATGGTAACTACAAAATAAAATAAAAGATGATCATTCAGTCTTCATTAAAGGTTTTTTAGAATAACAGGTTCTGACATGTTACAATTAGATATGGAAAGACGGTGAAACTAAATGAATAGTGAATAATATGAAAATGTAATAAAAAGGATTTAGTTGCAACCCTAAATACTACTAAAACTACTACTACTACTACTACTAATAATAATAATAATAATGATAATAATATAATTCAGCTTGAAGTGTTTTACAAAAGAAAAGAAAAAAGAGCAGAAATTTTAAATAACAAAAACAACTTAACAACAAACACTTACAAATATTATTGGAATCAATATTTTTGAAGTTTTTTTTAATTGAAAACATTTGGTATTGAAAACGTGCTTCATTAACAACAATATAGAAAATAAAGAAACATATTTTGCCTCATTTTAACTGCAAAATGAAAGACATTTGTATGTGTGATGGCTCTTCTAATTGTCTTTATTTGTAGGTGTAGTTCTTTAACAGCAGTCTCGCATCATGTTTCATGACAGTAAAGATCAACAGCTCACTCTGATCATTAACAAGCAAATGGCTCCATCTGCTGTCTGATGAAGGTACAACAATTAAACTGTTTTGAGAAACTATAGGGTGATAAGACTTTATTGATCCCCATGAGGGAAATTAAGCAGCTTTAATTAGCCTCTTGACTTAATAACAAGCTGAACTTCAAATATATGAAGTCATCTGGAGTAAATGTGCCTCGACTACAGAGTGTTATCGAAATTAAGTAAAAAGTAAATGAACAGGCTACCTGAAACCAGATATTTTACTTGCTTTACTTTAAACGTTCAGCTTGTTATTAATATTAATTTAATTATTAATTGATTTTAATAATTAAATTAATTGATTTATTTGGATCCACGTTAGCTGACAACTGAATGAAACCGGGTTCTGGTTGGGGACTTTACAGAATGAATAAAAACATAAAGTGTAAGAAAAATAAAAACACAACAAACATTAAACGTGGACTAAACTCAAGCAATCAGGTAAAGCAAAACAGGCTGCATTCGAGAAATTTGGTAAAGGTGTTTTAAATCATTTCTTTCTTAATAATCCCTCGCTGCTCCCGATGCGTGCGACCTTTGACATGTATAGCAATTGTAAGTCGCTTCTAATGATAAAAAGCTTCAGCTAAATGAATAAATGTAAATGTAATAAAGATGAAATGCTTTAAATTCAGAATTTAAAAACTGCCTAAATCTACAATCGATTTTTTGTGAAGATGTTTACATGCATATGATCATATATATATATATATATATATATATATATATATATATATATATATATATATATATATATATTGTATATTTTTGATGGCATAGTTGTGATTAGAAGATTTATATAAAGAAATAAATGATTTTATTCTTATTGCTAATCTTATTGCTGAAACGTTCTTAAACTAGTACACAGATATACACTATATGCTCAAAAGTATTGGCTCAAAATCATTGAATTCAGGTGTTTCAATCACTTCCAAGGCCACAGCAGTATAAAATCAAGCATGCAGACTGTTTCTGCAAACATTTGTGAAGAATGGGTCGCTCTCAGGAGCTCAGTGAATTCAAGTGTGGTACTGTGATATGGGCCACCTGTGCAACAAGTCCATTTTCCTCACAACTAAATAACAGTCAACTGTTAACAAAGTGGAAGCGACTGGGAACAACAGATACTCAGCCATGAAGTGGTAGGCCACATTAAATCACAGAGCGGGGTCAGCGCATGCTGAGGCACAAAGTGCACAGAAGTCACCAACTTCCTGCAGAGTCAGAAGCTACAGAGCTCCAAACGTCGTGTGGCCTTCAGATTAGCTCGAGAACAGTGTGTAGAGCGCTTCATGGAATGGGTTTCCATGGCCACACAGCTGCACCCAAGACTTACATCACCAAGTGCAATGCAAAGTGTCAGATGCAACACCACTGGACTCTAGAGCAGAGGAGACGTGTTCTCTGGAGTGACGGTTCTCTGTCTGGCAATCTGATGGACGAGTCTGGGTTTTGCGGTTGCCATGAGAACGGTACTTGCCTGACTGCATTGTGCCCAGTGTAAAGTTTGGTGGAGGGGGGGGATTATGGTGTGGGGTTGTTTTTCAGTGGTGGGGCTTGGCCACTTAGTTCCAGTGAAAGGAACTGACAATTTGTAAAATTTGATTGTTTCCACCTTTGTGAAAACAGTTTGGGGATGGCCCCCTCCTGTTCCGAAATGACTGAGCATCAGTGCACAAAGCGAGGTCCATAAAGACGTGGATGGGCAAACCTGGTGTGGAGGAACTAGACTGGCTGCACAGAGTCCTGACCCCAACCTGATAGAACACCTTTGGGTTGAATTAGAGCAGACTTCTCGTCCAACATCTATGCGCCTGAGCTCACAAATGGGCTTCTAGAAAAATGGTCAAAAGTTCCCATGAACACACTAATAAACCTTGTGGACAGCCTTCCCAGAAGAGAATTCCTTATTAAACCCTAGAATGGGATGTCATTAACCTTCATGTGACTGTAAAGGCAGGCGACCCAAAAATTTTTTCTATATAGTGTAAAATCAGTAGACCACAAGGTTCCCGTATCTGAATCAAATACAAGAAAACAGACTTTTACCAGAAAAGTCAACAGTCTTCGACATGAGAAATGTACTTTGACACTGAAATATCAAAACAGTGACAGATGCACGGAAAACTATTTTGTGGGAGTTACAAGATGATCAGTTTCTGACCACCGGATCAACATGTTCTGTATCACCTGTAGATTTGTCTTCCGATCAACCCAATCAACCCGAGATGTTCACAGAGGAAGGGGTCGGCCTCACAGAGGAACTCAATCATCTCTGAACTAGCAGCTTCACCTTTCTTCCTCACTGTGTCGATAACAAAACGAGCTTTGTCTGTTCTGTTCTGCATCTCGTCCGCTGACTCCCTCTCAGCTTCAGCTATCACCGTTTTCTCAAACAGTTTGTCCAGCAGACTTCTGAGAACCGGTCCTGATATCCTATCGATGAAGCTGCTCCGATGCGTCCAACAGCCTCTTATCTGAAGAGAGATTCAGAGCTTCGGCCCACAGGAGCTTTTACTCCAGTGAGACAAACTTCGTCTTTGCCAGACACTGTGGGAGCTGTTGGTGTCTCTCAGAAACAGCTGCATGTGTTTCCTCATGGTTTCTAAAGTCACCTGGAACGATGGGAAGTAGTTGTCGTGAGTTGTCGCAGTCAAACTCTGCTTCTGTTGGTTGAACTAGAACTGAGTCGTCTGCAGGACAAGTGGACAGTGTGTATTCCTGCTTTGGCTGCAGTTTACAGTGTGGGGACGTCTCTATGTAGATCTCATCTCCGTTTAGTTTCTTCCTGGTGCGCAGCACATCCCGGAGCACCACGTTCCTCGGTAGCAGCAACACGTTGAGGAGGGATTCGGCATCAGGATCAGCCGGGGGCCAGTAGAACAGCAGAACCAGCGCTCGGACCGGGTCAGGCGGTGAGTCTGCATCCTTGACATTACCGAAACCAGAAAACCCTGTGATGTTTATAACAACATGAGTTTCTGTGATCTTCTGAGGGCCGATAAACTCGATGCCCTCATCGTTCACGTGAGCGACTGACATGAACTCACATCCACCTGTGGAGCGGATCTCACAGTGTGGGAGATGAAGCTGACACACAGACTGCTGCAGACATTTGATGTCAAACAGGGGTCCTGCAGGCTGCTTGTGGTGTCGGGCCAGTAGCCTCCTGTTCCAGGGGACAATCCTGTAGACCACGTCCCCTTCTCCCTCCATGTGGAACAGCAGGCCTGTCACACTGCACTGGTACAGGCCTGGGCAGGAGCACTGGAACCTGTAGGTTTCATCGTTTTCATCAACAGTGATATCAGGGGTGAACTCCTCACAGCTGGGTTTGAACAGCAGGTCAGGTGAGCTCTTTGATCGGGTGAAGGTCTTGTTCTTCGCAGAGGTTGTTTGACTCAGTGAGGGAACGCTGTGAGAACGAGGCAAACAGCTGGAGCTTCTTTCACTCTGAACAGGATCTGAGGAGGTTTGGAGGTGAGACTGACTCGGCTGGGTGTTTGTGACTGAGGAGATCACAGCTGGAACAGATGGCTCTATTTCCACCAGGACATCACTGTCATCT